>CAUYUJ010017933.1:30000-32500 GCA_963575745.1 Prorocentrum cordatum
AGTAAGGAAGCAATGCGGCATGGAGGCGCGCAGAGCTCTCGACGGCTCAGTGTTCGCGCGATGTTTGAAAGCCCTCAAGACTCCAGGCCGTCATGTGAGGGAAAACGTGGCGCAGGAGCGGGTATGGAAGGCGCTTCTAGCTATCACCGAATGCTAGCTCTGTTGCCAGCCGAAGCTGGGTGGTAAATCCAGCACGGCGCCGGGAGGAGAAGCAGGAGGTGAGGAGGAGGAGGAGGAGGAGGAGGAGGAGGAGGAGGAGGCCCAGAGCAAACCCAAGATGCGCCAGCGGTGCTCAGGACACCCGCCCGCCCGCAGACCCTGCCCCACGAGTCCCTGCAAGCACCCCTCCCGCCGCAAGAAGCGCCCCCTTGGGAAGCCGAGCGCCCCGTGGGCCTCCCATGCGGGCGAGACCCCAGCCTTGAAAGGGGGACCACCCTGAATTCTTCCAGCTTTCCCGCCATGAAAAATGACGACGACGACGACGACGACGACGACGACGACGTCATCGTCAACGCCGTCGGCGTCATCATTGTCAACTTGTCATCGTCGTCGTCGTCATCGTCGTCGTCATCAGCATAACTGCCAAGTCAACGGAAACGTCCAAGGAGAGCCCTGTCTGCGCCACATTACACTCTGGGCATGCGAACAAGGACGTCGCAAGCGAGAGCCCATGTTTGGAGAGGGACCGCCCCCCATCCCTGTTTGCACTTTTTGCATGCATGCATCCGTCACCAGGCTTTCCGCACGTGGCAGAGTGCCCCCGAAGCTCCCGCAGCCCTGCAGCCCTGAGAAGCACAGGGCTTGAGGGGATCTTAAGGGCCCCGGACCCCTGGTCTCCCAACTGGTCCTGGGAGCTGCCGGGGGCTCGTTCTGGGAGCTCTCGAAAGCTCCTCAGCCAGCCTCTGACGACCTCGCGAAGCCTCGAGGGCCGCCTCGGATAGCCAGAGAAGACCCTGGAGCGGTCCCAGGCAGCCTCAAGACGGCCCAGAATGGCCTCCGGACGGTCCAGAAGCCCCGAAAACGCTCTAAGAGAGTCTCAAGGGCACGTACAGGACGGCCCCGAAAAGCAAAAAAAAGTAAACTGTCCGTTGGTTTTGAAGGATCGTCACTCTCACCTTTTCGGCCTTCCGACGCTCCAAGACAGCCCGAGGGGCCCCGAACATGGCACAAAGACGGCCCAAGGCGGCCCCCATGAGGATTCCAAGACGACCCAAGTGGCCTCCAAGACGGCCGAAGAGGCCTCCAAGACGACCCAAGAGGGCCCCCAAAAAAACACGACCTGCCATTGACCCAAGAAGACCCTCGAGACCGCCGGCAGGCCCCAAGAAGCCCCCGAGAGGCCCAAAAGAGACACAAAGAGTCCCCGAACGGCACCCCCGAGGGCATCCCGATAAACACCAAGAGGTACCCAGAAGGACACTGACCCAAAATCAAGTACGGGGGCAGGTTGAGCCGAAGGCCAGCAGACACAGATCTTCAGGCAAAAAACAGCATGACCATAAACATGAACTACGCCTCAAGCGGTACAAGTCGTTCATGTCTAACCGTGCTCACTTCTAATTGTGCTCGTTTCTAATTGTTCATGGCCCCCTAGTGTCCAGGAAGAGAGGCCCATGATAGAGCAATGAGAAATGAAAGGATCGTGGCCCCCAAAAAAGTCAAAGAACTTTCGAATCATTAGGCATGAGCAATGTGTAGCCCCATCGTGAAGATGAACCGCCACCCACCCGTGCAGCTTTTGAGAATGCTTCGGACGCGGCGCTGAGACAAGAGCAGCACCGGAACAGAGTCCGCCCTGCGTCCCCGGTGAGGGCTGCCTACCAGACCACCCCAACCCAACCCGCAGACCCGAATTTCGGGTTGGGGGGGGGGTAAGGGCTCCACATGCGTTTTTTCGATATGTTTCCCGACCCCCCCCCCCCAACTGGAGATCGAGGGTAAATCTGAGCCTTCGGGTTGGGTTGGGGTGGCTTGGTGGGTGGTGAGGTAAGGGCTGGAGCAAGCTCACAAGAATGTGCACGGCGCAGGGGCGCGAGCCACGATTTCGCAACGGGCCGTCCTCCGTCCGTGAGGACCCCGGGCCATCAGCGGCCAGGACGTCCAGGGCGAAACACCGGGTCAGCCCTACAGGCAAGTCTGGGCGTGCGACGGGGAGAGGTCGTTCATGAGGAAGGGAGAGATGGAGGAAGCAGAGAAAGAGGGGGAGGAGGGGGAAGGTGAGGAAGAGGAGGAGGAGGAAGAAGAGGCGGGAGGTGCACGAAGAGGAGGAGGAGGAGAAGGGGGGAGGACGACAAGAAGGGCGAGGATGAGGACGAGGAGGGAAGAAAGGAATGGTGGGCGGAGCGGGTAGCGACAGCAACAACGCCGCATGAACCTACCGTACCTCCCATCTCGCTGCCTTCCCTACCCCCTCGCCCTGCCCAACACTCTCCGCCACCTCACCTCCTCTGCCCCCCTCCTTCGTCCCACTGCTCCACCCTCCCTCCCCCTTCCCCTCCCT
>CAUYUJ010017933.1:38591-43591 GCA_963575745.1 Prorocentrum cordatum
GGAGGAGGACTTTGAAGGAAGAGTTGGGAGGAGGAGGAGGAGGAGGAGGAGGAGGAGGAGAAGGAGGAGGAGGAGGAGGAGTTGGAGCTGGCGTTGGAGGAGGAGTTGGAGTTGGAGTTGGAGGAGGAGGAGGAGGAGGAGGCGTCGGGAGGAGGATGAGGAGGAAGAGGAGTCGGGAGGAGGAGTTAGGAGGAGGAGTTGGGAGGAGGAGTTGGGAGGAGGAGGAGGAGGAGGAGGAAGAGGAGGAGGAGAAGGAGGAGGAGGAGGAGAAGGAGGAGGAGGAGGAAGAAGAGGCGGAGGACCAGCGTAAACCCAAGATGCATCAATGATGTTGCAGTGCACCCTCCCTTGAAGTTCCCTCTTCACAGGTCCCTGTGTTGCAATTGTGGAAAATGACCCATGAGAAAACAATCGTCTGTGAATCCTCATTCGTGTCAGAATCTTCAATTGTGCCATCACCAGATCAACGTGGCTGTTGCGTTACGACATGTCTGAATCGTGCCAGGCCGTCCTTCTGGTGATCTTCAACACAGCGCGAATCAGTGCGACTGCCATGCCAATCTTAAATCGTGCCAGGACATCATTACTGGGACTTCGACCATAAGATACTTTGAAACTGTGATAAGCTTGTAAGGCGAATGTGCGCGGCGCTCAGGCGAGAACCATTATTTGGAAACGATCCGCCCTCCATCCGCACAACTGGTGCAAACTTCAAGACTAATTGTGCGCGGCGCGAGAACGATATTTTGAAAGCCGCCCGCCCTCCATCCGTGAAGCTGAAGGCGGATGTGTGTGGCGCTAAGGCGAGAACCGCATATTGAAAACCACCCACCCTCCATCCGTGAAAGCATGGCAACTTTCCAACTTGGATCATAGGAGGCGAGGAAGTCCGAGGCAAAACGCCGAGCCCGCCTTGCCGACACGTCTGGGAATGCGACAGGTATGCGTTCTTTTCAAGGAAAAGGGGGCCTGGCGGACCAGCGCCCACCCCCGCGTCGCGTAGGCATCACTTCGGCCAAGACGCGCTTGGAGAAGCTGCGCACCGAGCGCGCCATGACCAGGGCGGGCGGGGGACTTCCTTGGCCTCGCTCGTCCTTCAGAATTGAGGGGACTTGGCTCGCTCGCCCTCTGGCTCCCTCGCCCTCGGGACTGCCTTTGCAGGACGAGGGGGAGGGAGGGAGGGTGGAGGGGAGGGAGGGGGAGAGGGATGAGAAGATGAGAGGGACGGGGAGGGGAGGGAAGGGAGGGAGGGAGGACGAGAGGGAGGGGGGTGGTAGGAGGGAGGAGGAGGGAGGAGGGAGGGAGGGAGGTGGGGAGGGAGGGAGGGAGGGAGGGAGAGAGAGCGAGACTGGCGGAGAGACTAGCGACCAGCCCATCCGTGCTGGACGCAGGAGATGGCCAGGACTGAGCCCGGCCGGCGGCGACGCGGGCGCCGCCGCGGTGGCCGGCCCCGTCGCCCCGCCGGCGGCTCGGGGCAGCGGGGGGGCTGCTCCGCGGGCGCCGCGGCGGCCAGCAGGCGCGGCAGCGCCAGGCGCCAGGCTGCCCCCGTGGCCCCGCGGCCCCCCTGGGCCCCGTCCCTGGCCCCGCCCCTCCCCGCATTGGCCTGCGTCTCCCCCTCCCGCGTCCCTCGCTCCCCCTTGGCCCCCTTGCGGGGCCCCCCCCGCCCCCCCCCTGGCGGTCCTTCCCCCTGGCCCCCCTGGCGGCCCCTCGTCTCCCCCTGGCCCCCTCCCCTCCCCCTCCCTCTCCTCTGCCCGCCCCTGCCCCTGGGGCCCCCCTGTGGGCCCGGCGGGCCCTGGCCCCGTCCTGGTGTGTCCCTGGTCGGCTCCCGCGGCCACCCGCCGGCCGTCGCCCCTCCGCTCTGGGCCGGGTGCCCAGCAGCAGCAGCCCGGCCCACCGAGGCGGGGCCGCGGCTCCTGCCCGAGCGGCGCTCCGCCCGCTCCGTGCCGCGGGGGGGGGCCGCCGGGCCACCCCCGCCCCGGCTGGGGCCCACGGGGCGCCGCCCTCCCCCCCGACGTCATGATTTTTTCATGACGTCGGCCCCCAGAGGTTTCGACCTATTCCCTGGGACCGGCTCTTCATCCTGAGTCGTTTTTTGAGGGTCCCGAGGCCCGGTAAGGGCCCCCAGAGGCCGAAAACTGCGAAAAACCTTCCGTGGTGATTTTTTCATTGCTCGAGGGGGTCTGGGTCCGCTGCGGCGATCGGGCGCGGGCCGGCCGGCCCGCGGCTCACGAGGGAGGGGAATGCTGCGGGCATGGTGCGCGCTACAGTGGGAGGCCGCGCCGCGGGGCATTTGCCGGCCAGGCGCCCCGACTGCGCGGGTTGCCTCAACTCAAGCGGTGTGGGCGGAAGGGAGGAAGGAAGGAAGGAAGGAAGGGAGGAAGGGAGGAAGGAAGGGAGGAAGGAAGGAAGGAAGGGAGGGAGGGAGGAAGCGACACTTCGGCATGCAGCAGGGCGGAGTGGAGGGGGTGGAGGGGAGGAGACGGGGAAGGAACGTGGGGGCGGGAAGAGCGGAGCAGCGGCAAGGGGGAAGGGAGGGCGGCGACGGCAGGGGTGGAAGGGGCTGGGCTGGGAACAGAGGCGAGCGAGTGGAGGAGGCGGACGGGATGCGAGGAGAAGGCAGGGGAGAAGGCAGGGGAGGCGGGGCGATGAGAGTCAAGGGATGAGAGGGTAGGGGGGGGGAGGGGGGGAGAGGGGGCAAGGGAGGCGAGAATAGGGAAGGAGGGAGGAGGGAAGGGAGCGGAGGGGAGGCGAGGAGAGGGGAGCGAAACGCACCGCCCCCCCCTCCCCCCCCACACTTACATGCACCCGACCATATCGTTATTTGTTTTTTCAGCACGCCCCACCCCACCCCTCGTAAGTCGCGACAGGTTCCCTTTGGGCCAGCCTTGCACATCGAGTCGTTATCCGACGGTCCTGGGGCCTGTCCAGGGCCCCCCAGCTGGTGAAAACGGCAAACAAGCCAGATGCAGATGCTTGTGTCGATCTGCGTTGAAGGTTTTGGGAGCAACGCGGAGGACCCAGGGTCGAGGATGAAGGTCTCTGCGCGCCAAGGACGCTGGAGGTGTAGCGCCTGCGTGGAAGATGCATTCGGCCCCGGACGGTTCGCGCCTGTGTGCGGACCTTTTTGAGAGTGCAGCTGCGCCCATGATGCTCGATGGCGAATCCACCGACAGCTCGGTGCAACACGTCCGGGGGCTCTCGGAATTGCGCCGCCCCCACCCCCCCGGGGCGAATCCACCGCAAGCTCGGCGCAACACGCCAGGGGGCCTTCGGCATTCGAGTGGCGCACTCCCCCCCCCCCCCGCGAGGCGGGCGCCGACGACGGCGCGCCGCTGGAGGACGGCCCCGAGGAGCGGGCGGAGGTGCAGGAGATCGACCGGCTCAAGGCGCGGCCGCTCCCGCGGGCGCCCCGCCCGCGGCGGGGGCCTCTCCTCGGAGGCCGTCGCGGCCGAGGGCTCCCCGGCGCCCGCGGAGGTCTTCGGGGGGTCTCCGGCGGTGCTCCTCGGCGGACCTCTGAGGGGTCTGCGGAGGGCCTCCTCGGAGGTCTTCGGGGGCGGCCCCCGGCCCCCCCCCCCCCGGGGAGCTGTGGGTTTCCCATGGAGAGGGAAGGAGGATGGGGAGGGGAGGAGAGGGAGGAAGGAGAGGAGAAGGCGGAGGAGGAAGAGGAGGAGGCGGAGGGGGGAGAGGCGGAGGAGAAAGCAGGGGGAGAGGAGGGAGGGAGGAGGAGGAGGAGAGGAAGAGAAGAGGAGAGGAGGAGGAGAGGAGGAAGAGGAGGAGGAGGAGGAGGTGGAGGAGGCGGAGGGAGGCGGAGGCGGAGGAGGAGGAGGAGGAGGAGAGGAGGAGGAGGAGGAGGAGGAGGAGGAGGGAGGCGGAGGCGGAGGAGGAGGAGGAGGAGGAGGCAAGGAGGAGGAGGAGGAGGAGGAGGACGAGGAGGGAAGGAAGGAAGGAAGGAAGGAAGGAAGGATGTAAGGAAGAGGAGCAGGAGGAGGAGGAGGGGGGAGGATGATGAGAAGACGAGGAAGGGGAGGACTATGGGAGAGGACGAGGAGGGGGAGGACGGGGGAGGATGGAGAGGACGAGGGGGGTGATGATGCTGATTATGATGCTGATGATGAAGATGCTGATGCTGATGCTAATGATGCTACTGATGATGATGATGATGATGATGATGATGGTGATGATGATGATGATGATGATGATGATGATGATGATGATGATGATGATGATGATTAGGCTGATGCTGCTGCTGCTGATGATGATGAGGATGATGATGCTGATGATGATGATGCTGCTGCTGATGATAATGAGGATGAGGATAAGGATGATGATGCTGATTATGATGATGCTGCCGCTGATGCTGATGAATGTTGATGCTGGTGCTGCTGCTGCTGATGATGACGAATCTGACGACGTCGACGACGATGATGACGATGATGCTGGTGATGCTGATTCTATGATAATGGTGGTGATGATGATGCTGATTAGGATGATGCTGCTGCTGCTGATAATGATAATGCTGCTGCTGCTGCTGCTGATGATGACGATGCTGACGATGATGTTGATGCTGCTGCTGATGAGGATGCTGACGATGCTGCTGCTGATGGTGATGGGTAGGATGGTGATGGTGATGATGCTGATGATGCTGATACTACTGATTCTGATGATGCTGATGAGGATGATGGTGATGCTGCTGATGAGCATGATGCTGACGGCGATGATGCCGATTCTGATACTGGTGATGATGCTGAGGATGCTGCTGCTGCTGCTGATGATGATGCTGACGTTGATGCTGCTGCCGATGATGATGATTATGATGATGCTGATGAGGATTGTGATGATGATGCTGATAATGATGGTGCTGCTGATGATGGTGATGATGATGATTATGTTGCTGAGTCTGATGATGCTGCTGATGATGATGATGATGATGGTGATGATGATGATGATGATGGTATGGAGATGATGCTGATGATGCTGATGCTGATAACTGTTGATGATGC
>CAUYUJ010017933.1:48591-53591 GCA_963575745.1 Prorocentrum cordatum
GGAGGAGGAGGAGGAGGAGGAGGAGGAGGAGGAGGAGGAGGAGGAGGAGGAGGAGGAGGAGATTAGGCCTCCTAGATGGGGTCGGAGTAGATGGGGTCGGAGGATCGCGCCGCATCGCCGACGCCTCGGCGCTGCGGCTCGATGTGGAGCCCGAGCTCGTCCACGCCGTCGTCGCCGACGCATCGCCAGCGTCGCCGCTGCACCGCCGAGGGCCTTCCGCCCGCGTGCCGCCGAGGGGCCCCCGCCCGGTCGGCCCGCCCGGCCCGGTCGGCCCGCAGGCCATCTACCGCGAGAGGACCGCGGAGCTGCGCGACGTCCGCAGCGAGGTGGAGCACGTCCAGCGCCTGCGCGCGCCCCAGCGCGCCGCCGCCGCCGCTCCAGGCGCGCCCCGCCCTCCGAGGCACCGCGCTGCGAGCCTTCCTCGCGGCAGGTGCCGCCGTGGCGCGGCCGCGCGGCCGCCGAGGCCTCCGCTCTGGCAGCCGCCGCTGCGGCCGCTGCGGGCGGCGGCGGCCTCTGCGCGCACACCTGCCGCGACAGAGCGGAAGGGGGAGGCCCCGACTCAAACGACGCGAAGATCGGGACAAAATCGGATCGGGATACTTCGAAATCTCTGAGAATCGGCGGGTTTGGAGGATGTATTGGGCGCCGCGGCCGCTCCAGAGCGTTCCAGAACGCTCTGAGAGCGCTCCGGAACGCTCTGGAGCGATTTATCCCGATCCTAGCCTTGTTTTACCGACCTCTGCCTGGTCCTTTCTTTTCTGTCTGCCTGCCGCGCTTCTATTCACTATTCAGCTTTGGCCCGCAGGAGCTTGTGTGTCTCGGGGCCCAGTGCGGCCGAATGAGGAGATGGGGCGGACAAGAACTATGTCCTGGGGCCCACGGGCTGAAGCAACCTTGCTGCGTGTTCTGGATTATTAATCGCTTCGCTCATGCCGCCGGCCCTGGAGCCCTCTTTAGGGCCTCTTGGGGGCCTCTTGGGGACCTCTTGGGAGTCTCTTGGGGCTCCTTGGCGGCGTTTTGGAGGCCCCCAGGGCCTCTTGGGGGGCTCTTGGGGGTAGTCGATTGCGGCTCCCCCCTCGGAGGCCACGATCCTCGTGAGGGGTGTCGAAAAATACCCTCCCCTGGAGTGGTCTGGTGGCTTCTCCCGGGCTTCTCTCAGGACCTTGCCGGGGTACTTTTCGTCCGGGGGCCCCCAGGGGCCGCTCCGCGCGCGCGAACTAGAAATATTGTTAACAAGTTACCGGAGATCTTAGCACGCCTCTGGCCCGTTGGGCCGGCGAATTTCATGGCCTCTGGGGGGCTTCAAATGCCCATGGGGATCTCCCGGGACTTCCGGGTGCCTCCTGAGACTTCCAGAGGCCCCGGCATCCGCTGACAGCATATTCTTTTGTCTGGGGAGCGCACGCTCGGATACCCCGTTTTGGGGAGGGGGGCCTGTCGCGGGTTCACGGTGTGCAGCCTACGCAAAGCCGAACCGTGGGCTGACAAAAGTGGATGGCCCCCTCCACAGGTCGACTGCGAGGGGGCTGCGATCTGTGGAAACAAGAAGGAGGAGAGAAAAAAAATGCTTCCTAGAGGTTCCCAAAGCAGCTTCTCCCTACGGGTCTGGTACTAGTGGCCTTCGGCCCATCCCGCCACCTTGCCCTGGACCGATCATTCGGCGACTCGAGGCCTTCTTGCACCGCCCGCGAGGCCTCCTGTGGTCCTCTTGGCCCGCCTTTGGGCCTCCTTGGGCCTCAAGCGGGCAGACGCCCCAGGCGCACTGGGATCCCCGGGATCGGCACGACCGAAATGGGTACGGAAAGAATGGGCACAATGCCCAACAGCAGTTCCTGTTCATTTTGAACACGACTCGCTGTCGGTGTCGCCGCGGCCTGTGTCCATTTGAGACAGAAGACCGCCTGCCCAACAGCGGCCGCTGTTGATTCGGGACAACATTTGCTGTTGGGCATTGTCCCCATTGTTTCCGTGCCCATTTCGGGCGTCCAAACGGGAGATTCGAGCATCTTGGGCCCCGGCCCCCTGAGAGATCCTCGGGGTCGAGGGCGGGGCCTCGGCGGGCCCTCTTGGCCCGTCTTTGGGCCTCCTTGGGCCTCAAGCGGGCAGACGCCCCTGGCGCACGCACGGCCTCTGGGCACGTGCAGGCGCGCGCCGCTGGTGCACGGGCAGGCTCTCGGGGCTGCAGTGCCTCTGGGCGAGAGGTGCTGCCCAGTACTCTGCTCCTCCTCCTCCTCCTCCTCCTCCTCCTCCTTTGGGCGACAGGTGACGTAGGGGAACCGACTTCTTATCAAACCCCCAAAAAGATATTGTTCGAGTTTTCAAGCTGATGTTCAAGGAAGCCTTCTCTTCGTATTCTGAATACTGATACGCGTGTCAAGAGCTCTACGAGGGTCCCGGCGGTAACCTGGTTGACGGTCTACCGCCGGCTCCCCTCGTAGTTGCCCCGTACTGCGCCGTGCTCGAGGTGTCCACGCGCTTTTCGGCGTCTGCTGCCCTTTTGAGCGAGCGAGCGAGAGCTGAGCCTCAGGGGCTTGAGCACGGGGCCTGAGGGCACTCCAACTCGTGCCTCGCAGGCACGGTGGCGGGTGCCTCTTCAAGGCACGCGCGAGCCCTCCCGGATCCGGAGTCGGAGCCCCGCAGTCTCCCGCATGGTCTGCCGTGTGGTCTCCCGGCCTCCCGTACGGTCTCTCGTATGCGTGTCTCTCCCGTGCTGCGTGCTCTCTCCCATGAGGTCCCCCGTCTGGTCTCCCGCGTGGTCTCCCGCATGGCTTCTCTTCCAATGCACTGCATGCAAGCATGTATGCAGACACATCCGGAGGCCACACCGAAGCCCGAATCTCAGCCAGTGTTGACTCCAAATAGACAGATGGACAGGAGAGGAGCGAGAGAAGGAGAAGACGAGGAGGAGAGGACGGGAGGAGAGGAAGCCAAGCATGAAGTGGCAAGCAAAAAGAAGCGAGCAGCCATGCGAGTACGACTCATCGGAATCCATAGGAATCAGCTGGGGGGTGCCATTGGAAATAGGGGGGGGTGCCATTGGCAAAAGGGGGGGGGAGGGGGTGCCATTGGAAATAAGGGGGGGTGCCAATGGAAAAAAGGGGGGAGGGGTCCTAAAGACCAACTACTTGTGATCTAGGACTCCTATGAAGCCTATTTGGAGAACAACAGCCTCAAGACAAACTCAGTACATGCTGTCTCGCCCCAGCCCCATGCATGTTGCTGCGCCCAAGCCCCCCCCCATAAGATCCATTAAGTTCTAATTGCAGGACCCCCTGCGATGCGACCCCCTTGGGTCATCCGCTTCTATCGTGAAATTTTGTAAAAGACAATAGATGGGGCCAGGTTTGGGGCGTTTCGCTCAGGACCCTTTCGAAGTTGCTTGGCTTGGTTGGTTTGGCATGGTTTGGCGTGATGCCCCGCCTGGGACTTCCTCAGGCTTTGCCTGGTTTGGGCCCTGGCTTGTCCTGGTTTGGGGCAGGTTTCGCTTGGAGACTTCCTAGCAATTTGCTTGGTTTGGCTTGGTTTGCTCGTGGTTTCGTCTGACACGTCCCCACGATTGCCTTGGTTTGGCTTGGTTTTGGCGCGGTTTCGTTTGAGACGTATTTGTGATTTGTCCGGTTTGGGCGCGGTTCTGCTTGAGACGTCCTTGTGATTTGCCTAGACTGGCCTGGTTTGGGCGCGGTTTCGCTTGAGGCGTCCTCGCGATGTAGTGGTGCAAACCCGCATCGCCTCGCCAACACTAGCATGCGACCGGCTGCTAGCCCACCTTGGCCTCTGGACTGGCGTTCGGAGAAAGCTCTCCTCGGCTTGAGGGGTATTCTTTGCATTCTCACTCTCTGCTGCACTCTGAAAGAGCTGTTTTGGGCTTCCTGCTGCCAAGGGTTTATGATACTCCAGATTTCGTAATAAAGGGAGGGGGGTCTCATTTCGGGGGGGGTCTCTTCCAGGCTATCTTGGAGGGCCTGGGGGGGTCTGGGGACGATGTCTTGGAGGGTTCTCCCACAGGGGGGGGGGGTCTAAAACTTCTCGTCTGGGAGGGTGAGACCCCCACCCTTTTATTACGAAATCTGGAGTACCCTCATGGCGGCCTCCAGGGAGCCAGCGAGCAGAACGGATCCAGGGAGGCGGTCGAGCTCTCCGGGGCCCGCGGGCTGCAACGACCACCGCGTCGGAGGCGCGGGGGCGTGCGCGCGAAGGCCCAGCGCATTCTCAATGGGCCTCGCCCGACGGCTATACGTCAAACTCCGGATACTCCAGATTTCGTAATAAAAGGGAGGGGGTCTGGACCCTCCAAGACAAGCCATTTCAGACCCCCCCGTGGGAGAACCCTCCAAAACATCGTCCCCAGACCCCCCAGGCCCTCCAAGATAGCCTGGAAGAGACCCCCCCCGAAATGAGACCCCCTCCCTTTTATTACGAAATCTGGAGTACGTTAGGTTTGTGTCGTGTCGACCGGCGGCGACCCCGCCGCCGGCGTTCAACAGTGCACGCCGGCGGCGGCCAAGAACCGGTCGATGTGGAACGATCGGACGTTACGTAAACGGCCGGTCGTTCAGGGTTGAACGATCTCCCCGCGGTGTCAGTAACCAGCGCCCGGGTCGGCAAGACACGAAGCTGCCGTACCCCGAGTCCGACGGCCCTTTTTTGTTTCCGCCGCCTTCTGTCACCGCCCACCAACACCACCCCAACCCAACCCGAAGGCCCCGATTTGCCCTCCATTTCCACTGGGGGGGGGGGTCGGGGAACATCGGAGAAACACGTTTGAAGCCCGTACCCCCCCCAACCCGAAATTCGGGTCTTCGGGTTGGGTTGGGGTGGTCTGGTAGGTTTATGTCGGGCGTGTCCCCCTCCCTACAGGGGGATTTCGGCGAAAAATAAAACATACCCCAAACATACCCCCAGAAAAGGTCAAACAATATTCAAAAATAGTCCCCGAACTATTTTTTGATTATTTTTGAGGTATTTGTTGGGTATTTTTTATTTTTCGTCGAAGCTCCCCC
>CAUYUJ010017933.1:62643-72643 GCA_963575745.1 Prorocentrum cordatum
AGTAGGAGGAGGAGGAGGAGGAGGAGGAGGAGCAGGAGCAGGAGCAGGAGCAGGAGCAGGAGCAGGAGCAGGAGAAGGAGCATGAGCAGGCGGAGGAGGAGGAGGAAGAGGAGGAGGAGGAGGACGGGGAGGAGGAGGAGGAGGAGGAGGAAGAGGACGGGGAGGAAGAGACGGAGGAGGAGGAGGAAGAGGAGGAGGAGGAGGAGGACGGGGAAGAGCTGGATCACGCCTGAAGGAATCGGGAAGAGGACCACAGTGCTCTCCGAGCTTGCAACAACAAGGACAGCAGGGCGAGAGACATGATGAGCCGTGTAGGGCTGGTTTCCAGCATTTTTTGTGTCAGCGTGGATCTCGGCGGTAACAGGGGAGTTTGCACTGTCAATTCATGTAATGCCGATCCCTGGCTCCCCCATGCTTGCGCTCTCTGTGCCGGCTAGCCCCGCGGCTGCCCCCGCACCCCCTGCAGCTCCTTCACCCTTGAGGGCGACTTCCTGCTGCCTTTCCTGCTCCTCCCATGCATCCTGCTACTCCACCTCTGCGCCCAGGAGCCCTCGACACCTCTGTTTACTTCAGGGCTGGGCCTGGGCATGTGGGCGGCAGGCAGAGTTTCCTCAGAGCTGTGTGTGTGTGTGTGTGTGTGTGTGTGTGTGTATGTGTTTGCTTGGTTGCTTGCTTGTTCGTTCGTTTGTTTTTTTACCAGCCATCCTGTGGTGTTGGGTCCTCGTTTTGAAGAGACAGCGCTCCGCGTCACTCCTTCCTTCCTTCCTTCCTTATTTCCTTCCTTCCTTCCTTCCTTCCTCCCTCCTCCCCCTCCTCCTCCCTCCTCTCATCTCTGCCTCTGCTCTCCGCATCAGTCGACCGCTTCGGCACAGCCCTTACAAGTTTCGTGGCCCCATAGGGAGCTCCGCCTAAGGCCACAGTGGCGCAGCCCGCATGTGGGCGACACCACTGCTTCGGCACACCCCTCACACGCTTCGTGGCTCCATAGGGACCTCCATCCAAGGCCGCAGTGGCGCAGCCCGCAGGTGGGCGACACGCCTGTTTCGGCGCACCCCTCACACGTTTGGTGGCCCCGTAGGGAGCTCCACCGAAGGTCCCAGGGCTGCAGTTCGCATGTGGGCGTCACGCCTGTTTCGGCACACCCTTCACACGTTTCGTGGCCCCGTAGGGAGCTCCAGAGACGGTCCCAGTGTTGCAGTTCGCTTGTGGGCGTCACGCCCGTTTCGGCACACCTCTCACTCGTTTTATGGCCCCTATAAGGGGGCACTGCCTGAGGCCCCAGTGGCAGCGCTCACATGGCGGCCCCGCCCCAGATCGACACGCCCTTCACACGCCTCGTGGCCCCATAAGGAGAAGGCGATACCTACAACGATGGTGCTCGCAACTGCAGATGGTTGGGTATTTCGCTCGGATAACCGTCTGTTTGTGCTTGTGCGTGTGAAGCAGAGGGGCTTAGGGGGGGGGTAGGTCGCAGGGGGACGGGATGTCAAGGTCGGGGATGGGATAGATGGGGCTAGTAGACAAGGGAGTGAGGGAGGGGAGGGGAGGAGGAGGAGGGCATGGAAAGCGGATGGGAAGGGAGGTAGGAGGGCGAGGCGAGGGGACATGCGGGGCGGATGGGAGGGAGGAGGAGGAGGAGGAGGAGGAGGAGGAGGAGGAGGAGGAGGAGGAGGGAGGAGGAGGAGGAGGAGGGGGAGGAGGAGGAGAAGGAAGAGGGAGGAGGAGGAGGAGGAGGAGGAGGAGGAGGAGAAGGAAGAGGAGGAGGAGGATGAGGAGGAAGAGGAGGAGGAGGAGGAGGAGGAGGAATAGAAGGAGGAGGAGGAGGAGGAGAAGGAAGAGGAGGAGGAGGAGGATGAGGAGGAAGAGGAGGAAGAGGAGGAGGAGGAGGAGGAGGAGGAGGAGGAGGAGGAGGAGGAGGAGGAGCTGGAGGAGGAGGAGGAGGAGGACAGGAAGGGAGTTTCTCTTGGCGAGGGGCGGGGATATGGGAGGGCAGGTGGAGGGAGATCCAGCGACCGTGACTGTCATGACGAAGACGGCAGCGGACGTGGCCGAAGCGACGACAAGGAGGAGGACGACGACGACGAGGCTGACGACGACGACGACGATGAGCACGACTGGGATGGCCACTCAGACGAGGAGCGCCGGTGACG
Source organism: Prorocentrum cordatum (assembly GCA_963575745.1). NCBI lineage: Eukaryota > Dinophyceae > Prorocentrales > Prorocentraceae > Prorocentrum > Prorocentrum cordatum. Next base: position 64,794 of record CAUYUJ010017933.1, read on the forward strand.
GGGATGACGGGGATGGCGGGCCAGCGAGGATGGCGGGGATGATGTGTATGGTTGTGATGATGGTGATGATGATGGTGATGGTGGTGGGGGAGCAGGAGGTTGATGAGGATGACCCTGGTGATGAGGATGACGACTACGATGATGACGATGATGGCCGTGGTGATGCTGATGATAGGGTGGACGCTCTTCACCCACTCTTTGAGCTCTACGGCATGAATGCTCTGCCCTTCACGCGGCCCCCACGGCTGCACTTGACGAGGGGACCTGGAGGGGTTTCTGTGCCGTTGTCCACAAACCCTCCTCTCCCCTCCTCTTCTTTGTCCTCCTCCTCCTCCTCCTCCTTCTCCTCCTCCTTCCGTAGCCATTTTGGCTCAAGCGTGCCAGCGCACGCGCGAGCGGGCATCCTCACTCTCGAGGCTTTCTGGTGCGTCAGGCGCCAGCGGACATACCTTTACCCAGTAATTCCTAACCCTTAGATAAAACGAAACGCACAGTGCACGCGCGATGGCCGCCCGCGGTCGTGGCGGTGCTGATTCTGCTGCTGTCTCTGACGAGGAAGCGGCTCGCGACCCCAACGAGAAGAGCCGCAGCGGGGAACGTGCCCGAGGCCGGCGGCCCCGCGCTGAGGCCAAACAGGATCCTCTGGCCGAGCGGGATCCTTGGAGCGGAATGGCTGCCCAGCGTGGCCGGCCCTCCGGGGAGCCCCCTGGCCCCGCCGCGGGAGGGTCCTCAGGGAGCGCTGGCGCTGTGGTTCAAAAGCACATGGACGCCCTCTCGGAGAAAATCCGCGAGTACATGGCTGAGCAGTTTACCACCGCTATGGACTCGGTTCGCGAGGAGCTCGACGCAATGGTCGAAGATAAACTTGCTCCCCAAGCTGCCAGGCTCGAGGAACATGCTACTGAGATTGCTCAGATCAAGGAAAAGAACGCAAACCTGGAGAAGGAGCAAGCGGGGCTGCAGGCCGCGGTCAAGGAGCTGCAGACCACGCTGGCGGTGGCGGAGGCGCAGGTTGCGGCGCCGCTGGGCCCAGCACGCCTTGCCGATTGGAACAGGACGGCTGACCCTGCCCTCTTCGTCCTCTCCTGTCAGGCCCCCGCCGCACCAGGAGAGGTCAAGTCCGCCATTTCGCAATGGCTCCAGGCCGCCAAGGTCACCGAGGACCAGGTCACGCTCCTCGGCGACCTCCCGTCGAAACGTTTCCACCTCCACTGCCCTGGTGGCGCTGCGGGCGTTGCCCGCGCTGGGGCACTCCAGGCTGCGCTCAAGCTACCAGGCGGACAATGGCGTCGATTTGACGTGCTCTCGGTCAACGGCCAGCGCGTCACCATGTACACGAATGCCGACAAGAGCGCGAAGGACATCCGTAAGGAGGTGCAGACGAAGAAACTCTTGGGCCTCATCAGGGCTGCGGTGCCTAGCAAGGACTGCTGGGCGCGCCGACCGAAGGGCCTTGTCTACGTGGACTCTGTGCCGATCGTGGAGGTGCAGGTGCGTGGCCCCGACGAGGCCTCCCGACTGGCCTGGGACGGGTCCGCCACCGCCCGCCTCGGCATCGACAAGCAGGCCATTACGAACCAGTTCCAGGCACTCTGGCGCGAGGTCGACACCTCTGGATGGGACTCTTCCTAGCCTCCGGTGGGCTCCGTGGGAGGTCGGGGCCGCTACCCGTGGGCTCTCGGTGGTGACGTGGAACGTTCGCGGCCTGCTCCTCCGTGCCGCCGCCAGGAGGCGGCGGAAAGTGAACATGGTCGTAGAGCACCTTCGCCAGCGCTCCATTGTGCTGGTCCAGGAAGTCCACGGCTTCACCGAGACGCTCCAGAACTACCTCAACCAGTACAGCATCCACTACAAGATGTATAGCTCTACGACTGGTCGTCCGGGGGCTGGCGGGATCGCAATTTTGATCCCTTGGCACGACCATCGCACTATTGCCGCTGCTGGCACGGCGGCTCTCCCTCAGATCCAGAGCCGCGAGTTGGAGCCAGGGCGCGCTGCCGTTACGACGATCACAAACCCCAAAACGCAACGCGCCATTAAAATCATGAACATCCACAATTATGACCTCACCGAGCTTGGGAAGGATCGCATTCGGCGAGCGTGGCGGGATGCTGCGCACTGGGCGCACGAGGACCCTATGAAGAGGACCTTCGTTGCAGCTGGCGATTTTAACATGACCGATGTGCCAGCGGAGTCTCTTTTGTACCCTCGGCCGCGTCAGGCCCAACGGTCTGACGCCAGCAGGGCCAATCGATCCGAACCATTCTGGAGAGATATTTTTGCCAATCCCAACATGCTTGAGGTGTGCTCGCCGCTCCCCACCCACTTCACGAAGGATTCGGGGACGCTGCGCACGATTGATCGGATCTTCGTCTCACTCGCATCGTCTTTCGCGCTGGAGACCGAGTGCGACCTCCAGCTGGTGCACGACGCCGTGACGCTGGACGCGCAGAACCTCGGCGACCACGCAATCCTCAAGCTTCGCATGAAGACCAGGCAGGCCACGCCCAAGGGCGAGAGGAAAATCCCAGGTTTCATTTTCAAGAGCCCTGAGTACAAGCGGATCCTCGCCAACTGCCTTGATGGTTGTCGCATCGAGTTCAAGCCTGTTTTTGAACAGTGGCGCGACATCAAGGCCATGATGACGCTCGCCGCGGAGCTCGCTCGGAACGAGCTGCAGTCCAAGGCGCTGGTGGTCGACAGCGACAGTGGGCGGCACGCGCGACTGTTGACCCTCAACTCGGTCGCCAGGGCCGTCTGGCGGCAAGACGCTCGACTGGCCAGGAGGCTCATGCATGATACGCCCATCGGTGCCGCGGAGCTCGAGCTCGTCGACGGCACCGTGCAGTTGAAGAGGCTTGGCGACTTCCACACGCACGTGCGGGAGGCGCAAGCGCAACTCCTGGGACGGGAGACGGCGGCGCTCGTCGACAGTGCCAGTGGGACACGCCGGCGGACGGCGGAAGTCATGATCAAGCGAGCGCTGCTTTGGAACCCCACCAAGCGCGCATTGGTGCTTTCGGGGATCCGCCACGCGCAGCCTGCCGGGCAGGGAGGCAGCGCAGACGCAGTAGCTAGGGAACCTGAGTCCATGATCGCAGAATTAAAAAAGCATTGGCAGCCAGTGTTGACAGAATCGCCTGTACAGGAAGATCAGATTGGGCCGTTTCTTGATCGGCACATGCCTCGTTTCGATAATTCTTTCCTCCCTCTTCCCTCCCTCTCCGACCTCCGCCTTGCCTTGAGGCGGTCCCGCGACTCCGCGCCAGGGCCCGACAGGCTTCCCGCGCGAGCATGGCGAGCCCACCCTCTTCTAACAGAAGTGCTGCATGGCGTAATGTGTCAGATGGCAGACGGTTCCCCGCCACCTGCCGGTTTTAATTTCTGTCTTTTCGCTTTTCTCCCGAAAGGGGAGGAGGTCGCTGCTTTGGTGGAGTGCACGCGGACCCCGGGCTGCACCCGCCCATTAGCTTTGAAAAACTCAGACAGCAAGGCGGTCGCAGCGGCACTGAATCTTCACATTTCGGGCGTCGTGTCGAAAGACGCCCATGGGGCCCAAAAGGGATTCGTCCGTGGGCGGCGCTTCGGTGAGCATATCATCGCGCTCGACGCTGAATCTAGGCGCGCGGGACACCTTCCTCAGGCTGCCACTCGGCTCCCTGGGTTGCTGAGCTTTGATGTTAAAGCCGCTTTCCCAAGCATGTCTCAAGTCTTCCTCCGCCGTGCTGTCGAACGCTTCGCCCTCCCTGCGCCCTATTTGTCGTTGCTCGATGGGCTTGCTCATGATACTATTGGGCACGCACGTGTTGGGGAACAGCTGGAGGGTCTCTTCCCGATCACATCGGGCGTCCCCCAAGGGTGTCCTCTGTCAGGAAGTCTGTGGGCGTTGGCGTTCGACCCCTGGATCCGGTGTTTGTGCGAGGCGTTTCCTACGGAGGACGAGGGGACCCTTGGGGGCTGCGCTGATGATGTAGGTGCGGTCGCCATGGATATAAGCAGGACTTCGCACCTTCACCGCACATTCCAAAAGGCTGAGGAGCTCGCTGGTCTCGAATTGCAGCCGCAAAAATGCTGCTTCGTGCCCCTTTGGGCGGACTGCGACGAGACCGTCCGCGAGCAGGCTCGCGCCGCCCTTGCACTGCACGCTCCCGGCTGGGAGAGTTTCAAGATCGAGGGGGCTGCCAAATACCTCGGCGTCATGCTCGGGCCTTCGGCGGACCTTCCGATACAATGGAAGGGCCCTGGACAAAAATGGTGGGGCAGGGTGCGGGAAGTGGCTTTGTCCAGGGCTCCTTCTGAGGCCTCGTTGCGACTTTATCTCACGGTTATCCTCCCCTGTCTCTCCTACGTTGCTCAGTTTTTCCCTCCTGACCCCACGCTTTTGGCGAAGGAGGGACAGGCTCTTCACAAACTACTGCGGTTGCCTCCTAATTCGTTCCGGGTCGCCGAGCTGATGGGCGTCGGGAGGTGGTTGCCCAGCGCTGCTCCTATACCCGTCAGCGTGTCTTGCCTTGCCGCTGAGTGGAGAGCCAGCCAGTACACGTTTCGGGAGTGGAGGGCTTGGCGGGATCGGCTTCGAGATGCGGCTCACAACCACGGATTCCTAGTGGATTTTGTTCGCAATGTATGGTCTCCTAGGTTTTGGGTTCGGCGTCAGAGCATTGCCGAATATTTTGCCTCCTTTGACTGCCCGCCCAACGATGGTAGGGTTCCGAGGCAGGCGTTTGAGCGGGCGAAGGCCGCTGCACTTGCTCTTGAATGTGATAACGTGCCCCGCTCCGGGAAGACAGGGGTTCGTCCTCAGACGGCCTTCTTCCGCTCGTTATGCTCCTCCCTCTACCCCGACGTGATCCCTGATCTTCTGGAGCGGCGTTTTCGCAAGTGGTTCCCCGATCGGCCTCCTTTGGGACGACCAGAGCTCGAAGAACGTTGGGCCAGGCTTCGAGACGTCCTCAAGGCGGCGGCTCCGTCACGGACATGGGCCCATTTAAAAACGCTCGCAGGGGCCTGGATCACGTCAGCCCGCGTGGGGATACTCACGCCTAAGGGTTGCCGGTTCGGGTGCTCCCAGGACTGTCTGGGCATCGAGGTCTGCGCTCCAGATTCGATCGGGCACTATTTATATTGCCCCCGGCTCTCCCACCTTCTCGCTCTCCCTCGTGCCATCATTCCTAATGACCCGGTGGTCCGATTAGGGCTTGGCCCTGCCTCCGCGTACAATGTGGACAGGGAGTACGATCCCATCTCCCTTGAGCGTGCTAACTATTTAACCGCTCTGTCATTCCATATCTACCATAAATACCGTGCTGAGCTTCAGCAACATCCACGTTTACAAGGCACTTACACCTCGACATTGCGTGCGAGGCACGCCGCGATTGTCGCTCTTGGCTGATGCTGACGGACGGTGTCCGCCCAGGCGACGTGCTCTCCTTCTCCTCCTCCTCCCCCCCGCTGCCTCCAAGTCACCCCTTCCCCTCTCGTCCCCTCCTTGTTCTCCTATCCTCCTCCCCAGCGCCGGCGCCACGTCCTCGTCGTCCGCCGGATAGACAAGCGATATCTGCGCCAGGCGGCGCGCCCAGTGTACACTCCAGCGCGCCAGCCCCGCAGCTTGCCCCCGCCCGCCCGCCCTGACGCCGAGTAGACGACACCCGTCCCTTGTCCCAATAGGGTCCCTAGACGCAAAAATGGGCTCATCTCCTGCGTAAAACGTATACCTATACGACCACCCTGCGGGTGATAAGGAGGTGAGGGGGGAGGGGGAGCCAACGTCTCACTCAATCGATCTCGCTATCGATCTCACATTCGATCTCATTATCGATCTCACTATCGATCTCGCTATCGATCTCACTATCGATCTCACAATCGATGTCACAATCGATCTCACATTCGGTCCCACATTCGGTCTCAATGTCGATCTCACAATCGATCTCACAATCGACCTCACAGTCGATCTCGCATTCGGTCTCACTATCGGTCTCACTATCGATCTCACTATCGATCTCACAATCGATCTCACTATCGATCTCACATTCGGTCTCACATTCGGTCTCACTATCGATCTCACAATCGATCTCACAATCGATCTCACAATCGATCGATCTCACATTCGGTCTCACATTCGGTATCACTGTCGATCTCACAATCGATCTCACAATCGATCTCACAGTCGATCTCACATTCGGTCTCGCATTCGGTCTCACTATCGATCTCACTATCGATCTCACAATCGATGTCACTATCGATCTCACATTCGGTTTCACATTCGGTCTCACTATCGATCTCACAATCGATCTCATAATCTATCTCACAGTCGGTCTCACTATCGATCTCACAATCGATCTCACATTCGGTCTCACTATCGATATCACAATCGATCTTACAATCGACGTCATCATCATCATCAACAACACCAACATCATCATCATTATCATCATCATCATCATCATCATCATCATCATCGCCATCATCACCATCATCAGCATCATCATCATCATCATCATCATCATCATCATCATCATCATCATCATCATCATCATCATAATCGTCCACATCATCATCGGGACACCGACGGGACACCGACGGGACACCAGCGGGACACCGGCGGGACACCGCGCGCCACCGGCCGCCTGGAAGGGAAACATTTGGTCCGGCCGCGCCTCAGCCACAGGAGAACCGACGGGACACCAGCGGGACACCGGCGGGACACCGCGCGCCACCGGCCGCCCGGCGGAGAATCATTTGGTCCGGCCGCGCCTGAGCCACAGGAGATTTTCCTCTCGCCCGCCCACGCAGCTTCGCCTCGCCCGCACGGCACGCACGAACACGAAACCGAAATCGATTTCCCGGTAGGGGGGCTCTCCGTTCCACTTCGATCCCACCCCCTCACCTCCGATGTTTTACACATTCCCCGTGTGGGCTTTCCGACGCTCCAAGACGGCCCAAGAGGCCCCGAAGACCGCCCCAAGACACCCCAAAAGAACCCCCCAAGACGGCCCCACGACGGCCTACTATGACCCCAAGACTGCTCAAAACGGCCCCAAGACGGCCCAAGAAGGCTCCCAGACGGCACCAAGAGGAGCCGAAGCGACGTACCTTCGCCGTCACTGCCACCTCCTCCTCTATACGTACATTCGCGACGCGAGTAGCTACTATTCTCTTCTCTCCTCTGCTTCCCCACAGCCCGCATATCTATTGTTTTGCACAGGATTGTCCAGACCTGCTGTCGATGCGTTGTTTCGTTGTTTCGACCTGGATGCTGTCTGCCCTTCCAGACATGGCACTCCCGCTGCAGCGTTGGCCGCGTTCCAGGATCGGCGCCGACGTTTTGCTCTCGTCGTTCAGATCGCTCGCGCCCCGGCGCAGGCTACATTTTCGATCCGATTCGTTCATCGTCGGAGCAGTTCACGACTTCTTCCCAGCTCTGCCTTCCCCTGGTCCCCCTGCTCTTCCAACTCGTCCTGCTCCCGCTGCTGATCCTCCTCCTTCCTCATCGCCCTGCTCATCCTTCTGCTCATCCTTCTGCCTATCTGTGCAGAGCCTCCGTTTCTGACTGCGCATCACACGACTGGGTCACCCTTGGGACCAAAGCCATTCAGGACACCTTCTCAGGCGGCCGGACCACACTTGAGCGAGGTGGGAAGGAATGGGCGGGAGAGGTAGGATGTCAGATCTTGCGCGCGCGCACCTGGTTTGCTCTCTCCTCCTCTCCTCCCTCTCCTCCCTCTCCTCCCTCTTCCCCTGCCTGCCCCGCTTCCTCCTCCCCCCTCCTCGACCTCCTCTTGCTCGGCCGCCAGCCTACGGCAGCATGCTGGCACGGTGTTCTTCTGAAGCAGATCGTTCAGACCAGTTCT
>CAUYUJ010017933.1:80143-92643 GCA_963575745.1 Prorocentrum cordatum
CCCCGCTGCGCTCAGCCTCAGTGCGGGCGGCGCCGCGGGTCTGCCAGCAGATGCGCGACACGCCGGCGTCCACCCAGGATGGCCGGCTCTAAACGGTCGCGGCTGCAACCGTGCAGCGCCCCCATCAAGGAGCCACCAATCACAAGAACACACCGGCCTGAAGATACGAATTTCCACTAAACGTATCAGAATGATGCTGCTCGCGAACCCCTGCAGCCTGGGCGGCCGCAGCCAAAATTCAGCGCCACCTGAAATTGAAGGAGGGCGGTGGTGTACAACTGAAGCCTAAGGTCCCCAGACCGGGACCATGAACGACCACGAATCCTACGGAACAGAGGGCGAGGCTGAACAAGTGTACATCTGTCTCAGCCTTCAGCCTCAGGCTCGGCTCCTGCCGCCCTTTTGGCCTGGGCCTCGGCCCGGTCCGCAAGGACCTTCTGACCGAGCTCCTCGGCCTCAGCTCTGTCGTGAAACCCGAAAGCGAGCAGCACGGAAGCAAGCCCGAGTCTGGGAGCCACGGGCTGCTTCGAAAAAGGGACCACCCTCGGAGCTGCGTGCATGATCTGGTCTCCACCGTGGTCCAGTCCGAAGTGCCTCGAGAACCGCGCTCGAGTGACCTCCGCTGGAGCCTCACAGGGGCCAAGCGGCACGAGGGGGAACTCAGTCGGATGATGTCCATCCTGCAGCCTCTTGCGCACTGTATACGCCGAACCACCTTTGATCGGCCTTGTGCCCTTGCACTGGCCCTTGAGGCCCCGCTGCATCGGAGTAGTATCATACTGCCAACACGAAGGGCAAAAAATAATGGGCTCATCCCCAGGCACAGCACACTGAACTATACAGTGCTGGTTAACCCTCCAAGGGCGCACGCCACGGCTGACAATCCACTCTGGGTCTCCTGAGGCTGCGCCCGAGGGGAGATCAATGGCAGTAGCAGCAGCAGGAGGCTCAACAGGAGGAGGGGCGAGAGGATCGTGAATCGGGTCCGCCTCAGGGAACTCTTCCACAAAAAGCCCGGGGGGGCAAGTCCCCACATCGACCGTCTTCAAAAAATCGACACCGAGATTATCTCGCGTCTCCGAAGCTCCCATCGCGGCCGAGAGGCGAGCCGAAAACTTGCAAGCCAATCGGGTTATAAAATGGCATCCTTCCAACATGTGCACATCAGCTTGCGAAGACCTGCCGAAAGCCGCTCCTTTCTTTGCAAATCGATCCGCCGCGGAGTTGCCATCCCGGTCGAACTCCGAGATTCGATCGCGCTCCACGTCTGAAGCGGTAGCTTGGGCTTTGACGTGGTCAAACGGGCGATTCACGAAATCCTCCCTGCTATGAACTCTGCGCCACAAATGAGCGCGTGGGTTGCACGGGCTGGTGGACGTTTCCACCGAACGGCAACAACTGAGCGTGCTCTTGCAGTCGGCGCGCAAAGCATATCTACCCAATACGTGTTGGGAACACATCAAGACAGCGTAATCCTCCCCGTCCCGGGCCGTGCCCGACACTCCAAATTCAGGGGGAACCCGCCCGAACAATGCTCCGACGTATCTGCGCTCGGCATCGTAAAGCACCACTGCCCAGCCCGCAACCCGCAGCGACGGGTGGAGCTGATCCAACCCCGAGCCGTCAGTGAAAACAAAACCTCCCTCCAGGAGGATTGGCAGCTGCACCTCGGCAGTCGTGTACAACCGCCAAGCTGGGTTGAACGGCTGGCGCCCCACGCACTGCCCTGGCTCAGGAAATACGCCGCGCGCAAACCGCTCCTGCCAGCCTTCTGGACTGTCTGTCATCCTAGCGGCTGCCCGTTTGAGCTCAAGTGGGAGACAATCCCTGCGCATCGCATCGTGGGCGGGGCAATGATAGCATCTGTGGAACAATGTTCCCCGAGCCCCCTGCCACAGCTGGCAAACGTCTGGCAAAGAGGGCTCCGAATCATGGAGCCGCGCTTGGGTCCAATGGGATCCCGAGACTAAACCGCGCAACGTATTTTGCTCGTGCCGGCCCCACGTATCTGACCAATCCGAAAACAAAAGCTCGAGGACCGGGCGCCAGCAGACATCAGAAGCCCAAACAGAGGCGTCCTGCATCGATAGAGCTCGGACGTCTGAGGCCCTGCGGGCGGCGAACGAAATTTGGGCCGCCACGCATGCAGGCGAATAAAAATATAGGTCCCACTCCGCCCCCCGATCGTCCACCGCCGTCCCAGCATCCTTGAGGCTCCAGCCTACCCGCTGGGCCGTTAAAATCATGGCCGCAACTGGATCCTTGCAGGAGACCCATGGCCTGGCTGAGCTAGCGTTGGCCTGGCCGGCCGTGACGAGAGACTCGAGCACTGTTCTGGACAAATGCCCGTCACCGAGGACCTCGCAGTACTGGCGCATCGAATCGGCCGTGGCGAGCACCAGCGGGTCGCGCCTCCACCCTTGCCGCCCGCAGCCAAGGTAGAGCCCGACCGACGCGTCCTTAGGGAGACGCCCTTCCGCGTGAGCCGCCAGAACTCTGAGGCCGTGCAGCCGCGTGTCGCCCAAACCGTGGACACACGTCCCCCACATGGCGACAGCTGTGGGGCCTGCGCGGTGCACCCTAAAAATGTTTGCGCCAGCGCCTTGCAACGTGCGCAGCTTCAACGCCCGCCGCTGGGCCGCGAGATATCTATCGAGATGCGTGCCGACCCTCCGAACCCCGCCGTCCGTAGCGTCCCCGCCGAGATCTCTATGAGAGCGCTCTCGGTCAGCCAACTGCAGGGGCAGCACTGCCGCAGTATCTGCAGCCAGTGCCGACGAGTTGGCCAGGAAACCGGCTTTCTCCCATGAGATAGGGAGACCCCGCTCCTGGACTGCATCTGCCACCGAGTTGAAGGCGAGGCCCAGCTGGTGTGGGACTGTTCTCTGGCCTCCCATCGCATGAAACGAAACGTCATCGATAACATTTTTAATCGTGACAATCGGTGCAAGTGCATCGGCTCGCTTCAAAATCACTAGGAGTAAAACTTTGGCCAAGGAGGTGGCGCACGAGCACCCGGCTACTACAGTGCCGTTTGCCTCGAGAGGCCTACCCGTGACTCCCTGAAAAACAGCCCTCCATTCTGACCTGTAGAGGCAACAAAGACCCCGTAGCAGACTCTCGGGGAAGCCGACGTGGACCGCTGCCGCTCGAAGCTCAGCGTGAGAAATGTTTTCATACAATTTCTTCAGATCTAAAAATGCAGAGCCCGAGGCGAGATTCCGCAAGCGTGCAAACGCCGCCAACGCGTTGTGAAGCCATGCGCTCTTGTCGCATGAGGTCGAGCGGCTCTGCCCCCAGAACAGGTCCGAAGCGTGGGCCTGCTCCCAGGCGCTGCACTCGCGCTGCCGGATCTTGGACCACACTCGGGCCCATAACGGCAGGAGCCCGATCGGTCGTACCCCTCCTGTTGGCTTGTCAAGAAAAACAATTAAAATTAGCAGCAGACTTGACGCAGCTGGATCCCGTTCCCAAAGTTCAAGACATCTGCAAACCTCTGCGCGAAGCCAACGGGTAGCTGAGCAAGCAATCGGGGGTGGAAGCCATCCCACCCAAGCGCCGTGCACTTGGAAAAACATTTGCACGCCTCCCCCACCTGCTCGGCCGAGATGGGCTCAAGGAACTGCAAGACAGGCCAACTCCTTGGGTGCGCTTCCTGCGAACGGCTCTCCCGTGACCAGATAGGGACCCAATCTTCCAACAAACGGTCCAGAGCAGCATGGCCCGCGAGCGGAAAACCCCCGTCCTCATCGGAGGCCAGGACAGGCTCAGGGACAGGACGCGGGCCTTTACTGAACCTATGCGCGGCTCGGCCTCCCTTCAGGACCGAACTTTGGGCGAAGTCCTGCCACGATTTACGAAACTGGCGAGCATCCGCTGCCAGCCTACAGGAGACCTCGCTCGACAGATCTGCAAAGAGTTGAGTGCGCCTGTCGGGGTCTCGGAGGCCTTCCAGGAGATCCTCCCCTGAAAGGTGCCCAAGAGACCCGGCCTCCGCCGAGGCAAGACATGGGCTGACCTGCTGAAGAATCCCTCGGAGCCTCCCCCAGGTCACTCCCGAAGTCCCCCCTTCGATTTTGGTCAGGCCCAGCATCTGGCCGATCACGCGCCGAAGCTGCAAAAATTGGACAGTTGAAAAAGATGACCTACGCCTGAGCTCTCTACCCCATGCCGCTGCCAAAGGCACCTGCCGAAACTGACACCCTCTCGCTCTACCAGTGTACTTCGCCCGAGCGCTGGCGTCGACAGAGTGTCTGGCAACTAAAAACGTTTCGGCTGCATCGAACCACTCCTTCATTGCCTCCGTCGGCACTCGAGGCAGGGATCCCTCTTCCCAGGACCACTCCAGCCGCGGCGCCTCAAACAAAACGCCCTCCGGGACGCCCCTCGGCGGCGCCCTGGGCTGAGAAGAAGAGGAAGGAGAAGAAGAGGAGGGGGGAGAAAGAGGAGGGGGCTCCAAAGGGAAACAACAAGGCACAACGCGTTGCCATGCCTTGGCTTTACCATTGAGGCCCGTGAGCTCCAGCGAGGCCGCAGCATGAGGGCCGCGAGGAGTATTTAAAAGGGTGCGCACGCACGAAACATACGGCAAGAGGCACTGCGAGGCTGCGAAAAAATCAATGACCCGTCCGCCGCATGTGGGGTCCTCTGGACCGAGAAGCTGTACGTGCAAGCGGCCCGGCCAATCAGAAGCTGCCAGCTCGTCGGCTGGCACGTTCCAGTCACCCCCGAGGATCACGGGCCACTCCGACGCCGCCACAGTCTCGCCCAGCACCCCCAGCAGCTCAAATTTCTGGGGGCCGAGGCCTTCGTTGGTAACGAGGTACACTGAGACGAACAGCACCTGCATCGCATCAGTGATCGAAACCAGCGAGGCTGCAACACGATGCCGATGGGCAGCAGAAAAAAAATTACCCATGGGCTTTGCACCGAATCGCGACTGAGCAAGGACCGCCACGCCCCCAGAATGTTCCAGGGTGCCGTCCCCTGTGGGAAAAGCCGCGCCTGCATGCATGTTGAACCCCGCCTTCAGGGCCCACGAAGCAGGGGATGCCACTCCTGACGCCAGGAGGCGGGTCTCCTGCATCAGGTAGAGCTGAATATGTTCATGCCTGTCGTGCCACATCCACTCCATGAACTCCCGCCCCGTGGACCAAGCATTGCAGTTGTAGCTGACAATCCGAATGCTGATCGGATCGACCACTGAGGTCGTGCGGACGAGCTCGTCAAACACGCGACCGCCCTCCCTGCTGCTGCTTGCTCTGCTGCTTGGCCTGTGTGAAGAGCTCCTCGTCGGCAGCTTCGGGGACAGGTTGGCTGCGTGCGTGGGCCGCCTCGTCTTGGGAGGGAAGCGTGAGGTCAACCTTGACACCCACACCCCCGCCTGTTCCAGGTGCTGCTTGAGCCGCTCCTCCACCGCCAGAGCCAGCACCGGGAGCTCCTTCTGGAGGCGCCTCCTCCTCGATGCGCCTCCGTTTGGCCTCCATGCGTTTCGTGAAGGCCTTTTGCTCGTCCACCAGCGTCGCAGCCTTTTCCTTGGCTGAGCCGAAGGCGGTCTTGGCCGCCTCCCGGAAGATCTGAAGGACCTGCGCCTTGCGGGCCTCCAGCTCTTGCTTCTCGCCCTCGGAGAGTTCGACGCCTTCTTCCGTGAGGCCAAAGAAACCGCGGTCGTCCAACTCGGAAGGACCTCCGCCTGGAGCGCCTTGACCGCCTCCTGGTACTTGCGCTCGCACTCCGTGAAGTTGGCATGCGCCTCGATGGCATCATGCTTGGCCGCGTCGAGCTGCTGTTCGAGCTCCGCCGCCGCCACCGCTCGGTCGAGTTGAACCCGCGCCTGGCCCAGCGCGTGCTTGGCCGCCCCGACCGTCGGCGGTGCAGGCGGTCTGGCTGCGGCTTCGAGCTGTTCCACCAGCCGACGGTAGTGCTGCTCCTGCCGCTTGTCGCCGAGGGAGGCGAAGGTGCGCACCAACTCCCGGAGCTTGGGCAAGTCGGAGGCCCCGTACTCCAAGGCCCCTTGCTGCTGCGCCCCGCCTGTCCAGCCCGAAGCGGCGAGCTGTAGCCCAACAGGGGCGGCGGCGGGCACCTGGGATCCCGGTGGGAGCGCGTGCCAGGTCCCAGGGGCGCTGACTCCTGGCGCCTGAGGCTGTCCAAGCGGATGAGACCACACGCCACGAGGCCCAGGAGGAATGACAGGAGCTGGAGCCGTCCTCGGCGCGCCGCAGTGCTTGCAGACCGCCGACTTGACTGACGTCTTCCCGCATCCGCAGTGCACGCACTTCCAGCGCTCGAGGGTGGGCTGCTGCTGCCAGTATCCACCACCTCCGCCGCCGCCGCCGCTGAGGTTGTGGTTTTGCGCGAAATGCCACGGCGGAGGGGCGCCAGACCAGTGGGTCGCCCCATGGCCTTTGCCACCTCCCTTCCCGCCGCCGCCATCGCGCCCCATGAAAGAATGAGAAAGCTTTGAGACGAGCCTTTTGACTCGCTGACACCAAGTGCCGCTCTGAATCGAGTGCCAGCAACGCTACTAGAGCGCAGAACGGCTAGGAGGAGGAGGAGGAGGAGGAGGAGGAGGAGGAGGAGGAGGAGGAGGAGGAGGAGGAGGAGGAGGAGGAGGAGGAGGATAATGGATCCGAGGAAGGGAAGCTGGGCGGGAGAGCGCCAGAGGAAGGACCGCAATCGAGGAGGGAGCGGAGCCGGCGAGAGTGTCCGTCCCGCCCCAGACGTCCTTGTCGGCCCGGGCCACGGGTTCGCAGGGGCTCGTGAAAAGTCGGGCCCCCCGCCCGCGATGCCGCGGCCTCGAGGGCTTCCCCTCTCCACCGAGGCCCAGGGCGGAACGCCCTCGGCGTCGGCAGCGGCCGCGGCGGCACCAGGCATTTCTGCGCCCGCGAGAGCGGGCGGGAGGGAGGACGAGGAGGGCGTGGGGGAGGGAGGGAGGGACGGAGAGAGGGAAACTGGGAGGGAGGAGGGGGACGAGGAGGAGGAGAAGGAGGAGGAGGAGAAGGAGGAGGACGCGGAGGAGGAGGAGGCGGAGGAGGAGGGGGAAGATGATGATGTTGAGGAGGAGGAGGAGGAGGAGGAGGAGGAGGAGGAGGAGGAGGAAGAGGAGAGGAGGAGACGAAAGCGGACGGCGGCGGCGGCGCGGAGGAGGAGGAGGAGGAGGAGGAGAAGGAGAAGGAAGAAGAGGAGGAGGAGGAAGAGGAGAAGGAGGAGAAGGTGAAGAAGGCGAAGGAGGAAGAGGAGGAGGAGGAGGAGGAGGAGGAGGAGGGAGGAGGAGGAGGACGGGGAGGAGGAGTAGGATGAGGGGGAGGGGTAGGAGGACCAGGAGCAGGAGCAGGATCAGGAGCAGGAGCATGCGCAGGCGCAGGAGCAGGACGAGGAGGAGGAGGAGGTGGATGATGATGATGATGCTGATGATGATGACGATGATGATGCTGATGATGATGATGCTGATGATGCTGCTGATGCTGGTTTTGGTGATGATGATGGTGCTGCTGGTGATGATGCTGCTGATGATGTTGCTGATGATGATGACGATGCTGATGTTGTTGATGCTGATGGTGATGCTGATGCTGATCATGATGCTGATGATGATGTTGATGCTGATGCTGATGATGCTTGTGATCATGATGATGTTTTTTTAGTTGATGATGCTGCTGATGATGACGATGCTAATGATGATGCTGATGCTGATGAAGCTGATGATGACGATGACGATGTCGATGCTGATGATGATGAGGAGGATGCTGATGATTATTATGCTGATGACGCTGTTGATGCTGATGATGCTGATGATGGTTGTGATCATGCTGCTGATGATGTTGCTGATTAGGATGCTGCTGTTGCTGTCGCGGATGATGGTGATGATGTTGTTGGTGATGCTGTTGCTGGTGATGCTGATGATGTTCCTTCTGATGCTGATGATAATGCTGCTGCTGATTGATGATGCTGCTGGTGATGATGTCGATGCTGATGATGAGGAATGTGATGTTGTTGCTGTTGGTGATGATGATGCTGATGATGATGCTGATGAGGATGAGGATGATGCTGATGATGATGAGGATGGCGATGCCGATGGTTATGCTGATGGTGACGATGCTGTTAATGATGATGCTGCTGCTGATGAGGATGCTGCTGCTGATGCTGTTGATGTTGATGGTGAGGCTGCTGCTGACACGGACGATGATGCAGATGATGATGCTGATGATGATCATGATGGTGCTGGTACTGTTAATGCTGATGCTGGTATCTGGTGATGATAACGATGCGGGTGATGATACCGATGCGGATTAGGATCAGTATGATGATGCTGACGATGGTGTGGTTGCTGCTGTCGATGCTGATGTTGATGATAACGAGGCTGCTGCTGATGATGACGACGATGATGCCAATGATTAGTATGATGATGTTGATGATGCCGATTATGCTGGGGATGAGGCTGCTGATCATGCCAATGTTGATGTTGATGATACTGATGATGCTGTTGCTGCTGATGCTGATGATGATGCTGATGCTGATGATGTTGATGATGATGATGCTGCTGCGGCTGTTGCTTATGATGCTGTATAGGTTGCGGGGCATGGGGATGCAGCTGCTGTTGCAGATGCTGCTGCTGCTGCTGCTGCTGATGATGATGATGATGATGATGATGATGTTGATGATGATGATGATGATGATGATGATGATGATGATGATGATGATGTTGAGGATGATGATGATGATGATGATGATGATGATGATGATGATGATGATGATGATGATGATGATGATGATGATGATGATGATGATGATGATGATGATGATGATGATGATGATGATGATGCTGATGAGGAGGAGGAGGAGGAGGAGGAGGAGGACCATGAGGAGGAGACCTAGGAGCAGGTGCTGGAGCAGGGGCAGGAGCAGGAACAGGTGCAGGAGCAGGAGCAGGGGCAGGAGCAGTAGCAGGATCAGGAGCAGGAGCAGGAGGAGGAGGAAGAGGAGGAGGAGGAGGAGGAAGAGGTGAAGGGGGAGGAGGCGGAGGAGGGGGAGGTGGTGGTGGACGGCCATAAAGGCGGACAGCGCAGCAAATTACTCCAGAGCGCCGTCCGATTCCGACTCTTCAGCCGAATCGTCGGACGCGCTAACAGTACGCTGCCCCAGGGCACGAACATTCGGGAGCTCGGACTCGCCGATGCCGGAGAAGGCCAGCACCAACGCTTTAGCAGCGAAGCCTGGGGCCCAGACAGTCTGCTCAGGCCTCCCAGCCTGCTGGGACCCAGGCACCCTGCACAATCTCTCGCTCGATCTCAGCTCTTTCACACGCGCTCAGCGGGCCAGGGGAGCCGAGCACGAGCGAGTTGGTTGTGGCACGATGGTGGGGGTGCTGACCACGACGAGCTCTATTCATCTGGCTCTTTATCCCTGGACTCGCAGGCTTCCCTTTGCAGCGCTCTCGCATAAGGGGGCCTGGCTTGTTGTCGGAGCCGTACGCCCCGCAACGCATACAGAAACAGCTCGAGGAGCCTTCGCGCGAAGGGTTCTCGATTTTACACTTCACGAGAGCATGGCCGTAGACACAAAGGCTGTCGGAAGCTGGCCTTCCCACCAGTCTTGAATCGGCTAGGAGCAGGAGGAGAAGGAGCAGGAGGAGGATGAGGAGGAGGTGGAAGAGGAGGAGGAGGAGAAGGAGGAGGAGGAGGAGGATGAAGAGCATATAAAGGCGGAGGAGGAGGAGGAAGAGGAGGAGCAGTTGGAGGAGGAGGAGGAGGATGAGGATGAGAAGGAGAAGAAGGAGGACGATGATGATGATGATGATGATGATGATGATGATGATGATGATGATGATGATGATGATGAGGAGGAGGAGGAGGAGGAGGAGGAGGAGGAGGAGGAGGAGGAGGAGGAGGAGGAGGAGGGGGGGTGAGCAGGAGGAGGAGGAGGAGGAGAAGGAGGAGGAGGATGAGGAGGAGGAGGAGGAGGAGGTGACCGTCATTACCACGACTGCCACCACGACGTGGCGATGGCCGCCTTTGGTAATTTACCTGCTTTCCTTCCCTCCTTCCCTCCTGCCCCGCCGCCTCTGTTTGCAGCTTTCGCCTCCTCCTTCGTCTCGTCCTCTTCCTCCTCTTCCTGCTCATCCTCCTCCCCCCTGCGGTCGCCCCTCACCTCGTTGTACAATTTGTTTAGTAATCAACATGTAAAGTACTTCATCAATTACTTGACTATGTAATGGAGATGAATCAAGTGTCCTTCAATTACCACTAATCCTGCGTCTTACAGTCTCCCGCAAATGGGTATGCCCATCGATGTGCCTCATGAGTGCCCCCCCGGCCAGGCCTTAAGGAAACCTCGCACAGGCTGGTCTCTTTACACCAATGCCAGGGGTCCCCTCAAGAGACGGGGGTGGGTGCCCACGCGGGTGTCCCTGCGCTGGGAGGGAGGGGGGAAATCGTGGGAAGGAGGAGTAGGATGAGGAGGAGGAGGAGGAGGAGGAGGAGGAGGAGGCGGAGGAGGAGGAGGAGGAGGAGGAGGAGGAGGAGGAGGAGGAGGGAGGGGGGAGGAGGAGGAGGAGGAGGAGAAGGAGGAGCAGGAGGAAGTGGAGGCGGAGGCAGAAGAGGCGCAGGAGGAGGGATGGGGGAGGAGGAGGAGGATGATGATGATGAGGAGGAGGAGGAGGAGGAGGAGGAGGAGGAGGAGGAGGAGAAGGAGCAGCAGGAGAAAGTGGAGGCGGAGGAAGAAGAGGCGCAGGAGGAGGCGGAGGAGGAGGAAGAGGAGGAGGAGGAGGTGGAGGAGGAACAGGAGGAGGAGAAGCATGAGGAGGAGGAGGAGGAGGAGGACCAATGTAAACCCACGAGTCATCAACGACGTTGTAATCCCTCCTTCCAAGCTTGTTCGTCAAAGGCCCCGACAAGGCTCATGTCCACTGGGGGAACTGATCCGTTGGAAGACAACCGTTAGAAGACCCTGAAGCATGCCAGAACATTCTTATCGGGACTCCAACGTCACGGATCAACTTAGCTGTTGCGTCTTGGCGATCATGAATCGTGCCAGAATGCCGTTCCTGGGACTCCAGCACCGCGATCCAGCGTGACTGTTGCACCCTCATAATCCGGAGTCTTTCCAAAGCGCCATGTCTGGTACGCTGACAATGGGAATCCTTGAAACTCTTGCAGTTTGTAAAGAAGGAAAGCGCGCGGCGCTAAAGCCAGAGCCACAGTTTGAAAAGGAAGCGTCCCAAATCAGTGAAACTCTTCCACATGTTCGAAACGAGTGTGCGCGGCGCTAGGGCGAGAGCCACATTTTTGAACACCACCCGCCCTCAATCCGTGAAGTCCTTGCAAGGTTTTAGAACGAATGTGCGCGGCGCTAAGGCGAGAGCCACATTTTGAAAACGACCCGTCGCCAATCCGTGAAGTTCTTGCAAAGCTTTATTTCGAGTGTGCGCGGCGCTAAGGCGAGAGCCACATTTTGAAAACGACCCGTCGTCAATCCGTGAAGCTCTTGCAATTTCGTGCAACGAATGTGTGCGGCGCGTAGGCGAGAGCCACATTTTGAAAACGGCCCGCCCTCCATCTGCAAGGCTGTTGCCAGTTTTGGGGCTTCAGGGCCGTACGTGATGAGGAAGTCTCAGGCGAAACGCCCAGCCTACCCTTTCGACTGGCCTAGGGGTGCGACAGAGAGACATTTTTGATAAGGAAGAGGAGTCGTGGAGGAGAGAGGAGGCGAAGGAGGAGGAGGAGAGGGAGGAGGAGAGGGAGGAGGAGGGGGAGGAGGAGGAGGAGGAGGAGGAGGAGGAGGAGGAGGAGGACCAGTGTAGACCCAAGAGTCATCAATGATGTCGGCATAACCCCTCCCTCCAAGCTCCTTCTTCGTAGGCTCCTATAAGGGTTTATCTCCACTGAGGGAACTGCCTCGTTCAAAGACACGTCTGATTCTGAAGCATGCCAAAACAGTGTTCTCGGGATTCCAAAGCCACGGGTCAACCTGACTGTTGCGCTGAATCGTGCCAGAAAACCATTCCCGGGTCTTCAATTCCGCGACCCAGCGCAACTCTTGCACATGCATGATCCTGAAGCTTGCCCCAACACCATTTCTAGTACGCTGATCATGTGAATCCGTGAAGTTCTTGTAGATGTTAGGAACGAATGTGCGCGGCGCTAAAGCGAGAGCCACGCTTTGAAAACCACCCGCCCTCAACCCGCGAAGCTCTTGCGAATTTGTCAAACGAATGTGCGCGGCGCTAGGGCGAGAGCCACATTTTGAGACCACCCGCTTTCACTCCGTGAGACTCTTGTACATCTGATGTCGAATGTGCGCGGCGCTCAGGCGGGAGCCACGTTTTTGAACACCACCCTCCCTCAATCCGTGAAGCTCTTGCGACTTTTGAAACGAATGTGCGCGGCGCTGAGGCGAGCGCCACATTTGGAAAACCATCCGGCCTCCACCCGTGAAGCTGCTGCCACTTTGAAAGCTTCCGCGCCATACGTGGTGGGGAAGTCTCGGCCGAAACGCCCCGCCCGCCC
>CAUYUJ010017933.1:97643-105143 GCA_963575745.1 Prorocentrum cordatum
CAGACAGACGAGTATATGATTGGCGCAGATATGGCGGAGCAGCGTGTAACATAGCCATGCTTGCCACCATTACCCTCCTCACCCCCTCACACTCCTCCTTCGCCTCTCTCGCGTCCCATTTCACAACCTTCCACTCCTCCTCCCCCTGGTGTGTGCGTGCGTAGAGAGAGAGAGAGAGAGAGAGAGAGGGAGAGACAGAGAGAGAGAGAGAGAGAGCGAGAGAAAGAGGAAGAGAGAGAGAGAGAGAGATAAAGCGAGAGATAGAGAGAGCATTCGTGAAGCAGAAGCCGAGAGTGAGTGCGTAGAGAGCAATTGCATGACAGCAAAAAACATTGCTGACTTGTTGAAGTAATCTTGAAAACCGAAGCCCTTATACTCTGGAGCATAGGTAGCAAGACTCAAAGTACCCCCCCTTCCTCTCACGTCCCTCCTCCGCCTCCCCTCTCACGTTCCTTTCCCATCTCCCCGCTGCGACTCCTTCCTCCTCTTCCTCTTTTCCCTCCCTCCCTCCCCTCCTCCTTCCCTCCCCCTCCCCTCCCCTCTTGCTGGCTCTTGCTTTGGCTCTGGCCCCGGCAGGCGGGGCGTGGGTGGGGGGTCGGGCTCCCCTCGCCCTTCGTCCACACTCCCGGTGCCTCCCCGGTGCCCATCCCAGGAACTTCCTCGAGCAGCCGTCGAACACCTCTCCTCAGACCTCCCCCGACCGCCCCGGGACGCCCACAAGCATCGCCCCAGACACTTCATGGCCTCGCTCTTCGTCCCCTCTCCTCCGTCGCCGCAACCTTGCTCAGCACGAGGGCCCCCGCTGATCCCGATCCATTCCCCGGGACTGCCTCTTCATCCTGACTTTGAGTCGTGCCTGGCCCCCTACAGGAGGAATATAATCAGAAATAGTGAGGAAATGGTCTGGGGACGGTTTTTGGACTATTGCTGACATTTTTTTGTTCATTTTTCGACTATTTTCATTTTTCGTCCAAAATCCGCCTGTACAGTCGGGGCGCTGAAGAAGGAACCCTTTTCGTTTGGGAGGGGCTCCGTGTTCCTTAGTTGTTTCACAGTGCTCCTTGGGTTTACCCTCGGTCTTAGATCGGAAATCGAAGTTCAACGTATGGGAAAAAGGGGCCTCGTTCCTTATTGAGGGTTCCTTAGGTCACCGCCTCGACTGTATTTTTTTGTGACTTTTTCATTTTTCGTCTAAAATCCGCCTGTAGGGGACATGCCCGACCTGATTCAGAGTTACCTGGTGCGCTGCGCTCGGGGCACGCGGGTGGTCCACACCCGAGTACGCAGGCCGCTCCCCCGCGGCACCGCGTGCGGCGATCGGCAGGAGGCGCACCGCTGGTCGCCCTCGCCCAGGGTTCAGTAGGGCACGCCCCTTCTGCAGGCCGAATACTCCCAAATTGGCAGACGATGGTCTGGGGACGATGTTTCGAGTGTTTGTTTTTTTTGTTTGTGAAGATGATTGCATTTTTGGGGTATGTTTTATTTTTTTAGCCCCAGATCCGCCTGCGGGGGGACATGCCCGACCTCAGCCTGGGGCCGCTCTTGCAGCCGGCAGCTGACGGTCCGCGGCCCCGCCGCCAGGACACGGCCCGCGGCGGCCGAGCGCCGAAGACACGCAGACTCCAGCCGCCGCGGTTGCTGGCTTCGGACGCCTGGACTTATGTCGGGCCTGTCCCCCTACAGGGGGATTTTCGACGAAAAATAAAACATACCCCCCCAGATGCCCCACAATGGTCCAAAAATACTAGAAAAATCGCCCCCAGACTGCTTGTGGAATATGTTTTGATTATTTTGGGGGCATTTTTGTATTTTTCGTCGAAAATCTCTCTGTAGGGGGACAGGCCCGACTTCAGCCTGGACCCCGATGCCCCCCAGGCATCTCTCGGACCCTTCCCGGGATCTGGCCTCGCATCCCGAGTCGGTTCTGGACGGCCCCCCCGCGGCCAGGAAGCGGACCCCCGGAGGCCGAACACCAAACACGCAGACGGTCCAGCCACCGCGATTTTTTTGTTGATGTGGGCGACGCCCAGATCTGATGACCCCTCCTTCGGACATTGACCCCCGACCTCTCCTGGGGTGCGCTCTGGCCAGAGTTTCGAGGTGGGCCCATAGCCCCAGCGACGAGCGCTCTCCAGGATGCCCCCAAAACGTCCAAAAACATCCCCCCTTCGAACATCCATCTTTAAGGCGGGCAAGTCCCTCTACAGGGGGAATATCAAAAAATAGGCAAAAAACAGCCTGGGGACGAGTTTTGATATTTTTGCACATTTTGAGAATATTTTGGGGGTATCTTTAATTTTTCGACCAAGAGCCCCTTGTAGGGGGACAGGCCCGACCCAACCCCAGACCTCTCCTGGGGTGCGCTCTGGTTAGAGTTTCGAGGTGGGCCCATAGCCCCAGCGACCAGCGCGCTCCAGGATGCCCAAAACGTCCAAAAACCTCGACCTTCGAGCATCTTCGATCTCCCATCTTGATCTTCGATCCTCCAATCCTCCAATCTCGATCTTGATCTTCGATCTTCATCGTGAGCTCCGATCCTCCAATCTCGATCTCCGATCCTCCAAGTTCGATCCTCCAATCTCGATCTTGACCCTCGATCTTGCTCGTGAGCTCCGATCCTCCGATGCCCGAGCCTCGATCCTCCGATCCCCGATCTTCGATCTTCGATCCTCGAGCCTCGACTCGACGGCGCCTCGAGCCTCGATCCTCGAGCCTCGAGCCTCGATCCTCGATCCTCGAGCCTCCGATCTTCGATCTTCGATCTCCGATCCTCCGATCCTTCGATCTTCGATCCTCCGATCCCCGAGCCTCGACCTGACGCCGCCCCCCCCCTGCGCAGGCGGGCCCCGGCGCGGGCGCCGTGCCCGCCGCGCCCCCGGCGGCGGCCGCCGGCGCGGTGGGGCCGGTGACCGGCGACGCGGGCACCGACGACGACATAGGAGGGCAGCCTTTTTGCTTGGGAGCGGGCGGCGGGGAGGGGAAGGTGGGGTGGGGGGCGTGGAGGAGGGGGAGGTGGTGGAAGGGGGAGGAGGGAGGAGGAGGAGGAGGTGGAATGGGGGAGGGAGGGGGACGAGGAGGAGGAGGGAGGAGGAGAAGGAGGAGGAGGAGGAGGAGGAGGAGGAGGAGGGGTGGACGGGGGTGGCTGGGGGAGGAGGTGGAAGGGGGAGGAGATGGAGGAGGAGGAGGAGGAGGGAGTCGAGAGCAAGTGTGATGATGAGGATGATGCTACTGATGATGATGCTGATGATGGTGATGCTGCTGATGATGAGGATGATGCTGATGATGATGCTGATGATGATGCCGGTGGGGTGATAATGGTGATCATGATGCCAATTCTGCTGCTGCTGATGCTGTTAAGCTTACGACGATCATGCTGCTGCTGATGATGATAACGATGAAGATGATGCTGGTGATGATGCTGTTGGTGATGATTACGATGATGCTGATGATGCTGCTGATGATGATAATGATGCTGGTAATGCTGATGGCGATGCTGCTGATGATGATGCTGATGATCATGATGCTGATGCTGATGCTGCTGCTGATGATGACGATGCTTTTCTCTTATGGTGGTGATGATGATGACGGTGGTGGTGGTGGTGGTGGTGGAGGTGGAAGGGGGAGGAGGAGGCGGGGGAGGAGGAGGACGTGGAGGAGGATGAGGAGGATGAGAACGAGGAGGTGGACGAGAGCAAAGGTGATGATGATGGTGATGTTGCTGATGATGATGCCAATGATGATGCTGCTGATGATGATGGTGGCTGTGAGGATGATGATGGTGATGATGATGGTGGTGGTGATGATGATGGCGACAATGATGATGCTGCTGCTGATGATTATGATGCTGATGATGCTGCTGCTGCTGATGATGATGATGATTTAGAGGATTATAGTGCTGCTGCTGTTTATGCTCATGCTTATGGTGATGATAGCGATGATGATGCTGCTGATGATGATGCTGATGATGCTGATGCTGATGATGATGCTGCTGCTGATGATGATGAGGACGGTGGTGATGATGATGATGCCTATTTAGTATCATTCCTGTTATTCTGATTCTTATTGTTCTTATCGGTATTGTGAGGTTTTGTATGATATTTCTACTGACACTATTATCGTTATGATGGAGATACTGATGATGCGTATTCTGGTGGTGGTGATGCTGCTGGTGGTAGTGGTCGAGGTGGAAGGGGGAGTTGGAGGAGGGATAGGAGAAGGAGGAGGAGGAGGCGGAGGAGGAGGACGAGGAGGGGGACGAGAACAATGGTGACGATGAGGATGATGATGATGATGATGCTGATGATGATGCTGATGATCATGATGATGATGATGATGATGGTGATGATGATGATGATGGTGATGATAATGATGGTGGTGGCGGTGATGATGGTGATGCTGATGCTGCTGATGATGATGATGCTGATCCTGATGATGAGCATGATGCTGCTGATGATGATGCTGATGATGGTGGTGACGACGTTTATGATCACGGTGATGCTGCTGATGCTGATTGTGATGATGATGATGATGATGATGATGATGATGATGATGATGATGATGATGCGGATGCCTCGGATGCTCATGGTGATGGTGATGGCGATGAAGATGACTGTTCTGATGGTCGTAACCGTGATGATGATGATGATGCTGATGATGCTGCTGTTGCTGACGAGGGGGAATATGATAGTGATGCAGATGATGATGATGCTGCTGGTGATGATGATGATGATGATGAGGATGATGATGATGATGATGATGATGATGATGATGATACTGACGATTCTGCTGCTGCTGATGATGACCACGATGCTGATGGCGATGATGGCGATGCTGATGAGGATTACGATGAAGGTAACGGTGATGATGCTGATGACGATGATGATGATGACGATGACGATGATGACGATGCTGACGATGGTGATGTTGCTGATCATGATGCTGATGCTGCTGCTGATGATGACGATGATGATGATGACGATGGTGATGGCGGTGGTGATGCTGATGAAATTGATGACGATTTTGCTGATGCTGTTGATGCTGATGATGCTGATGATTATGCTGCTGATGCTGGTGATGCTGCTGCTGGTGATGTCGGTGATGGTAATGCTTATGTCGATGCTGATGGTTATGATAGTGACGCTGAGGAAGAAGATGATGCTGCTGATTGTAATGATGATGCTGATGATGATGATGAGGATGATACTGAATATGCTGATGGTTTAGTCTTGTTCTTTTTGTCTTTATTCTCCTTCATCTTCTTCTCATGAGTATTTCCGTGTTTTCTTCATATTGGTGGTTGTGATGATCATGGTGGTGGTGAGGGCGGAAGGTGGAGGAGGATCAGGAGGAGGAGGAGACGAAGGAGGAGGAAAAGGACCAGGAAGAGGAGGACGAGGTGGAGGATAAGGGGGTAAACGAGGATGGGGAGAACAAACGTGATGAATGTGCTGATGCTGATTCCGATGGTGGTGGTGGTAGTGGCGGTGATTATGATGACGACGATGAAGATGACGATGATGATGCTGATGCTGCTGATGATGAGGATGATGATGACGATGCTGCTGATGATGCTGATGATAGTGATGATGATGTGGATGATGGTGGTGCTGATGATGTGGATGATGTGGATGATGCTGATGATGATGGTGGTGCTGCTGATGATGACGCTGATGAACATGCTGCTGCTGCTGATGATGATGATGATGACGATGATGATGCTGGTGGTGGTTGCGATAATGGTGCTGATGCTGGTGATTCAGTGGAGGATTGTGAGGGTGTAGCATGAGGTGAGAAAATAGCAGGAGGAAAGGAGGAGGAGGAGGAGGAGGAGGAGGAGGAGGAGGAGGAGGAGGAGGAGGAGGAGGAGTAAGAGGAGGAGGAGGAGGAGGAGGACGAGTTGGAGAAGGGTATTCGTGCAGCGGGTTTGCGCAAGCCGTAAGGACTGAGGATCCCGACTGCCACGCACAGAGTTCAGGGCTACGCAGAGGGCGAACGAACGCAGGGTAGAGGTGAGCAGGATGGGGGAGGAGGCGGAGGAGTGGAGGAATATTCCCTTCATCCTCGTCCACGTCCACCTCCTGAACTAGGGTCACTCTTGCCAGGGTCTTTCTTGCCTAGGGCCACTTTTGCGCGTAGCCGATCATTGGCTTGCTGTTTGTGAGTTGATTTGGGCTGTCTGCTGGCTGGCTGGTTGCGCGAGTCTGTAGCCCCTTGGCCACAGCGTAAACTTACCCCTAACCATGACGAAGCCAGCTTTTTTCGGCCACAGCTTTCGACAGCAGGCGTCCAGATGCTCACCACGAGGTGTGAAGGCGCCCCGTGATGCTTCAGACGGCTCTCGTGCCGCCGGCGGTGCGATGCGATGGCAGCGATGGCAGCGCGCCTCCGTTGTGATGTGCGAGGGTTTGCGGCTTCGGGGGCGCGGAACCCTAGCTAATTTAGGGGACTCGTGGTCTGGGGTCCTGGGCCGAATTCGCAGGAAACGACGCGGGGGCCGACGAGCCCCCCCCCCAAAAGAGATATCCCACTATGGAAATTTCAGTTTTCTGCTCTGAGGGGGGGTGGCGCTATTGGGCAGTGATTCAGGCGGGGTTAGCGGGTGCTTGTCGGGCTCCTCTGGACTTTGATCATTACCGCACTTGACCTTGGACAAGACAACATCTATCACTATATTTGGGAACTGGAACTTGCGCAGGGAATTGGACAGCCTCCGCCACGCAGCCTGCTGGACCCCAGGGGGGCCGGCGGATATGAGAAGGGGAATCGTATGCCGTGTGATGGTGAGGATGTTATTGTACTGGGGCCCGATGACGATGACGATGACGATTCATAGACGATGATATGGTTATCATTGCGATTGTGATGGCGATCGTGATGGTGATCGTGATGACGATGATGGTACTGACTGTTATGCATTAATCTTGACGTTCAGGAGGAGGAGGAGTAGGAGAAGGAGGAGGCGGAGGAGGAGGAGGAGGACCAGTGTAAACCCAAGATTCATCAACGATGTTGGAACACATCCTCATTCGTGGCTCCCTCTTGAGAGACCCCTACAAGAACGCATTCCCACTAGGGGAAGTGCCAAGCTTTGGGACAACCATGTGAAAATCCTGAAGCGTGCCAGATCACCGTTCTCAGGACTTCAACGCCATGAGTCAAACTGACTGTTGCGTTCTGACGGTCCTGAATCGTGCCAGAACGTCCCTGGGACTTCAACACCGCGAACCAACGTAACCTTTGCGCCCTGACAACCTTGAAACAAACTTTCTGGTACGTTAACCATGAGAAACAGTGAAACTCTTGCAATTTTTTGTCAATGGCACTGCGCGGCGCTACGACGAGTACCACATTCAAAAACATGAGCCGCCCTCAATCCGTGAAACTCTTGCAACTTGTAGAGCGGATGTGCGCGGAGCTCGTGCGATAGCCAGCCACGTTTTGAAAACGAGCCGCCCTCAATCCGTGAAGCTCTTGCGAATTCAACGAATGGTCGTGGCGCTA
>CAUYUJ010017933.1:110143-135143 GCA_963575745.1 Prorocentrum cordatum
CTGTCCTCGCACGGCTGGCGGGCGGCACCGCCTCTCCACACGGGGCTCTCGCTGGGCACTGCCTGCCTCACGTCTTCCCAACCGTCCTGCGGTGTTGGGTCTTCGTTTTGAAGAAGCAGTGCCCCGCGTCACTCCTTCGGCCCGTCTCGCCGATAAGCCCACCAACTAATGTTCTGAGAACCTTTTGTGGTCTGCTCGAAGTGTTCCTAGAATAGCTCTGGCTGAGATTGTTCTTGTTTGCCACATCGGGCTTATGTTCTAAGAACATTGTCTTGTCCTCATAACCCCTAACCCACGAGAATAAACCCCCAGAGATAATAATATTCGGGGTTTTCGGGGAGATTATAAAAGTTGCCCGCCAGAGCCAGCATAAAGAGATATCAAGAGGAACAAGCCAAAGATATCTTGAGGATCCTTGGTCGTTGGTCCTGTATGATACATCCTCCTCAATGATTTGTCTCGGCTGAGACATCCTCAGCGAATTGCTTGTTCCGCTTGAGACATCCTCGAAATATTTGTCTGCTTCGCTTGAGATATCTTCAATTATATATATGTATAAGGACAAGAGGAAGAGCAGGAGGAGCAGGAGGAGGAGAGAGGAGAGGAGAAGGAGGAAGCGAAAATCCAAAGTTCAAAACTTATTAGATTTAATTTGTAAACGCTTGATGAACATTAAATTTTTCATCTGCTCGTGTAGGGTAGCTCATGCGCCTCGTTTTCCCAGGATAATCAACCACATCGATGAACAAGTTCAGGGCGCCAGGGGGCGAGAAGAAGGAGAAATAAAAGAGATATATAGCGAGAAATAAAAGAAGAGCAGGAGGAGGAGGCGGAGGAGAGAGGAGAGGAGAAGGAGGAAGCGAAAATCCAAAGTTCAAAACTTATTAGGTTTAATGTGTAAACGCTTGGTGAAAATTAAATTTTTCATCTGCTCGTGTAGGGTAGCTCATGCGCCTCGTTTTCCCAGGATAATCAACCACAGCGATAAACAAGTTCAGGGCGCCTGGGGGCGAGAAGAAGGAGAAATAAAAAAAAGATATAGAGAGAAACAACAGAAGAGCAGGAGGAGGAGGCGGAGGAGAGCTCCTGAAAAAACGTGTTCGCTTCGCTTGATGTTGTTATCTCAACATAAGAAGTCGATGGCGAACTTTCCCCGTGATAATGAAGTTCGGCCTCCGCGCCCTCCGCCTCTATTTGAAAACCGTCGAGGCCGAGGATAAAAAACTCAAACGACTTAAGGGGGGGGTACTTTATTATCGTGGGTTCGTGGTAGGCCTGTAGGAATGCCGGGACGGTCGTCTCTGCTCAATCCTCCCTCCTCCCCCTTCTTGCCTCTTTGCCCTCCGCGTGTCAGTCTTTCGGCACACCCCGCACACGCTTCACGGCGCCATTGGGAGCTCCGCCTGGGGCCCGAGGTGGGATGTGTCGCATGGCACCGCCGCCCGGTGGCGGCACACCCCTTACCCGCATGGCGGTCTTGCCTTCTCTCGGCGCACCCTTCACACGACTCGTGGCCTCAGGACGAGATCCACCGCAGGCGATACTCGCAACGACGGTACTCACAACAGCATACGGTTGGGACCTTCGCCAGGATAAGTTGCGCTCCCGCCTGTCGCAGTCCTTACAGCTCGATGGATGGAGGGCAGCTCTCCTTCAAGCCGGGGCTCCCGCCAGACTTGCGGGCCCGCGGGACGCTGCCTCTCAAGGCGTCGCTTCGCGCAGTGACGCACCGTGCCTGGATGGAGGCTTTGTGGATGGGGGCTTGGGACGTGAGGGTGTGTTGCAGCATTACTGTTGATACGTCTTGGGCTAAGTCCTCCTCCTCATCCTATCCCCTCCTCCGCCGCCTCCTCCTCCCCGCTCCCCCTCCTTCTTCTGCTCCTCGCTCCTCGCTCCTCGCTCCTCCTCGTCGTCGTCCTCCTCCTGCTCCTGCTGCTGCCCCCTCCTCCTGCTTTTCCCGTGCTCTCCACGAGGCTCGAGTGCGCAGCCGAGGGTACCGTTCTGTTGCTCCGCCCGCGATTGCCGCTGTTGCGAGGCCTGGAGCAGGGGCGGAGGAGGAGGAGGAAGGAGGAGGAAGGAGGAGGAGGGAGGAGGATGGGGAGGAGGAGGAGGAGGAGGAGGAGGAGGAGGAGGAGGAGGAGGAGGAGGAGCAGGAGGAGGGGGAGGAGGGGAGGAGGAGGAGGCGGAGGAGGGAGGAGGGAGGAGGAGAGGAGGAGGAGGGGAGAGGAGAGAGGAGGAGGAGGCGGAGGAGGGGGAGGAGGGGGAGGAGGGGGAGGAGGGAGGAGGGGGAGGGAGGAGGAGGAGGAGGAGGAGAGGAGGAGGAGGAGGAGGAGGAGGAGGAGGAGGAGGAGGGAGGAGGAGAGGAGGAGGAGGAGGAGAGGAGGGAGGAGGAGGAGGAGGAGGAGGAGGAGGAGGAGGAGGAGGAGGAGGAGGAGGAGGAGGAGGAGGAGGGGCCCCCGCGTCGCCCCTCCGCCGGGGGCAGCAGCCACGACCGCCAGGCCGAGCTGGGCCGCCGGCGCCCTCTGCTGCGCCGCGCCCGCCTGGCCGCGGCGGTGGCCACTGGAGGCCGCGCGCGGCGCCCGCCTGCGGCCCCCGTAGGGCCTTCGGGCCATGCGATCTCTCGGGGGCCTCCAGAGGGTCCCGGAGGCCCTCCTCGCAGCCCCAAGGCCGTCCACGCCGACACCAGCACCGAAGACCGACCGACGCGACGGCGGAGCCGAAACTGGCCGAAGCCGACTCGAACGAGTGCGGATGAGGAGGGCGCAGCGGCGCAGCAGCGACACCACGGCCGCCCGAACCAGACCGACCGAGCGCGACCGACTGCGACGCAGCCGAGCCGGCCGAACCCTGAACAGCCTGGATCCCCCCACCACCGCGCTTCGATGGCCTGCACCGGCGCCGAGCCCCCAACCGCTCTGCCTCGAGACCGCTCCCAGGCGGAGAGATGTCCTCCCCACTTGACAGGGGGCCTTCCGAAGCGGGGCTCGACGGGAACATGCGGTGCGTGAGCGGGAAGATGAAGCCCCGAGGTGCAGGCGGGGAGATAGGACACCCAGACCAGTGCCAGGAGGGGGCCATTTTTTTTTCTTTGGAGGAGGAGGAGGAAGAGGAGGAGGAGGAGGATGAAGGAGGAGGCAAAGGCGGAGGCGGAGGCGGAGCAGGAACGACCGAGGTTTCGCAAAGGCGTTTTCGACAGCTTGCCGACGCTCACGCGCGACGGCGCGCGGCCTCCTTCGAGGGCTTCCGAAGCTCTCTGAGCCCCCCACGAAGGCCTCCGAGGCCCTCCTCTGAGACCCCGCGGAGGCCCTCGAATGCCTCCAAGGCCCTCCGAAGACATCCGACTGGAAAGCCTCCGATGCTCTCCAAAGGCTCTTCTCCGAGGCCATCCAAAGGCCTCCGAGGGCCTCCGAGGCCCTCCGAGGGCCTCCGAGGCCCTCCGAAGGTCTCCGAGGGCCTCTGGCGTGCCCAGGGTTGCCGGAGCCGGCCGTGTGTTCCTGCTCGTCTTCTCCGCCATGAGATGGACGAGTCCTCTCCTTCCCTTCCGTCCTTCCTCCCCTTCTTCCTTCCCTCCCCCGCTCCCCATCCCCTCCTCTCCCCTTCTCCTCCTCCTCCTCCTCCTCCTCCTCCTCCCCTCCCTCCCCTCCCTCCTCTCCCCTCTCCTCCCTCACTACCCTCCCCTCTCCTCCCTCCCCCCCTCCCCTCCCCTCCCCCTCCCTTCCTCCCCTCCCTCCCTCCCCTCCCCTCCCTCCCCCCCCCCCCCTCCCTCTCCCCCCCTCCCTCTTCTGCTCTCCCCTCCCTCCCTCTCCCTCCCCCGCCCTCCCCTCCCCTCCCTCCCCTCCCCTCCCCTCCCCTCCCCTCCCCTCCCCCCCCCCCCCTCACCTCCCCGCTCCTCTCCTTGCCTCCTTCCCTCTTGCGTCGTGGTGCCATTGGTTCCCCGCCGCCTGGAGGGCAGGTGTAGTGCCAGCAGCGCCCCTCGAGGGCGATCCTCCTCTACTTCCTCTCCTCCCTCCCCTCCTGGTTTGGGGGCCCGAGCGGGATCGAACCGGGATTGGGACTTCGAGCGTGGCAGACCCCCACCTTTAGTGCCGGCCTGCGTGGGGCGTGGGCTGGCCTTGCGTCCCCTTCGGGGTCTTTCAGCCCCTGGTAGAGCCCGCCCCCAGAGGGCCACTGCAAGGTGACAGCACCAGGACGCAGAGACCGCCGCCGCCGCCTCCTCCTTCTCTTCGTGCAGTGGCGAAGCGTCCCGGCTCGCCTATGGGCCACCAAAGAGTGTTCTAAGAACCTTTTGTGGATTGCACGACATGTTATTTGAACATCTCTGGCTGAGTCTGTTTTGTTTTAACACGCCTGGGTTATGTTCTAAGCACACTGCTCTTGTTCTGAAAACATTTCTGGGTTCTAAGATGATTTCGTGGTAGGCCTATAGGAATGCCGGGACGGTCGGTCCCTATTCGATCTCTCCTTCTCGCGGTGGCGGGGCGAGGCGTTCGGTCTCCAGGAGTGGCTGCCGCGCCAGAAGGCTGCCGCCGTCCCGTCTGTGCCGGCCGTGCGTCGAGGCCCGGTGGTCGCGCCAGCTTGGGGCAGCCAGCCACGCTCTCCCAACTTTGAAGTTTGGTCGGCCTGCCTCGTGCCCCGAGGCATCGTGGTTGCTCACGGCCGTGGTTTTGGGGGTCTTGTCGTAGTACACGGGGCGGTCGGCCACGCTCTCCCAACTTTTTAATTGGGTCGGCTTGCCTCGCGCCCCGAGGCCTCGTGGTCGCTCACGGCCGTGGTTTGGGGATCTTGGCGCACTTCTGTACACGGGGCGGTCGGCCACGCTCTCCCAACTTTGAAGTTTGGTCGGCGTATCTTGTGCTCCGAGGCACCGTGGTCGCTCACGGCCGTGGTTTGGGGATCTCGGCGTGCCTCTGTGCACCACCCCGTGTTCGATGGGCTTAAGCTTTCTTGTTCCGCTCCGTCTGCCCCATTGCCTCGGCGGCGACGAACTCGACCCGCTCGGGCTCGGCGCCTCCATGAACGACGGCGACGGCGACGACGACCGCAATGACCACGCTCACCCGTACGACGCGTGTCAATAGCGCCCCCTCCACGGGCAGGACCAGGCGGCTCGTGATACTTCCGCCCAGACCACCGTCGTCGGCTCCCAACGCCAGCCCGCCACCTACTTCACAAGGGCACGGAAAGCAGTGAAAGGCCCAGCGACACCAACAGCACAGGCCTAGGGCTGTCGTCCGCATGTTCCTGAGACCTCCCCTCGCTTCTGCCAGTGGGCTCGGACGGGGCCCACTGGGTGGTGTTGTCCCTGCAGTCTGCGCTGCGACGGCCCAGAGAGCCTTCGACCACTGCTCGCGTGAGTAGCCCCCTCCTCTTACCCTCCTTCCTCGTCCCCCTCCTCCTTCGAACCAGTGGGCGAGGCTGAGTCCGAGCTGCTAGTGATCGTGGCGCTGCCCGCAGCCCCTCTCTGTTGAACAGTGGCCCCTGCCAGCGAGCGGGATGCACAGTCGAGCTTGACTAGTAGGCCGACCCTGCCACCTCAAGGGTGGCCTCGTGTCCCGTGTTCCGCGACCCATGCCTTCTCACACTCCCGTGGCCATGTGGCCCCTGGAAGGGCCTCGTGTCCTCTCTCGCGTGCCCTCTCCAATCAAGTCCGACTCTGTGCCTCTCTCCCCTTCCTCCCCTCCTCCTCTCCCTCCTCCCTGCGGGCTTCGTGCGGAAGGTGGGTCTCCTGCACCCTTCGGCGTTTCCCGTGCCCGTTCAGGATTGGGCTTCGTTGTGCCTCGGCGGACGAGGAGGAGGAGAAGGAGGAGGAGAAGGAGGAGGAGGAGGGGGAGGAGGAGGAGGAGGAGGATGAGGAGGATGAGGAGGAGGAGGAGGAAGAGGAGGAGGAGGAGGAGGAGGAGGAGGAGGAGGAGGAGGGGAGGAGGAGGAGGAGGAGTGGAGGAGGAGGAGGAGGAAGAGGAGAGGAGAGGAGGAGGAAGAGGGGAGGAGGAGAAGGAGGAGGAGGAGGAGGAGGAGAAGGAGGAGGAGGAGGGCGGAGGAGGAGGAGGAGGAGGAGGACAGGAGGAGGAGGAGGAGGGAGGGAGGAGGAGGAGGAGGAGGAGGAGGAGGGAACAGGAGGAGGAGGAGGGAGGAGGAGGAGGAGAGGAGGAGGAGGAGGAGGAGGACGTGCCAGAGGAGGCACACACGTGGGACCCGAGGGCGCCAGGCCTTCCGGAGCTCGGCTGCTTGCTCTCAAGCTTCCTTTGGCCTTTTGGGGGAGGTAAGCTGGTCCGGGGGGAGGACCCCCAGGGTCCAGGAGCGGGCGTGTCCCTCTACAGGAGGAGTACTCGAAAATAGTCAAAACATAGTCAGGGGACGAATTTCTGAGTACCTTTGGCCGTCTTTTGAATATTTTTCGTCCAAGGTCCCCCTGTAGGGGGACATGCCCGACCTAACCCCAGGGTCCAGGATCGGGCGTAGAGTCCTGGGGGCGCGATCAGATGGTGTGTGTGGGGAAAAAGCAAAGGTGCACCTTTTGTGACCCTCAGGGGCTCTAGTGAGGGCCCCCCTGGGACCCAAAAGGGGGCGCGAGAGGTGCACGCTTCTGTCACCCCCCCTTCTCGCCCCCCAAGCAATGCGCGCCCGACGTGCACCGTTTCCCTCAGGACCCGCTTTCTTCCTGCCAAGCTGATGGCTCCCTGCAATTCCGCACATCCTGAATGCCGAATGCATTGCGCTGCTGTTTTCTCCGGCCGCTCCGCTTCATGGTTTCTCCTCGCCCTTGCCTTCTCCCGCAACCCACCCCCGACCCCGACACCCGCCCTGAACCGTCTCCTCACCGTCCTTCATCTTGCCCCTCGAGGCGTCCCCTCACCTTCCTTCATCCTGCCCGCTGCGCGGGCTCGGTCTGCTGGGTGAGTCCTCCCTACGGTGCCCGCCGACCCGCTGGGCGGGGGGGGGCACGGACCTCACGGCCGTGATTGTCGTTGCACGGTTGGGCATCTCAGGACTTGGAGCGGCCACTCTGCGCACGCTGGGCGCGAACCGGCTTGAAGCTGCACTTGCACGTGTCTCGAGTGGCGATCAGGACACGAGAGGGGCCCGACCCACGCCCACACACGCACAAGCCGCGGCACAGAGCGGTGGCAGGCTGCCTGATGCGCGTCTGGCCAGCATTTGTCGCAGCCTCTGGCTCAAGCCTTCGCCCAAGAAGGCTGGAATTTGGGTGCCCCTGCATGGCAGACGCGGGTCATGAGATCATGGCGGGCCCCCGCCACTGCAGGCGGCGGCGGCGGCGGCGCCACGCGGCCGTCCATGCTGCCGCGCTGCTGCTGGGAGTGGCCGCTCGGGGTGTGGAAGCCGCCCCGGCCGAGGACAGCGCCGTGCTCCTCAGATTCGGCAACGTGACGAACAACAACCTGGCGGGGAAGGGGCCGGAGTCCGAGAAGAAACGGGGCATCATCTGGTCCGATGCGGCACGCCTGGGAGACGAAGTCATAGACGTGATCGCCTTCGTGAGCGGCGACCCGGGGCTGTACACCTCCGCGCAGGCGTCCCGAAACGGGCACCGCGGTGATTTCGGGGTCGTCAACCTGGCCGCGGGCAGTACGGCCGACCTCACGTTCAGAATGTTTGACGATGCTACCACGAAGTTTGTGCAGGACGCGGAGTTGTACCTGACGATCCACGACATCGACTCGCTGTCCAGCGGGCAGAAGGAGGTAGTCACGGTCTCCGGTTTCCAGTCGTACTGCAGCTCCGACGATTCCGAGGTGGAGTTCTCGCAGAGCGGAGACGGCGTGCAGCTGACCTCAAGCTCTGGCGGCACGGATGACAACGACCCTGCCTCTCCTTTCGACATGACGCCAGAGCAGCAGAGGCGCTCGGTCACGTTCACGCTCGGGAAGGTGGCACAGTTTCCGGTGCGCTTCGAGATCCCTGGGTCAAAGAGCGACGAGGGCAGGGATTTCCTATTCTCTGGCGTGCCCATGGAGTGCGCCGTGAAGAAGAGGTGGAGGTGCGAGGACGACGTGGCACTAGCTGGGACGTGGCCGAAGGTGCAACAGGAGTGGTGCTGCAGGGCCAAGCAGCTCGGGTGCAACGTCTCCGCAGACGAAGTCTCCGCGTCTGACAACGAATTCGACTGCAATTCCGAACCTCGCACGTGGTCCCAAGGGGAGCAGGAGTGGTGCTGCACACACCAGAAGAAGGGGTGCAATGTGCAGGTCGACCCGTACGACTGCGAGGAGGGGCTCTGGAACTGGAAGCACGAGTGGGCGGACGAAAAGCAGAGCTGGTGCTGTGAGCACGGGGGCGTCGGGTGCCTCGAGGAGGAGACGAAGAGCCCTCCGCCCGAGACCTACGACTGCCAGCCTGGCAACATCAACCCCGTGAGGAGGTGGTCGGAGCAGAAGAGGCAGTGGTGCTGCGAGCACGTGGGGCACGGCTGCCTGGCCGCGGACCCGAAGGCGCTGGAGGGCCTGCCGCCTGTGACCCACTGCGAGGGGCGCGAGACGCACTGGGTCGAGTGCGAGAGCCAGCCCACGTGCCCGAGCTGCGCTCCACAGGACTGCATCTTCTCGGAGTGGGACGAGTGGACCGTGGGCGAGGGCTGCACCGGCCTCTGTGAGCGGCGGCGGACCATCATGCGCGCGAGCAACGAGTGCGGCAAGCCCTGCGAGGGCACGAGGGTGCAGACCGCTGCTCGTGACGAGGCAGGCCGCTTCGCGGGGGGCACGGCCGAGCAGACAGTTCCAACCAGGACGCTGCAGACCAGCGCCTCAGAGGCCAGAGGAGGAGGGAGGAGGAGCAGGAGGAGGAGGAGGAGGAGGAGGAGGAGGAGGAGGAGGAGGAGGAGGAGGAGGAGGAGGAGGAGGAGGAGGTGAAATTCTGACTTTGCCCTGGAGGGCAGCGCAGGCCAGGACGCTGCCGGGTGCAGCGGAAGAAGGCGAGGCACGGATCACGTCTCGACCCACGGCCGCAGCCGTCCAGGGTTTTGCCAGTGCCCCTCCTCGGGCGACGCGTTGCCCTCATAGCCTACGACGGGGTCTCCCTCCTTTCTCAGACGCCTCCGACTCGCACCCTCCCCGTCCCCCCGCTCCTCCTCTTCCTCGGGCTCCTTCGTTTTCTGACTCACTCGCACTCAGGCCCTCTCACATCTTCCTCCCTCCCCACTCAGACTGACTCATACTCGAACTCACTCACACCCAGGCTCACACTCACGCTCGCAGAGTGTGAGGATGTCTCAGCCGATCGGCTGGTTTCGGCACCCCAAGGGGGAGTCGCCAGGTGTGGTCTCACGACCCCGTTCACGGCCAGATTGTGTTGCGATACCTCGGGCGGTTTGCCTGTTTGGTGGTTTTCATTTTGGCGCTTCCAGAGGTGATAATGTCTCAGCCAATTTGGTAGGTTTCATTCTCATTTTGGGTTTTCATTTTGGTGTTCTCATTTTGGGTTTTTATTTTGGTGTTTTGAGTGTGATACGGTCTCAGCCAATTTGTTGGTTCCGGTGCCCCAGCAGACAGTCTGAATGGGGGCGCTTTCAGAGGTGTTCGACGGCCCCGCTCGTGGCAGGATCGTGGAGAAGGCTCGAGCTGTGCGCTCGTTCTGCACTTCAGACGCGCGTCCATTCTCAGAGCCCCATGACCACTTCGATGTTTGGAAGAGGACGGCCGCCAGGGAGGAGCAGGGGGGGCGGAGGAGGAATCGGGAGGGCGCAGGAGGAGGGAGAAGGGAGGAGGCAGCAGGAGAAGGGAGGGGCTACGGCGTGCAGCACGAGGAATCAGCGGAGAGGGGAGGGGGCCGCCAGGAAGGGTTCATTTGCCAGGGAGGAGGAGGAGGCTAGACCCGACCTGAAAGGTCATGCAGAATACACTCAGACCAACCTAGGGCCCCCCCGCAACCCCTGACCCTAGCTTCCCCCAGCCGCAGTTGGGAGGAGCCAGCGGTCAGGGGTCGAAGGGGTCAGCAGGGTGGGAGGCCGCATGGCCCCACTGCCTGGCCGCCAGGGCCCTCGTCCTGGCCTCAATCGGGGGTGGACAGAACCCCCAACAGTGACACGTCGATTAGTGAATTGTCCTTTTCTGGTTCTCGAGAGGGCGCCGCGGCCGTTATTTTCCATGCTCGCGCCCGCCAGGTTTGGGCCTCAGGTCGTTTTCACTGAACCACGTTTTACTAAAGGGAGGTCTGTCCAGCCCCGACTCAAGAGCTCTCGACCCCAAGAGCTGGGCTTTGGCCAGCTGGAGCCCGAAGAGCGGGAGCACCTCCAGAATCGAAGGCCTTTTCGGGCCCTCCGGCGCGGGACCTGCCTGGGTCGCCTCCGAGCGCAGCGGGGAAAAGTGCTCGGACCAATATTGAATCTCGGCAGCCGAGGGAGACCTGAGATCCCCGAGCCTTCTCGCACCCCCTTTGGGATGCTTGCCCTGGCCGATGTTGTTATCATTCTTGCTACTCGGGATCGGCCGACCTGGACAGTTATCCTGGAGGCCGCGCCCTCTCCTGTCTGAAACATAACCTCCACAACAGGTGCAGAACAAGGAGGACCGAATTTTCACATGCCTCGGGGAGAGGGGGCGCAGCGAGCAAGGGGTGCCTGCACACGCGCCACGGCCTCAGCGTGCCGTCGAGGCCTGGCAGCAGACCCCCCCCTGTGCGCACGGGGTCCGCGCTGGCTGACGGGGCCGTAGCTTCCTCGCAGGCCTCCGCAGGATCCACGGGCCACTCGCCCAGGTCGATGATCTCCAGGGCCCGATCCTGAGATGTGCACCTCCTGCGCTGCTGACAACCTTGCCGCCAGGCGAGCGACGGACTGGCAGCCCTCGATGCAGTGGATGTCGGATCTGTCCGCCCGCACTGCGGAGGCACCTTCTTTGCCTCCAGCATCGGCCAAAGCGTTGCCATCGAGCTCGAACCGCGTGATCAAACCTTCCCTGACGGCTTGCGGCCCCGGGTGGGCCCTGACTTCGATGACCTCAGCGTCCTTGAGCCTCTCAGCACGTCCAGCCCAGAGGTGGGCTCGCTGGCTGCCTGCAGCCGCCGCCGCCGCAGGGTTGCCAGCACATCGCACCGTCGCGAGACAGTCGCAGTAGAGCTTGAAGGAGCCCCCCCGCGATGGTGTCGGTGAGGACCTTCACTGCATAGTCCCCCCCCGTCTCTGGCCAGCTGCTCAGGCCCTTCCGACAGCGGGACCGAGCCCCACGCCTCGGCGACCAGCCTGCGGTTCTTGTCGTAAACGATGGTGGGCCAGCCAGCAGTCCTCAGGCTCGGGTAGTTCTGATCGAGCTCTGAGCCATCGACGAAGACGTGCTCTCCGTCGGCGAAGGGCCCGAAACTCAGCCAGCTGGTCGTGTGCTTGAAGTAGTAATCTAAGCGTTTGACTCGGTTTGTCGTTTTCCGCAGGAGGAGGAATAGGAGGAGGAGGAGGAGGAGGAGGAGGAGGAGGAGGAGGAGGAGGAGGAGGAGGAGAAGGAGCATTTGGATGAGGCGAATGGGTCGCTGAAGTGTTACTACACTGGCTTCTGCTTGGCATCTCTCCTCGCGAGCTCGGCCTTGCTGAAGGCCTTGAGCCAAAGACCTTGGTAGATTCGCTTACGGTAATCAATTCGATTACCATCCAGGCGGCCTGAACACTGTTCACTTAGTTTCGCGAGCTGTTCGGCTGCGAAGCACCCACAGACATTACAGAACCACACTCCGACCCTCTAGTGAAACCTGAGTGCGTGCGAGTGGTGAGCAATCCCCCCTGAAATGTGCACCTCGGCCCCAGGAGGAGGTTCACATACCTCGCCGTCCACATTAATAGGGTCAAAACATGGTGAGTCCAGCCAAACCTTTCTCCTGGCAAGGGACGTCGAACTACGACACTTAGTGCAGGAACGACCGTTCTCACCCAACTGATGGGGGGAGGCGAAGGCTGCACACATGCTAGGGGCGGGATGCCTTACAACGACCGTAGCTCTTCGTCGCCCACAGCCATTCTGACGGTCCTCTCTCTCTCGAGACAATCCTCGGCACGAATAGCCTCAAGGGTACTCTGGAGGATCCTCATCCTAACCGCGAAGGCCATACAGTCGGGGCGCTGGAGAAGGAACCCTTTTCGTTGGGGAGGGGCTCGGTGTTCCTTGATTGTTCTGCAGTTTGCCTTGGGTTGTCCTTATGTTTTCGATGGGAAATCGAAGTTTAACTTGTGGAAGCAAGGGGCCTCGTTCCTTATTTAGGGTTCCTTAGGTCAACGCCTCGACTGTACACTCGACTTGTTCTACTCTCGCACGGGTGGCCTCAGTCCGGCGCGCCGCCTCGGCGCTGGGGGCGGCCAGGCGGTCAGCCTCTTGATGGCCCGCGATGGAGTGCCTCGGGTTCTGGGCGGAGGCCTGGTGCAGCTCGAGGGGGGAGGTGACGAAGAGAACTGCTACTCCAGATTTCCTAATAAAAAGGAGGGGCTCACAACCCTCCCAGACGAGAAGTTTTAGACCCCCCCCAGACCATCCACGAAAGGGCGGCCCTTTGCCCAGACCCCCCGAACCCTCCAAGGACAGCTCAAATCAGACCCCCCCCCAATGTGACCCCCCCACTTTATCATTGAATCCGGGATGCCTCCTCCCGGTCCTTCAGCGCCAGCCCGGTGGAGTGCCACAAGTCGGCGTCGTTACCTGTGGGTACCCTCCGCTTCTGCTCGTGCCAGCCCGTACAGACCGCTGCATTGTCCGTGATGTAGAATAGGCGTCCTGGAGCTGTCCTGATGGCGTACCAGAGGCAGTACAGCTCAGCCCGTGATACCGTTTGCCGTGGGCCTGGTAGAGCTGCCCATCCGCCACATATCGCCTGCATGTTCTCGCCAAGGGCATCGAACACCGCAAGGCCCATGCCCACTCGGCGTAGTCTGGGAGACAACGTGTCCCTGCCCTCACGTGCATCTCCAAAACAGAACCAGGGT
Source organism: Prorocentrum cordatum (assembly GCA_963575745.1). Classification (NCBI taxonomy): domain Eukaryota; class Dinophyceae; order Prorocentrales; family Prorocentraceae; genus Prorocentrum; species Prorocentrum cordatum. Next base: position 123,054 of record CAUYUJ010017933.1, read on the forward strand.
TTCTCCTCGGACCGTGGAACCAGATCAGCAGTGGCCGCCCCGTTCGGCTGCAGGTGGCGGTTCGACCTCGACCCACTTGGCTGGAATGAGTCCCCCGGTCCAGAAACACTCGTCGGACTCAGCCTGAGTGTAGGCCTTGCTCGAATACTGTTCGCTGAGTTGATACACGGGGCTGCTGGACTTAGCGGAGCAGCACCACACGCGATGAAAACTAGTCTACACCTCCTGTCGGCATCTTGCACATGTGGTCGAGATCTGCTGCTTGCAACGAGCTTGTCGCCTAGCCCGAGGCCCGGAAGCGGCCGTCGCAGCTGCGAGCATCAGGCCTGTGAGCCTTCTACCGCCAGGGGCTTGTTCGAGCTGCTTGAGCAACTGTCGGTAACTGTGGTTGCATACACCGTCTTCCATCCTAGCGCCTCCAAAGTGCAAGGCCGCCTTGCGCCACAGATCTGCCTGGATGGTTCTCTGAACGTCCTGGAAGAAATCGTTGGGGACGTCAATGGCCGCGTGCCCTGTCAAGGAATCCGTCTGAAACACCCACCCACCAGTATGATCTGGAATGTCCCCCGTTCTCTGTCGGTCCGAGGGCCAGGAATCTGCCGTCCCATTGCCAGGCATCAGCGAGGAATTGGTGACGCCAGGTTGTGATGCATGTCCTGGCTTATAGTCGGACCGAGGTACAAGATCGAGGTCGGTTCGGGGAGGATGCCCTCAGGTTCTTCGTGTTCGTTGGATGCTCTTGCGCATCCTGGGGAGGGTTCCCTTACATGTTCTGTGCGTTTTTACCGGTGGAGGATCTCATGTTCTTGAGGGATGTTGAAGCGTGTGGTGCTGCCTTAGACGCCTCTTGGAGACCTCTTGGGCGCAGTTCTAGCCGTCTCAGGGTCCTCGTGGAACATCCCAAATCACATTGTGGCCGTATCGGGGCAGTGCTGGTGCCCTCTTGGGCCAGCTGGGGGCAGGCTGGAGGCCGCCCAAACGGTTGGGTCCGAGGAGATGGTGTCAGAGGATCGCGCCGTGTCGCCGATGCATCGGCGACTTTGGCGATGCGTTTGTGACGTCGGCGTGGACAGAATCGGGCTCTACAGCCGCCGCCGATGCGTCGGCGGCGCGATCCACCCGCCCCTTCTACTTCGGCCCTGCTTGGGAGGCCTGGAGAGGCTGGCCCGCGCCCGCTCCTCTGCCGCAGTCTGTCCGTGGAAGCGTGCAGTCTCGCGGGGCAGGCGGCCAGACGACCACTCCGCTCCGCCCACCTCGCAGGACCGGCAGCGACACGCGCGGGATGCGAGGCCGGAGCCCGCGGTGGCCGCCTCGCACAGCCCCACCGCCTGCCGCGGGCCAACCCGGGCGCTTGCTTGCCCCTTCCTCCTCCTCCTCCTCCTCCTCCTCCTCCTCCTCTTCTCCTCCCTCCTCCTCCCGTGGGCGCACGGGGGCCACCCTGGTGGGAAGACTGCCGCCCAGGTCGGGCGGCGAGCTCTGCACCTGCCCGCTGCCCCTGGCCGGGCCAAGCCTGGGCCCAGGGGCGGCGCAGGCGCCCTCCTGGCTGGGGCAGAGAGGCGCATGCACCGCTCCTGGGCCCAGGATCGTCGGCCTGGGGCATTGGACGCGTGGGGCCCGGCCTTCGAGGATCGAAGCCTAGACATGATCGCGCCGTAGCAAATATTAGGACGGCAAGTCTTTCGCTGTTTTCGGCCTCTGGGGCCCTCGCCCGTCCCTGGGACCGTCAAAAAACGACTCCGGATGAAAAGCCGGTCCTGGGGGAAGGGTCTGGAGTTCCGGGGACGCCGTCCTGAAAAAATCAGGAGGTCGTATGTCTAGGAGGGTCATCTCTTCCTCGGCGGAAGGCTGTGGAAGGGCGGCGGAAGGTCGGTGGAAGTGTAACGAGGCCGCCTCCGCCGGCGGAAGCCGGCGGAAGTAGAAGAGGTGCCCCCAAGATATGAACAACGTTTTTGGGTGCAGGTTTTTCTGGAAGCGCCCATGCGTAGATCTCGTCGCCCTCGCAGACCCCGCCCCTGGTGAGCCAGGGTCCCTCCACTGCACGAGGTTGGGCCCGGCCAAAGGGGCGGGCTCAGGCCGGGAAGCGCCCCGCACGCCCGGTGGCTCGCCGCGGGCTCGGCAGACTGCTACACTCAGGAGTGCGGGGACCGTGTGTCCAAGGACTGTCAGTGGGGCGTGTGGGACGACTGGAGCGAGTGCGCGACAGAGGTCGCCCAGTCCTACCGGAAGCGCGTCATCGCCATCCCGCCGAGCGCGAGCGGCATCGCGTGCGAGGGCGAGTGGAACCAGACCCGGGCGTGTGGGGACAACTCCCGCGCAGCCGACTGCGAGCTGTCCGAGTGGGGCAACTGGACGGAGTGTACCCGGTCCTGCGGTGGCGGCTGGAGGGCCCAGATGCGCCACATCGACAAGCGCGCCGGCCACGGCGGCAAGCCTTGCACCGGCGTGGTGAGGCGCACGGCCCCGTGCAACCCGGAGCCGTGTCCGGAGGGCGGCCCCAGGTGTGAATTGTCCGAGTGGGAGGAGTGGTCAGGCTGCCGCCCGCATCAGGGCGTCCTTCAGCAGACGCGCAGTCGCGTCGTGGAGAGCGTGAAGGAGGCAGCGGGCGACGAGAGCTTCTGCAACCACGACCTGCAGGAGACCAGGGAGTGCTCCGATCAGCCCGACGTCTCCTTCGAGTGCACGCTGGAAGACTGGTCTGAGTGGTCGGCGTGCAGCGCGGCGTGCAGCGGCTTCACCCACCGCAGCCGGAAGGGCGTGGACGAGTGGCACTCCGAGCACTGCTTCCTGGGCGATCGGCTGGCTGTGCTGAACGAGTCGGCACCCTGCGGCCCGAAGTGCGTCGCGGGCATAAACTGTGCGCTCTCGGAGTGGTCGGAGTGGTCGGAGTGCTCCCAGAGCTGTGGCTCGGGACTGTCCGAGCGTAGCCGCTCTGTGCTGGAAGAGAGGAGCTGCTCTGCGGTCCTGAAGGAGACCCGGGAGTGCAGCGCGGAGCCCTGCGAGCCCGTCGACTGCGAGTGGGGTGACTGGGAGGATATTTTTTTGTGATTCGGTGAACCTGTGATGCCGGTTGACGTGGCGTTGCTTCTCCCCTCTTCCTCCCCGTAATTTTCAGGAGGGGAAGAACACACAGACATACATTGATTGTCGATTCCCTGGCAAATATAAGAAAATATGGGAAGTGTGGGGGGAGACGAAAATCCAACAGATATGTAAACCTATGGGGAATCCTAGGATTTGTGTGTATTTATTTGTGGGCCCCTGGGCCCCTTCAAATTAGCGGTACCGAACGTGCGAGGGTGGGGCTGCTATCTTCCCCACAGGCACGGCGCTGTGTTCACAGGCATGCCGTGGTGTTGACGGGCATGCTTTGGCGCTCACAAGCAAGGGAGGAAAAACCACCTAGACCGGACAATTGGTGTTTACCAAACGGCCCTGGGCGTTTACTAAACAGCCCTGCCCTGTTTGATTCCTTCTTTGGGTGCGCTTACTAAACGGCTTCGCGTGTCGGGGTGGTTAATTATCGGGGTGGATTTTTTTCTGCCCTCTACACAAGCATGCCGTGGCGCTCGCAGGCCCGACCCCGCCCCCTCCGTAACGGACGTTGCGGGGGGGGGATCATAATGAATCTCCAGGACTGGAGCAGGTGCTCGACCACCTGCGGAGGTGGCAATAAGCGGCGCCGGCGCTACGTGGTGGTAATGCCTGAGAACAACGGCACTCTGTGTGACGCCGCGACCAAGTCTGAGGTGGAGGCGTGCCACACTCAGAACTGCACACCTTGTGTCGACGGCAAGTGGGCCAGCTGGGGCGACTGGTCTGACTGCACTGCGACCTGCGCCCCCGCGTACAGGAACCGCCACAGGGACCTGGACAGGCAGGCCAATCTGTGCGGGAAGCCTGCGAGCGGTCTCGGAGACGAGTTCGAGACGTGCCGCGATCTCCTGAACTGCTCGGCCCTCCAGGAGTCCCGGAACTGCAAGCTCTCGGACTGGGGCGACTGGTCGGACTGCAGCTCCAGCTGCGGGGGGGTGAAGAACCGCTACCGAACTGTGCTCCAGGGGGCGCTGGGCTTGGGCACGCCGTGCAAGGTCGCGCGACGAGATCTACACAGACCCACTGCCCCAGGCCAATCCTGGGTCCAGGACTGTTGAAGATGCCTCCCTGGCTAAGCCAGGAGGGCGTACACACCGCTCCTGGTCCCAACATGGGCCCGGCCAGGTGCAGCGCTTCTTGTGCCGATCTCGTCGCCCTGCAAGGGTGACCTGCAGCACGTGGAGACATGCTCCCCCGACGCGGCCTGCTTCCCGAAGGAGGCGGTCAACTGCTCGATGGACGACTGGGCCGACTGGACGCAGTGCTCGGCGAGCTGCGACGGCGGCCAGCGGAAGCGGACACGCAACATCTCGGGCGGCGTCGGCCCACTGCCTCACCGATCCTGCTTGGGCCCGTCCTGGGCCCAGAGGACCGGCCTGACCAGGACCGGTGAGGTGGTCAGACGACGCCGCCCGAACATCACGAGCATGGCCCAGCGCGGGGGGCAGGGGTGCCACAACGAGACGACGGTGAAGGTCGAGGCCTGCGGGACCGACCCCTGCGATCCCGAGTGCGGGCCCTGCGTGTGGGAGGACTGGTCCGACTGGGGCGACTGCGTGAAGGACGTGCCGGAGTGCAGTAGCCAGCGCTACCGCGAGCGCAAGGTCCTGACGCAGCCCGGCAAGTGCGGAAGGACCTGTCCCCACGGCTCGCTCAAGGAGGCGAGCAACTGCTCGCTCCCCTGCGACGCTGGCACGCAGTCGTACTGCGTCTGGTCGGACTGGAGCGACCAGAGCGAGTGCCAGGGCTCCTGCGAGTTCGCGACCAAGAGCCGGGTGCGGAAGTTGCGCGTGGTCAGCTACAAGAAGCTGGACCTGGAGCTGGAGGGAGGCGAGCCCAAGGAGTCAAGGGCCGCCTGAATTGGGGCCGGGGCGGCTAGGGTCGGAGGATCGTGTCGCATCGGCGATCGGCGATGCGGCGTCTTCACCCCGACGTCGCCGATGCATCGCCGATGTATCGGCGATGCGGGGCGGTCCTCCGACGACCCCGTCTGCTCTGGTCCACGCGGACGGCCTCGAAGGAGGCCGTGCTCTTCAAGATGACCGGCAACGAGCCGTGCAACGGGACGCAGGAGGACTCCGCGGTCTGCAGCCAGGACACGTGCGGCAGCGAGCAGGGGCCAGCCGACTGCGAGTTCGACCCCTGGAGCAGGCGGCTCGACCCTGCGGAACAACCCTACGCATGAAAGCCACACCGCGTGCCTCTCCCGGAGGCCGCCTCGAGCGGTAAAGAGTGGCAGTGCGGGTGGTTGGAGTGTCCACGGTGGCGGTGACGATTCTGAGTACGGCTGCGGTGGAGGCAGTAGCGACGACGACGAGACTGGTGTGGTGGGTGCGGGTGTGACGAATCTGACGATGATGGTGATGGCGCTGATGCTGGTGGTGAGGATGCTGATGTGGACCGTGCATATGGTGATGGCGACGATGGTGGTGACGAGGATGTCTGCTACGAGGATCCGCCGATCTATGCGAGCTGGAATCGCTGCAGCCGGGCCCCAATTGTCCCGGGCAGGCCTCGGACCGGCCACAGAACGCCGGGTGTGAGGGCCACCGTTGCAGCCCAATGAATGCGTGCTCACACTGTGGGGGTGCGGTGTGGGGCCTTCCGGTTGCGGTTGCGGCTGGGGGTGCGCGCGCGTGTGCGTGTGTGTGTGTGTGTGTGTGTGTGTGTGTGTGTGTGTGAATGTGTGTGTGTGTGTGTGTGTGCGCGTGTGCGTGTGTGTGTGTGTGTGTGTGCGTGTGCGTGTGTGTGTGTGTGTGTGTGTGTGTGCGTGTGTGTGTGTGTGTATGTGTGCGTGTGTGTGCGTGTGTGTGCGTGTGTGCGTGTGTGTGTGTGTGTGTGTGCGTGTGTGTGTGCGTGTGTGCGTGCGCGTGTGTGTGTGTGTGTGTGTGTGTGTGTGTGTGTGCGAGTGTGTGTGTGTGTGTGTGCGTGTGTGTGCGTGCGTGTGTGTGTGTGTGTGTGTGTGTGCGTGCGTGTGTGTGTGGCTTTCCGCGGTCGGAAGGCGCTGCCACGTCGAAGCTGCCGGTGCGGTTGCATGTGCGGTTGCGGGGGCCCCTCGGCCCCATTTGCTCAGATGTTGCACTACCTACCCCGCTTTCGCTTCCAGGCAAAGCCAAGTCATACCACGCGCCTGCGCCTCGTCAAGGACCATGACCGTTTCGGGCCGCCCCGCGGGTAGTTTGGTATCCTTTGGCTCCCGTCTGGAAGCGAGGGTGGTCAGAAGCGAGGTAGGTTCGCTTGCCTCTTATCGAAGGCGCCTACGGCCAGTCACCGCATCCCCTTGCCTTTTAGGATACGCCTATGTGGCCAAATGATTGGACGAAGTTTGGCCACGCTATTGGATCATGCGTTCCCCAAGCCGTTGTGGAAGCCCTTCGGGGAATACGTGGGGGTGGAGGAGGATGAGGAGAGGGAGGACAAAGGAGAATGAGGAAAAGGATGTGGAGACCTCTTAGGAGCTTCCTGGGTCACTCAGGGGGACTCCTGGGAGCTTCCTGTGGGCCCACTGGAGGCCTCTCGGGAGCCTCCTTGGGCCTCTTATGGGGCCTTTGTGAGCCTTTTGGGGGCTTCTTGGGGGCCTCTTTGGCCGTCTTGCGGCGTTCTCGGCCCGTCTGACGCCGTCGGAAGCCGTCTTGGGAGCCTCTGGGCCGTCTCGGGGTTCTCTTGGAGCGCTTCAGCGTCGTCTTGAAGGCCATCTTGGCAAGGGCTCCCACGAGGGCTCCCATCTTCGCGCAGCGCGAAGCGCGAAGTTGGGAGCCCTAGATCTTGGGCGCCTTGGAGGCCTCTTGGGCCGTCTTGGGGCCCTTTGGGGGCCGTTCTGGGAGCCTCTTGGGCCGTCATGGGGCAATCCTGGAGGCCTCTTGGGCGATCTTTTGGCAAGATTGGTGGCCCCTTGGGCCGTCAGGAGTAACAACGTACCAATGCAATCAATGAACAAAAAAAGGTGGTCTGACCCTACGTGCACGAACCTGTGCCAGCGCCACCGGGGCATTGCCCGCCCGAACGATGAGGGCGGGAAGCCTTGTAGCGGCTCGATCGTGGAGGCGAAGCCCTGCAAGTACGACTGCAACGATGCTGGTGCCGATCCGCAGGACTGTTACTACAGCGATTTCAATTGTTCGCTGGCTATCGATTGCCTCTTCAGCGATTGGACTGGCTGGTCGGAGTGCAAGTCAAAGGCGGACCAGGGCTACCGAAATAGGACTGTCCTTCAAGAGTCGAGGCGTGGCGGTAAAGAATGCGAAGGCCCACTGGAGGAGACACATTCATGCGTCGACCCCGACGCCGAATTGGTCGACTGTCGTATCGGAGAATGGCTGCCATGGTCTGAGTGCTCCCGGACCTGCGGCGGCGGCGTCCACGAGAGGTCGCGCGAGATCGCAGTGCAGCCACTGAACGGGGGTGCGTCTTGCTCGGGCCCCCTGAAGCAGGCGCACGCGTGCAACACGCAGCAGTGCAGCCACGACGATGCGGACCGCCCCTGCGAGCTGACGGAGTGGGCCGACTGGGGCGAATGCAGCGATGATGGCACAAAGGTGAGGCACCGAGAGCTGAAGCACGACGCCAGAGGCAACGGGGTGCGGTGCAATGGGGCCGTCAAGGAGACGGCGCGCTGCGAAGGGCCAGTAGACTGCCAGATGACCGATTGGCAGGAGTGGGAGGCCTGCGACAAGTCGTGCGCTGGTGGGCAGCAGCAGCGCAAGCGCCAGATCCTGGCTGCCCCCCGCGAGGGCGGCGAGGAGTGCCCCGCGGATGTGGTGGTGCTGCGAGGCTGCAATGCGATCCCGTGCAGCGAGGACGACGCGCAGGTGAGCGAGTGGAGCTCGTGGAGCGCGTGCAGCAAAGACTGCGGCGGGGAGCGGACGCGGCAGCGATCGGTCCTGCACCCGGCTCAGGGTGGCGGGTCCGCCTTCTTCGGTGCGCTCGCAGAGACGGAGCCCTGCAAAGCCCAGCAGGGCTCGCGCGAGTGCGCGGACTGCACGGAGTGCGCCTGGGCCGAGTGGTCGGAGTGGAGCGGCTGCGACCGAGACTGCGGGGGCGGCCAGCAGAGCCGGGAGCGGGACGTCCAGACGCCGCCCACCGCGGGCTGCCCGCCCTGCGAGCCCCTGGACAAGCACGAGCTGCGGGCCTGCAACACCCTCCCGTGCGGCGCGGACGCCGGCACGGAGTGCATCGACGGTAATCAAGAGGGGAAAACACACACACAGACACAATTAATCGTCGATTCCCCAGAAAATATGGGAACATATGGGAAGTGGGGGGGAATACAAAAACCCAGAAGTATGGGAACATATAGGGAATCTTTTGATTTGTGTGTATTTATTTGTGTGTCCCAGGGCCCCTTCAGGTAGGTGGGGCGCGTGGACGCCCTGGAGCCCGTGCTCCGCCACGTGCCAGGGGGGTATGACGTCGAGGTCCAGGGACCTGGAGGTGAGGCCGAACCAGTGCGGCAAGCCGGTCGAGGGCCTCTCCACGGAGCACGCGAGCTGCAACGAGCACGTCACGTGCCGGACCGACAGGGACTGCGAGTTCGCGGACTGGGGCTCCTGGACCGCGTGCGAGGACCCCTGCCACGGCCTCAAGCAGCGCGAGCGCCGCATCCGCGTCGAGGGGGCAGGCGACGGGGCGTATTGCGACGGCCCGCTCGGGCAGACGGCCCCCTGCCGCGAGAGCACAGAGTGCCAGGGCGTTGAGGCCTCGAAGGTGAAGGACTGCGAGCTGAGTGGCTGGAGCCCGTGGGGGATGTGCTCTGCGGAGTGCGGCACAGGGCAGAGGTTCCGCTCCCGCGACATCGTCACCGAGGGCACGCCAGGCGGCAAGCGGTGCAGCGGTGATCGGCGGCGCGCGCAGTGAGGGCAGCGCGAGGGGGGTGGCCTTCTGAGCAGGCGGAGGGGGGCTTCTCGGGAGTAAGGGGCCTTCTTAGAAGGACCCAGAGGCTTCTGATGGGAGCTTCTCGGAAACCGGGAGGGCTTCCGAGGAGTCCCCCGCCCTTCTTAGCGACCCCCCTCGCCTTCGTCGAAGTCCTGTCCCGCTCGCGCTGCCCCCTCGTGCGCGCCGCCGAGGTGACTTGCGGGAGACGGGCATCTGCAACTCCAGCAGGCCGTGCGACGAGGAGGCCGAGTGCACGCCGACGGACTGCCGGTGGTCGGACTGGGGCGACTGGAGCGCGTGCGACCACGAGGAGAGGCGCCGGGTGCGGCACATCACCACGTACCCCAAGTGCGGCGGCGAGGGCTGCAACCCAACCGCCGCGGAGGAGATCGCCGAGTGCTCGTTCATACGCCGCAGCGAGACGTTCTGCATCTGGGGCGACTGGTCGAAGTTCACCGACTGCTCCACCACCTGCGGCAGCGGCCTGAGGAGCAGGCAGCGGCACCTGCTGCTGGCGCTCAGGGCCAACGGCACCGACGCCGCCAACGGCACCGACGGCGCCGGCAGCCCGGGCGGCGCGAACACGGAGGCGTTCACCAGGCTGTTCTCCAGCGCGGACTTCGAGCTCGCCTGGAGGGCGGAGGCCGACCGGGACCCCGCCGCCCTCGCGGCCGGGCTGCGGCAGCTGCGGCGCCTCGAGGAGCGCGCCCTCGCCGTCGAGGGGAGGCGCGCCCGGGAGCTGGCCGCGGCGTGGGCCGCGGGCGCCCTCTGCCTGCTCGCCGTCGGGGCCGCGGCCGGCGCCCGCTCGCGCCGCCGCGCCCTCGGCGGGGGCGGGCAGCGCCTCCCCAGCGAGGCGGTCCCCGGCTGAGGCCGCGGCCGCGCCCTCGCGGGGGAGAGCCGGCCGCGCGACGGCGGGCCGCGGGCGCCCTCGGGCGGGTCGCCTTGCCGAGCCGCCGGGGGCGGCCGCTCGCGCCGCGGCAGCCTGGAGGGGGGCGGGCGGCGCCTGCTGGTCGACTGCACGCAGGAGTGGCCCTTCCCTCGTGGACGACGATCAATGGGGAGGAAGCGTGTTGCCAAACAAGTTCCAGAGGTCTAAATCATGTTCTAGACATGTCTTAAACATGTCTAGAACATGTTTTTGAACATGGTGGGAGCATTCTTCAAACATTTTTGAACACATCTTGAATTCAATGTTCGGATTGTTAGTGTGTCCATTGTCATGGCATCCACAACGCTTCGCCGGAGTGACCTTTGGTGCGGGCCCACTGAGGCCCACGGGAATGCTGAAAGTGGTGCGGTAGTAGCGCGTCAGTCTTGCGCGCTGGTGTGTTGGCCCCCCCCGCGGCACCCCCAAATGCCGCGCATCAGAGGTCACCCGCGTGACCGGCCCGCTAGGGTCCGCCTGCCCGACCCGTCCCGCCCGTTAGGGCTCGCGTCGGCGATGGCAGCGCCGGCGAAACCAGCGCCGGCGGAACCAGCCGCCGGCGGAGCCAGCGGGGCGAAGCCAGCCGCCGGCGAAGCCAGCGCCGGCGAGCCAGCTCATGTCGGCGGCGACGATAGGGGCGAATGGCCCAGGGGCGGGCATTACACGTATTCGCCCGGGGGTCTTTTCGAAGGCACAGATCATCGGCGCACCTGAATCGACTAGACGTAAGAGTGACCCTTCGCCGGAGTGACCTTTGGTGCGCGCTCACTGGGGTCCCCCGACCGCCGCGCTCGTTGCGATATTAGCGTCTCGCGCGCTTGTGTTTGGCCTCCTCGCGCCCCCCAAAAAGCGGCGCACCAAAGGCCACTCTTACCCAGGGTCATTCTTACGTGCAGCCGACTGAATAATGTATTGCCCTCCCCTGGTTTTTCCGCCCCTACCGTCGCCTCTGATCATGCCACCCTTGCCCAGGGCCGCTCCTGCGTGCAGCCCGTCCCGGCAGGGCGGTCGTCAGCCACGCGCAGAGGGGGGTAGGGGGAGGGGGGAGGGCTTCTTAGAAGCACCCCTGCTTCTTAGAAGGCGCGGGCCTTCTCTGTAGACGCAAGGCCGGCGCCTTCTAGGAAGCAGGGGTGCTTCTAAGAAGCCCTCCCCCCTCCCCCTTACTCAGAGCGTGAGTTACCTACCCCGCTTTCGCTTCCAGGCAAAACCAAGTCATACCGCGCGCCTCCCCGTCAAGCGGCCTGGCCAGCACAAGCCGTAGTTTGGCATCGCCTGGTACCTCTTGGGGAAGCGAGGGTGGTCAACAGCGAGGCAGCTTTGTTTCCCCCCTATAAGAAGCCCTCCCCCCTACCCCTTTCCCCTACCCCTAGGAGGAGGAGGAGGAGGAGGAGGAGGAGGAGGAGGAGGAGGAGGGAGGAGGAAGGTAGGAGGGAGGAGGAGGAGGAGGAGGAGGAGGAGGAGGAGGAGGGGGAGGGGCCTCCGCCGGGGGGGCCTCCGCCGGGTGGTGGTGGTTGTGGCCGGCTCCTCTGGAGGGTCGAGGCGCGGAGGGCCCCCGGGGGCCGTCTCGGGGGGGTCCCTCTCGGGTCTCGGGGCGGGCCTCGCGCGTCGCGGGCTGCCCGGCTGCTGTTGTTGCTGTTGTTGTTGTTGCTGTTGTTGTTGTTGCTGTTGTTGTTGTTGTTGTTGTTGCTGTTGTTGTTGCTGTTGTTGTTGTTGTTGCTGCTGCCGTTGCTGTTGTTGCTGTTGTTGTTGTTGCTGTTGTTGTTGCTGCTGTTGTTGTTGTTGCTGTTGTTGTTGCTGTTGTTGTTGTTGCTGTTGTTGTTGCTGTTGTTGTTGTTGTCGTTGTTGTCGTCGTCGTCGTCGTTGCTGTTGCTGCTGTTGTTGTTGTTGTTGTTGTTGCTGTTGTTGTTGTTGTTGTTGCTGTTGTTGTTGTTGTCGTTGTTGTCGTCGTCGTCGTTGTTTTTGCTGCTGTTGGTGTTGCTGTTGTTGTTGCTGTTGTTGTCATTGTTGTCGATGTTGTTGTTGCTGTTGTTGTTGTTGCTGTTGTGATTGTTGTTGTTGTTGTTGGTGTTGGTGTTGTTGCTGTTGTTGTTGTTGTCGTTGTTGTCGTCGTCGTCGTTGTTGTTGCTGCTGTTGTTGTTGTTGTTGCTGCTGTTGTTGCTGCTGTTGTTGCTGTTGTTGTTGCTGTTGTTGTTGTTTGTTGT
>CAUYUJ010017933.1:145143-147643 GCA_963575745.1 Prorocentrum cordatum
TTGTTGTTGCTGTTGTTGTTGTTGCTGTTGTTGCTGCTGTTGTTGCTGTTGTTGTTGCTGTTGTTGTTGTTTGTTGTTGTCGTTGTTGTTGTTGTCGTTGTTGTTGTTTGTTGTTGCTGTTGCTGTTGTTGTTGTCGTTGTTGTCGTTGTTGTTGCTGCTGTTGTTGTTGTCATTGTTGTCGTTGTTGTTGTTGCTGTTGTTGTTGTTGTGATTGTTGTTGTTGTTGGTGTTGGTGTTGTTGCTGTTGTTGTTGTTGTCGTTGTTGTCGTCGTCGTCGTTGTTGTTGCTGCTGTTGTTGTTGTTGCTGCTGTTGTTGTTGTTGCTGTTGTTGCTGCTGTTGTTGCTGTTGTTGTTGCTGTTGTTGTTGTTTGTTGTTGTCGTTGTTGTTGTTGTCGTTGTTGTTGTTTGTTGTTGCTGTTGCTGTTGTTGTTGTCGTTGTTGTCGTTGTTGTTGTTGTTGCTGTTGTTGTTGTTGTTGTTGCTGTTGTCGTTGTTGTTGCTGTTGTTGTTGCTGTTGTTGTTGTTGTCGTTGTTGTCGTCGTCGTTGTTGTTGCTGCTGTTGTTGTTGTTGCTGTTGTTGTTGTTGCTGTTGTTGTTGCTGTTGTTGTTGTTGTCGTTGTTGTCGTCGTCGTCGTTGTTGTTGCTGCTGTTGTTGTTGTTGCTGTTGTTGTTGTTGTTGCTGTTGTTGTCATTGTTGTCGTTGTTGTTGTTGTTGTTGCTGTTGTTGTTGTTGTGATTGTTTTTGTTGTTGGTGTTGGTGTTGTTGCTGTTGTTGTTGTTGTCGTTGTTGTCGTCGTCGTCGTTGTTGTTGCTGCTGTTGTTGTTGTTGCTGTTGTTGTTGTTGTTGTTGCTGTTGTTGCTGCTGTTGTTGCTGTTGTTGTTGCTGGTGTTGTTGTTGTTTGTTGTTGTCGCTGTCGTTGTTGTTGTGATTGTTTTTGTTGTTGTTGTTGGTGTTGGTGTTGTTGCTGTTGTTGTTGTTGTTGTTGTCGTCGTCGTCGTTGTTGTTGCTGCTGTTGTTGTTGTTGTTGCTGTTGTTGTTGTTGCTGTTGTTGCTGCTGTTGTTGCTGTTGTTGTTGCTGTTGTTGTTGTTTGTCGTCGTTGTTGTTGTTGTCGTTGTTGTTGTTTGTTGTTGCTGTTGCTGTTGTTGTTGTCGTTGTTGTCGTTGTTGTTGTTGTTGCTGTTGTTGTTGTTGTCGTTGTTGTTGTTGCTGTTGTTGTTGTTGTCGTTGCTGTTGTTGTTGTGATTGTTGTTGTTGTTGGTGTTGGTGTCATTGCTGTTGTTGTTGCTGTTGTTGTTGTTGTCGTTGTTGCTGTTGTTGTTGCTGTTGCTGCTGTTGTTGTTGTTGTTGTTGTTGTTGTTGTTGTTTTTTCGGGGGGTCTGGAGGTTTCTCCCCTGAGGGTCGCGGCTCCGCAGCGGGCCCAGGGAGCACGAGATGGCCCGAGACAGATGCCCCAGTGGTGGCCCCCCTTGGCATGGCTCTCTCTCTCTCTCTCTCGTTCTCTCTGTCTCTCTCTCTCGTTCTCTCTCTCTCTCTCTTTGTTCCTCTCTGTGTCCTCTCTCGGTCTTTTCTCTTCCCGACGTATTCCAATGCATTGAACTTTCTTTTTCCTCCCCGTTGCGTCTCTCTTCCCTTTCTCTCACTCTCTCGCTCTTTCTCTCTTTCTCTCTCTCTTTCTCTTTCTCTCTCTCTCTCTTTCTCTATCTCTCCATGTCTCTCTCTCATCCTCTCTTTTTCCTACCTCTTTCTTCCGTCTTTCCTCTCGCTCTTCTTCTCTCTTTCCATCCTCTCTCTTTGTTAGCATTATTTCAATTTCCGTATTACATCTCTGTAGCTCTCTGTCTCTTCACTTTCTTTCGTTACTCTTTTTTTCCTCTCTTTCTCTCTCTCTCTCTCTCTTCTCTCTTTCCCTTTCATCTCTATTCCTTCTCTTTCTCTCTCCCTTCCTTTCCAGTATCTCTTTCCTTGGTCTGTCCTCCCTGCTTTCGCTCTATCTCCTCTCCCTTTCCTCTCTCGTTTCCCCCCCCCGTTCTCTCTCCCTCTCTCTGTCTCCCACTTCTCTGGCTCAAGCCTGCTACGGCTGCAGCGTCTGAGCTGCTCCTCTCCCCCTCCAGATCCTCCTCCTTCCAGGCCCACCAGATGGCCCACGTATCCATCCCCCTCCAGATTTTCACCTTCCTCCTCCACTCCCCCCCATTCCCCTCCAGACCCTCCTCCTCCTCCTCCTCCTCCTCCTCCTCCTCCTAGGCCCCTCCGTGAATTCGCCTCTGCAACTTGTCTGCCGGCGACAGCCGCTCGATGTGAAAGGCCGGACGGCGGTGCCAGAAGAACGCACCCGCACCGGCGGCGGCATGCTCACCTATCGTGGGAACGTAAGACCCGAGTAAGCCGGAACCTGGGTTTGCCGACGTTTTTTGACGAGCGCGTCCTGGATTTTGACGGTTTAGTTTTCGTGGGATGTTTGCAGTGGGAGGTCGCGTCAAATTTCAGATGGCGTCTCGT
>CAUYUJ010017933.1:150143-207643 GCA_963575745.1 Prorocentrum cordatum
TGCACTGAGGCTCGAGGGTCGAGGATCTTCGTCCTCGCCCCTCCTCGCTGCTTCTCCTCGCTCCTCCTCCTCGCTCCTCCTCGCTCCTCCTCGCTCCTCCTCTTCCTCCTCGTCCTGATCCTAAGCTTCGCTCCTCCTCCTCCTCCTCCTTCCCCTCTTCCTCTTCCTCTTCCTTTTCCAATTCCTCTTCCTCTTCCTCTCCTCCTCTCCCCTTCTGGGCCTTCCAGGCGAAGCAAAAGAGGTCGGCCCGCCAGCAGGCGCGCGTCCCGCTCAGAAGCTCAGAAGTTCTCGCTCTCAGATGGCCCCGGGGGGCCCGTGGGCCACCAGACGAAGTCGAAAACCGATGGGAAGTGCGCAATCAGGTTGCTGAGAAGGAAAGAACCCACAGCGTAAACTTTCAATCTCATCTCGCGAACCTCAGAAAGTTAGTGTTCATGTTGTTTCCAACCATTATGTGGTGTTTTGTCTTATGATGTTCCAACCTACTTTAGCCTTGATCACCAGAGAGAATTTCGAGCACCAGAAAATGTACCGAAACTCGATGGTTTTCACGTGTCCGGCCCTGGGAGACACTGTTTCGACACTGTGTCGACACTCTTTCGACACTTTTCCGCGTGCTCGACATAATTTCTGGGATCTGGCCCCCAGTGGCCGTGTTCGCGTGTGACTGCTTCACCCATGTCGGCACACGCCTCACACGCTTCGTGGCCCCATAGGGAGCTCCACCGAAGGCCCCAGTCCAGTGGCCATGACCCCATGTGCCCGCCCCGCCCACTGTGGCACACTCCTCGCATGTTCCGTGGCCCCGATAGGGGCTCCACCTAAGGCCCCAGTGGCGGTGTTCACATGCGGCCGCCCCGCCCATTTGGGCGCACCCCTCACACGTTTCGTGGCCGCACACAGAGCTCCAACGAAGGCCCCCAGTGGCCATGTTCGCGTGTGGCCGTCCCGCCCATTTCGGCACATCCCTTATTCGCTTCGTGGCTCCACAGGGAGCTCCACCGAAGGCTCCAATGGCCATGTTCACATGCGGCCGCCCCGCTCATTTTGGCACACCCCTCATACGTTTCATGGCCTCAGGGGGAGCTGCGCCTACGGCCCCAGTGGCCATGTTGACCTGTGGCCACCCCGCCCGTTTCGTCACACGCCTCACACGCTTCGTGGCCCCATGAAGCTCCACCTAAGGCCTCACCCAAGGCCCCAGTGGCGTTGTCCACATGACGCCGCCCCACCGCATCCCTGCACACCGTTCACACGTTTCGCGGCCCCATAGGGCGCTCCACCGAAGGCCCCAGTGTCAGCGCCCGCATGCCACGTGTCGTGGTCCCATAGGGAGCTCCTCCGAATGCCTGAGGGCCCCAGTGGCAGCGCCCGCATGGCGGCCCCGCCTTATTTGGGCACACGCCTCACCTGCTTCGTGGCCCTATAAGCGGCTCTATCTAGAGCGCCAGCGGCAGCGCCCGCATCGCCGCACCGCCTCATTCCGGCACAGCATTCGCACGCTTCGTGGCCCCATGGGGAGATCCACCGAAGGCGAGGCCTTCGTTTTGAAGAGACAGCGCCCCGCATCTCCTCTCCTCTCCTTTCTCTCCTCTCGCCTATCTTCTCCTTTCCTCTCCTCTCCTCTTCTCTCCTTTCCTCTTCTTTCCTCTCCTCTCCTCTCCACTCCTCTCCACTCCTCTCCTCTCCTCTCCTCTCCTCTCCTCTCCTCTCGCCTCTCCCCTCCCCTCCTCTCCTCTCCTCTCTTCTCCTCTCCTCCCCCCTCCCCTCCTCTCCTCTCCTCCCGTTCCTCACTCGTTCTTCCTCCCTCCTCCCATTCCTGACCCTGCCCTCCTCATGTCAACAATTTTCGCCGGCCCTTACGCGTTTCGTGCCCCCATCTGGGCCCCACCGAAGGCCCTAGAGGGAGCGTTCGCATGCGACCTCGCCGCCCAATACAGTGTTCCATCACCCCGTAGGCGGCTCCGTCGAAGGCCCCAGAGGGAACGTTCGCATGCGCGCCCCCCCCACCCAGTATAGCGCGTCGTTGCCCCGTACGGAACTCCACCGAATGCCCCAGAGGGAGGGTCCGCATGCGTCCTCGCCACCCAGTGCAGCGCTTCGTGCCCCCATCTGGGGGCCCCAATGCTCCAGAGGAGCGTTCGTACGCGTCCGCGCTACCCGATACAGCGTTTCGTGGCCACATGAGGAGCTCCACCGAAGGCTCCACAGGGAGCGTTCGCATGCGCCCGCGCCAGCCAGTACAGCGCTTCGTGGCCCCATGGGGAGCTCCACCGAAGGCCCCACAGGGAGCGTTCTCGTGCGTCCGCGCAACCCAGTGCAGCGCTTCGTAGCCTCCTAGGGAGCTCCACCGAAGGCCCCGGAGGGAGCGTTTGCATGCGTCCGCGCCAGCCAGCACAGCCCGGCGTGGCCCCGTAAAAGGGGCCCCACCGAAGGCCCCAGAGGGAATCGCCGCGGCCGCATGCGCCCCCTCCACCCAGTACGGCGTCTTGTGGCACCATAGGGAGGTCCACCGAACGCTCCAGTGGCCTCCGCCGCATGCGTCCCCCCACCCAGGACAGCGCCCCGTGGCCCCATAGGGAGCTCCACCGAAGACCCCTGTGGCTGCGGCCGCATGTGTCTCCTCCACACAGTACAGCATTCCTTGTCCACATAGGGAGCTCCAACAAAGGCCCCAGTGGCCGCGATCGCGTGTCTCCCCCACGAAGTACAGCGCTCAGGAGGAGGAGGAGGAGGAGGAGGAGGAGGAGGAGGAGGAGGAGGAGGGTGAGGATCAGACAATCGAGAGGTTCAATAAAGGAGGAAGGGGTTTTGCTGCCTGAGCCCCCCTTCTCCCCCCCCCCGCCCCTGTCGCCCTCCGCCAGTGCTTCTCCCCTCTCGTGGACCCCTCCCCCCTCTTCGTGCTAGCCTCCGCTGAGGCGAGGGCGCCTTCAAAGAAAGAAGAAGAGAGAGCGAAGCAAGGAGATAATACATCGAGGAGAAACAAGAGAAAGAGGGAGAGAGAAGAAAAGGGAGAGAAAGTTTGGATCGCGCGCGACGACGCCGACGAATGACGCCGGCGAGCTCCGGCCCGCCGCGCCGCCGCCCCGCAGCGCTGTCAAGGACGTCTGCCCAGCCGTCGCCGCCCTCCTCCGGCAAGGGCTCCTGTGAAGGGCACGTTGATGGCCCGCTGAGGAATTCCTCGAGACATCAAACGAACCTCCTTATAGGGGTAGGTTCGTGAGGCGCTGGCGCGCCGGCGACGCCAGCGAAGGCGTTCCAGGCTTTAAATGCCGCGACGCGGAAGCACGGATGGACACGGTGACGCCACTGACCTGGCGGAATTCAACCTTGAACGATCGGGGCTTCGATCGACTCAAGGTTGAACGATCGACGCGGTGTCAACATCTTCTGCGCGTGCCGAGGCCGCGCAGACCTACTGTGACAGAGACCGCCCGGGACCCCTGAACGGGGGCGGGGCGGCTTGGGCCGCTGCGGGGGGGGGGCGGGGCTGCGACCGCTCTCCGGGAGAGCGGTGCAGGGGACAGCGGAGGACGGTGCTCCCGAGTGCCTGGCGTCGGGGGCGCAGTGGCATCTCGTGGCGTCGGGGGCTCCGCAGCGGACGGACGGACGTGACGGTCGGAAGCCGCCTGCCCTGCGCAGCACTTGGAGGCCGATGGGGTTTCAGGCAGGCGGCTGGGCCCGCACAGGGGCGACGCCGGCGAGCTTGGCAGTCGCGCCGATGTTGGCAGGCGCGCGCGTTGTCGCGTTACCCTGTGCGGAACTGCGCGTGGGAAGAGTCGGGGCGGCGTTTTGCAGCATCCCGTCGCTTTGTGTCGGGATTGTCATTGGAGCGGCGCCAGCGGCCGCAGGGCTGTTCTCCGACGTGGGGGTCGCGGCGCCTGGTCCGAGCATGAGCGCGATTGCTTTGCGCACAAGCACGGGGCTTCGCTTCGCTGCTGGCTGCCATGTTGTGAGCACCTGGGGGGCTGGGACAGTCGCGGATCTTGTGGCGGGGTATCAGCCTGGAGTCTCGCCAGAACAGCGCGTGCATAGTCTGTCAGTTGCAGCGTTTTTTTTTTTTTTTTTTTTTTTTTTTTTTTTTTTTTTTTTTTTTTTTTTTTTTTTTTTTTTTTTTTTTTTTGCATAGTTATATTTATATATAAGCCTTTTTTCCAAACGGAAGAAAGAAACATATTACTAATCCGAAGGTTGCAGCGTTTTTGTAACACCGATGCGTTGCGGCGTTCTGGGCCAAGCGCCTGGGCACACACCGTTTGTTGTTGTTTCGCACCCGCCGCGTCCAGCGGCGGCGCCCCCTGGCGGTGAGATATGCCTGGGCTGGTGCCGAACGGTCTCCCGTGGCCAGGGGTATGATTCGAGGGTGACCCCGAGGGCTGCGGCGGCGGGGGATGAGGAGGAGGATGAGGATCAGGTGGCCAGGTCGACCCCGTCACGACTGCATGTGCGGCCCGCGCGACGCGGGCCGTGGAGACGCCACGAGGATCGCCTCTCTCGGTGCGAGCGCAGCAGCAGGGGGTGAGTAGTGATGACGATGCGGATGGTGTGATGATGATGGTGGTGAAAATGCTGATGATGATGATGGTGGTGGAGATGCTGCTGATGATGATGGAATGATGATGATGATGATGATGATGACGATTCTGATGATGGAGGGGATGCTGATACTTGTGATGGTGGTGATGATTGTAATGGCGCTGGTGCTGGTGTTTATGATGCCGAGGGTTGTTGATGCGGATGCTGTTTAGGCTGATGGGAATACTGATGAGGCTGAGGGTGCTGCTGCTGATGGTGATCATGATGCCGATGCGGATGTTGACTGTCGCCGCGATTACGATGCTGATGCTCATGGTACTTAATGATGCTGCTGCAGATTGTGCAGATGGTGGTTGCGGTGGCGATGTCGTTGCCGTTGCTGATGACGGCAGTCATCATGTTGCTGCTGACGATTGTGATGAATACGAGGACGACGGCCACGCTGATGTTGATGATCCTTGTGGCAATGATGTTAATGCAGACCGTGCAGCTGATGATGGTGAGCATGATGATGGTTATGATGAGCAAGAAGAGGAGTATGCTCATGGGGGTGATGCTGTGAATGATCATGCTGATCATGATGATGATGCTGATGATGATGATGGAGATGATGATTTAATGATGATGCTGCTGCTGATGATGATGATGATGATGATGATGATGCTGACGCTGCTGATACTGCTGGTGATGATGGTGATGCTAGTGATGATGATGATGCTGACGATGATGGCGATGAGGATGATTATGATGCTAATGATGATTCTAGTGACGATTCGGATGGTGATGATGGTGATGATGGTGGTGATGACGATGATGGTCATGATGGTGGTGATGATGATTGATGATGATTATGATGCTGGTGATGATGCTGGTTCTGCTGATGATGATGCTGATGCTGATGCTGTTGCTGCTGATGAGGATGATGATGCTGGGCATGATGATGAGAATGAAGATGAGGATGATGATGATGATGCGGATGCTGATGCTGCTGATGATGATGCTGATGATGCTGATGATGATGCTGATGATGATGATGCTGATGATGATGAGCATGATGATGATGATGACGTTGTTGATGATGATAATGATGATGGTGATGATGATGATGATTGGGATGACGATGCTGTTGATGCTGATGGTGATGGGAGGGCGGTGACGGGGAAGATGAGCTGGATGACCAGGAGGCCCACATGTGCCTTGGAACCCGCATTTTTCCGGCCCTACCGTTTTTCGCCTGCCCGGCCCAAGGTCGTCCTCCTGTTCTGCTGCGCCTACTGGCGCCGCGACACCAGGTCGACTGCCAACAAGCCGGCGCCCCAGCGGCATTGGGGCCCTCAGGATGACGCTTCTTTCTTCGACGGTGTGGGAGTTCGTTGCTACATCCGGGGGGTTTTCTTACCTGGTTAAGGCGGCAGTATCCATGGCGGGGCTTCAATTGGCGATTTACCGGCTTCCAGACCCTGGATTACTTGTCCAGTGATTACCGCGTTTATTTTGTAGGGTGTGCGTGCTTGTTGGGCTGCTCTGTCTCCCCCTGTTGTCGGGACTGCACCGTGGAAGACAACACTCCTGCCGCTACGTGACTCATTTCGCTCTCTAGAGGGTCTGGTATGCCCAAAGTTGGTCACGTGACCGCTGGGGGGAATGACGCCCAAACTGATGTCGCACAGACGTGCTGATTGACACCATCCAAGACACGCAGGAGTTGTGTCTTCCACCCGTCAGCATGCCACGACCCCTCGCCCCCGTGTCGCTGCCATCCTCCATGTTCTGCAGACCCCCGCTTCTTCCCTTTCTTCTGACGCCGCCTTCTCCAATCGCCGGGTCACGCGCGTGCGGGTACGGTAGGTTTGCGTCGTGTCGACCAGCGGCGACCCCAGCGCGGGCGTTCAAGGTTGAACGCCGCTGGCGACCCAGAATCGATCGACGTTGAACGATCGGACGTTGCGGCAGCGGCCGATCGTTCAAGGTTGAACGATCCCTGCGGTGTCAAAAACCAGCGCTGGGGTCGGCACGACACCAACGCTGGGGTCGGCAGATCTGCCTTCAAAAAACCGTTCTTACAGAGAGGACCCCGCCGCGACACGCCGACGCCGCGACAGCGTCAAGAGCCGCGTCAGCTCGGCCGCTCTGCCCCCGTGCCTCCTGCGCAATGAAGGCCTTCCAGGTGGCGGCCGCGGTGGCGCTGCTGCTCCTTGGCGCGGCCCCCGCCCGAGCGGCCGACGACGGCCAGAACCCACTGGGCAAGGTGCTGGAGCTGCTTGACTCCCTGTATGCCAAGGTGGCGTCCGAGGGCGATGCCGAGCAGAAGGCCTTCGTCGAGTACACCAACTGGTGCGATGATGCAGCGAGCAACAAGCGCAACGACATCAAGACCAGCGAGGCGAAGAAGGGAGACCTCGAAGCCTCCATTGGCAAGCTGACCAGTAACATCGCCGTGTCCGAAGGCAAGATTGAGGAGCTTGTCGCGAGCATCGCAACGCAGACCAAGGACCTGACAGACGCAACGGCCATCAGGAAGAAGGAGGCATCTGAGTTCGCCTCAAACGAGGCAGAGCTGACGGACTCCATCGACACGCTCGGGCGGGCCATCAGCATCGTGTCGAAGGAGATGGCGAAGAATCCCGCGGCTTTCGCCCAGGTGGTTCGTTGCACAAAGGCAGAACTTCCATGAGTGCTCATTTCCTCGATGCCTGATCTTTCTTTCCGCCGGCCTTCTCTCCGCGGAGGCGCCCTCGCTCTACTTCCAACGGCTTCCGCCAGCCTCCCGACAGAGTTCCGCCGAGCAAGCGGAGGCAACTCCTCGATTCAGAGCCCCGGATCATCAGGGGTAACTCGGGTCAGGGTTAACTCGGGTTCGTTTTTCGGGAATCCGAACCCGAGGTACCCTGGGCCCGAGTTACCCCGGATAACTCGGGCGTCCAGAGCCCCACATCATCAGGGGTAACTCGGATCAGGGCTAACTCGGGTTCCTTTTTCGGGAATCCAAGCCCGAGTTACCCCGGACCCGAGTTACCCCAGATAACTCGGGCGCCCAATCGATTCTTTGAGAGCGGGGGGGGCCTCTCCGGAACTCCCCAGGTGGACACTTCGAGCTTCAAGGACCTGATGCGGGGCCTCACGGCCGTCATGGAGGCCGCCTCCTTCTCTGCGGCCAGCCAGAAGAGGCTGGCTGCGCTCGTGCAGTCCAGCCAGGGCTCCGAGAGCGAGGAGGACCCCATGGGCGCGCCCGCGGCGGTGGTCTACAAGACGCACTCCACCGACATCTTGGACCTGCTCGAGGACCTCAAGGAGAAGGCTCTGGGCCTCCCAAGTGGGGCTGGAGCAGATGGGGTGGGAGGGTCGCGCCGACTCGCAGATTCATCCGCGATGCAGCGGCATCTGGTACACGTTCTCGTCTATCCTACCGTCGTCGGTGCATCGCCAGTGCATCGGCGATGCGGTGCGATCCTCCGAGCCCATCTCTTCTGGCCAGCTTTGGGAGGCCTCCAAAGGCCGAGGAGGACTTGGCGGCCCTGCGCAAGGCTGAGACGAGCACGAAGCAGAACTTCGAGATGCTGGAGCAGTCGCTCACCGATGCGAACACCAACGACAACAAGGACATGGCGGACGAGAAGGCGGCGAAGGAGGCAGCGGAGGAGGAGAAGGCGTCGAATACCAAGGACCTTGAGATGACGGTCAAGGCTCTCGCCGACGCGAACTCCGTTCTGGAGAGCATCAAGAGCGACTGCATGCAGGTGGCTGCGGACCACGAGGCGACCGTGGCCGGCAGGAACGCCGAGCTCAAGGCCATCGCGGACGCCAAGAAGATCCTGGAGGACACCACCTCGGGGGCCGTGGCGCAGAGCTACAGCTTCGCGCAGCTCTCGTCTCGCCGCTCGCAGATGCGGACGTCCGCGGACCTTCGGAAGGCTGAGGTCATCACCGCGGTGCAGCAGCTGGCCAGGCAGTACCATTCCTCGGCCCTCGCGCAGCTGGCGTCGCGCATGCAGGCGGTGGTGCGTCTCGGAGCTGCTGCCGGCGAGGATCACCTCCTTGAGGGGAGGGTGGGAGGGCTGAGGAGGGATGGGGAAGGGAGGGGCGCCCGGTGCCTAAGGCAAGGGGACGTCGGGAATTATAGGGGCAACAGTAATACGCATAAGAATAACAAGACGTTGAAGAGTACTGATAATGATGATACGACGAATCTTCATACTACTCGTACTACCAGGCATACTCAGAAGACAAGAAGACAACAGGAGACGACGAACAGCACCACCAACAACACAGCAGCAACAACACTATTTGGCTTTCTCAAGCATCGGCAGGTTTGACGACCTGCGCAAGGCGGAAGGGAGGAGGGGTGCCCGCTGCCACAATGTGTTGGCGGCCAGATCTGCAGCCGGGCCATCCCAACGGAGGGAGACACGGCGCCTGCTGCTCGGGGCAGGAGGGCGTGAAGAATTGAGATCACCCGCGCCACAAGACAGGACGGAGGCTGAGGAGGAGGAGGAGGAGGAGGAGGAGGAGGAGGAGGAGGAGGAGAGGAGGAGAGGAGGAGGAGGAGGAGGAGGGAGGAGGAGGAGGATGAGAGGAGGAGAGGAGGAGGAGAGGAGGAGGGGGAGGAGGAGGGGAGGAGCAGGGGAGGAGGAGGAGGACGAGGATGATGATGATGAGGAGGAGGAGGAGGAGGAGGAGGAGGAGGAGGAGGAGGAGGAGGAGGAGGAGGAGGAGGACGAGGGGAGTAGGAGGAGGAAGGAGGAGGAGGAGGAGGAGGAGGAGAGGAGGAGGAGGAGGGGAGGAGGAGGAGGAGGAGGAGGAGGAGAGGAGGAGGAGGAGGAAGGAGGAGGGGAGGAAGCAGGGAGGAGGAGGAGGACGAGGAAATGATGATGATGATGATGGATGATGATGATGATGATGATGATGATGATGATGATGGATGAGGAGAGGAGGAGGAGGAGGAGGAGGAGGAGGAGGAGGAGGAAGGAGGAGGAGGGGGAGGAGGAGGGGAATGAGCAGGGGAGGAGGAGGAGGACGAGGATGATGATGATGATGATGATGATGATGATGATGATGATGATGAGGATGATGATGATGATGATGATGGATTGATGATGATGATGATGATGATGATGATGATGGAGGAGGAGGAGGAGGAGGAGGAGGAGGAGGAGGAGGAGGAGGAGGAGGGAGGAGGAGAGGAGGAGTAGGAGGAGAGGAGAGGAGGGGGAGGAGGAGGAGGAGGAGGAGTTGAGGTCGATCCCTGCCGAGCACCGCCCTCGCGCCCCTCCGCGCGCGCGCGCCCCTGTGCGGCGAGGCACGTCTGCTCCGCGCGCCGCGGCCTGCGGCACTCTGCGGCGCGCCGGCGCCTCTGCGGGCTGACGCCCGCGGGTGGCCAGATCTGCAGCCGGGTCAACTCGACGTCTCGTGGTCCCGATGCCGTCGTGGCTCTCCCTGCGGAGCCCGGGTCGTTCGCCGAGGAGGCGGCGGGAGGACGGGAGCCGTGGCACGCCGGAGGTCCCGGGCGCGGAGCTCCCAGGGGGCCGCAGCCTCGGGACCAGGCAGGTCAGGGAGACGAGCGGGGAGGAGGAGGAGGGGGAGGAGGGGGAGGGGGAGGAGGAGGGGGAGGAGGAGGGAGGAGGAGGAGGAGAGGAGGAGGAGGAGGAGGAGGAGGAGGAGGAGGAGGAGGAGGAGGAGGACGAAAGCGCCGCGGCAGGCCGGCGGCGCGGAGCTGCTGCCCCCCCTGCGGCCGTGGGCTCACTCTGCGGTCTGTGGACGTGCTGGCGGCGGGGTGCGTCCGCCCGGGAAGGGGAGCAACGCTGCACCGTGCAAGCTGGTCTCCTGTGGGCCCCCCTCAGCCTCCCCGGCTGGGGCCTCCCCCTCTGGGAGTCGTGACCGGGGTGGGTTCTCCACCCACCTCCAAGGTGTGAGCGGGCCGCATGTTGGCGGGCCGCGGGGTGTCTGGGGCGCGCGGCATTGACGCGCGTTTCCGCTGGCATGAATGAATGAATGAAGCGGGGCAGGGGTGTCGGGGGCGGCGCCAATAGTCGGTGAAACGTAAGACCGGGGGCGGCGCCAAGAGTCTCGGGGCTTCGCAGAAGAGCAGCCGCCGATTGGCCAAGAGTCGGGGGCGGCGCCGAGAGTATCGGGGGCGGCGCCGAGAGTATCGGGTGCAGTCGGGGCGCTGAAGAAGGGACCCTGTTCGTTGGGGAGGGGCTCGGTGTTCCTTGATTGTTCTACAATTTGCCACGGGTTTTCCTTGGGTGTTCAATGGTAAATCGAAGTTTAACTTATGCAAAAAACGGGCCTCGTTCCTTATTCAGGGTTCCTTAGGTCAACGCCCCGACTGTATCGGGTGTCGGGTTAAGTCGGGCCTGTCCCCCTACAGGGGGATTTTCGACGAAAAATTAAAAATCCCCCCAAAATAATCAAAACATATCGGGGGCGGACAGACCCCCCAAAAGTGACACGTCGATTGGTGAATTGTCCGTTTTCGGTTCTCGAGAGGGCGCCGCGGCCGTTATTTTCCAGGCTTGCGCCCGCCAGGTTTGGGCCTCAGGTCGTTATCACTAAACCACGTTTTACTAAAGGGGGGTCTGTCCATCCCCGAACATAGTCCAAAAATAGTATGGGGACTATTTTTGAAGCATTTTTTTGCTTTCCTGGGGTATTCTTTGTGTATTTTTCATTTTTCGTCGAAAATCCCCAGTAGGGGGACACGCCCGACATGAGTGTCGGGGGCGGCGCCAAGAGTCGGGGAAGCGTCAGACGCGAGTGAGCCGGAGCCCAGGGTCGCCGACGTTTTCTGACGAGCGCGTCCCGGATTTTGATGGCCCGAGCTTCGTGGGATGTCTGCAGCGGGAGTTCACGTCAGATTTCCGATTGGGCCTCGTCATTGTCATGATGGCCCCGTCAGGCCGACCCGAGTCCCCCGTGCACGAGTCTGACGTCTTCCCGAGAGAGGAGGGTGGTGACTAGGCGGCGGGTTGAAGCTCATGACTAGCGCCATGATGTCTGCCCGGATGTCATGGCCCCGCTCTTCTTACTTCACTGCGTCCCTCGCTCCCCCCCTCGTCCGCACACTAGTCTTTACATAAGCAAGCGGGAGGCTGGGGCGGCAACGTCGCCCTCCGTGCTCCAGGCCACGGGGTGGACGTTGACGGGGGAGTGGGCCTGTGCGTGAACATTCGTCTTTACATAACCAAGCGGGAGGCTGGGGCGGCAACGTCGCCTTCCATGCTCCAGGCCACGGGGTTGACGTTGACGGAGGAGTGGGCCTGTGCGTGAACATCCGTCTTTACATAACCAAGCGGGAGGCTGGGGCGGCGACGTCGCCTTCCATGCTCAAGGCCACGGGGTGGACGTTGACGGAGGAGTGGGCCTGTGCCTGTACACTAGTCTTTACGTACCCAAGCGGGAGGCTGGGGCGGCAACGTCGCTTTCCATGCTCAAGGCCACGGGGTGGACGTTGACGGAGGAGTGGGCCTGTGCCTGAACATCGTCTTTACATAACCAAGCGGGAGTGGCGCATGCCGACGGCGCTTGCCCACGTTCTGCTGGGAAGGGTGGCGGCACACATGTGTCGCCGAGTGGCAGCGCGCCAAGCGGATCGATTCCGAATCCTACAGGCGGGATAATTGCGATCCCCGCAGGGTCACGGCTGTGCAGACAGCGGCGGCGCGCCGGAAGAAGGCAGCAACTTTTCGTGGTGGCGCCGTAGTCTCCTGAGACTGTGGCGCTGCGGTGGTTGTCCGAGTCGGCGGCTTCTTTCTCCCACGAACACTGTTGCTGACTCCATGTCCATAGTGCTGATGTGGCTGCTGATCGCGGTCTGGATCGTCTTCGCCTCACCGGCTGCCATGGAGCTCCTTCGATGCCGTCGTCATCTGGTGCTTCATCTCGAGCTGGCTGCTGGACGACATCGCGTGTTGCGCAGAATCTTCACGTGCTGGAGCTGTATATGGTCTGGCGCTGACACTTCTTACGCTCTCAGGAGTTCGGCGGGGGTGCTGATCTGCGGGCTCCCTGCGACCTGCTGCCCGACTGCTTCGCCACACTGCTGTGATGCGATGCTGGCCTCATTGCTGCCGGTGCACAACGGAGAATCACTCTATCTTTTGCTCTCCTGGACCGCTCTCGGCGATGCCAGGCTGGTTCCCGTGACGTGGTCGCCTCGTCGGTCAGCTCCTGGGCCAGCTTCAGGGACAAGGCTGCGGGCGACGCACTAAGGCCCGACTTTCGGGTGAGGTGCTCGCAACATCTTGCGCCCCAAACACTTGAGCCGATCACTGGCCTTCGAGGAGGAGGAGGGATGTAGGCGAGAGGGGGAGGAGGAGGGAGGGAAGGGCGCCCACCGCACAAGCCAGGCTGGAGGCCGGGGAGGAGGAGGGCAGAGGCCCCGCCGCAAGACGGGAGGAAGGCCGAGGAGGGAGAAGAGGAGGGGAGGGGCGCCCGCTGCCCAGTGCAGGAGGGAGGTCAGGGAGGAAGGACGGGAGGGCGCCCGCGGCACAAGGCCGGAGGGCGGCAGGGTGGGGAAGGCACCTGCTGCCCAAGACAGGATGGCTGCAAGGAGGGGAAGGCACCTGCTGCAGAAGACAGAAGGGATGACACCACCTGCTACCACGGCCGGGTCATCTCGACGGCCCTATCGTTTCACCGTTCCCCCAGGATCCCTTCGTGAAAGTCAAGGGGCTTATAACAGACCTCATCGCCAAGCTCGAGGCGGAAGCGTCGGCGGCCGCTGATGAGAAGGCGTATTGCGATGACCAGATGGCCAAGTCCGAGGAGAAGAAGGGCGAGCTCGAGGAGGACATCTCCACGCTCACCGCGAAGATCGACAAGGCCCTGGCGACGTCCGCGTCCCTGAAGGCGGACGTGGCGGAGCTGCAGGGGGAACTGGCCGCGCTGGCCAAGCTGCAGTCGGAAATGGACAGCATCCGCAGCGAGCAAAACGCCGCGTACACCACGGCCAGGGCGGACCTCACCCTCGGGCTGAAGGGCGTCCGCGATGCGCTCTCCGTGCTGCGCGCGTACTATGGTGGCGCCGCCTCAATGCTGCAGGGCGGCGCGGGCGATTGGCAGCCTGCAAAGCCAGTCCTGCACTCGGCGGCCACGGGTGCCGGTAGCAGCATCGTTGGGATCCTAGAGGTCGTTGAGAGCGATTTCGCGAAGAATCTGGCGCAGGAGGAGTCCGAGGAGGCTGACGCGCAGGCCGAGTACGACAAGGCCACGCAGGAGAACAAGGTGACCAACACCATGAAGTCCCAGGATGTGGTGTACAAGACGAAGGAGTACAAGTCCCTCGACAAGAGCGTCGCGGACATGACGAGCGACCGTGCGGGCAAGGACTCGCAGCTCAAGGCCGTACTGGAGTACTACACTAAGGTTCCAGGGCTAAAGAAGGCATGTACATGAAATTTCAGAGGACCCCGCGGGCTTCTTGGATCGGCGGTGAATTCCCAATCCCCGCACCCCTGGGCGGCGCCTCCAGCGCCGATTCTGGCGCGCACCGCGCGCCGCGTAAAGGGGTACGGTATGTGTGCACGTGTGCGTGTGTGTGTGTGTGTGTGTGTGTGTGTGTGTGTGTGTGTGTGCGTGCATGCGTGCGTGCGTGCGTGCGTGCGTGCGTGTGTGTGTGTGTGTGTGTGTGTGTGTGTGTGCGTGTGTGTGTGTATGTATGTATGTATGTATGTATGTGTGTGTGTGTGTGCGTGTGTGTGTGTGATCCAGCGCCGACTAGAGAAGTCCGCACGGACCTCCGACAAGTCAGGCTTCTGCAGTGCTCGTCACGCCCCGGAGGTGAAGGACCGCTGCATCGCCAAGCCCGAGAGCTACGAGGAGCGCAAGGCTCGCCGCGAGGCCGAGATTGCCGGGCTCCGGCAGGCTCGGCGGCGCGCGCCAAGGGCTTCGGCACGAGGGGCGCGGCCTGCTGTCGAGCAGTGGCGAAGCGTCCTGGCTTGCCGCCTATAGGCCCACCAACAAATGTTCGAAGAACCTTTGTGGATGACGCGACATGTTCTAAGAGCACTTCCTGCTGAGGCTGTCGTGTTTTCACGCGTCGGGCTCATGTTCTAATAGCACGGGTTTTGTTGTTAGAATATTTTTGGGTTCTGAGAACATTTGGTGGTAGGCCTATAGAAATGCCGGCACGGTCGGCCCCTGCTCAATTTGAGAGTCTTAGAGGCCTTCCCCGCTTCGATGAAGTCTCCTGTGAGCGTGGGCCTCCTGAGAACCCCCGTGCCTCCCGAGAGCCCCCCCCCGCTTTCACAGAAGGGCCCCCCCCCTCGGCGCTAGCCTCTTGTGTCGGGTGCTGCTGTAAGCGCCACTGGCCCTAGGTGCTCCCAGGATCTCCAAGGAGGCCCCCCCGGCCTCTAGAGCTCCCTTCGCGAGACCCAGAGGGCCCAGGGCTCCAAACATGGAGCGACAAGATGGGGGCACCTTGGGCCAGGGACACCTTTAGCAACCCCCGATGGCGCGCGCCGCCCAAAGGCGCTGTCGATCCTGGAGTCGGAGACCTCGCTGGTGCAGCTGCGCGCCAGGCGGCGGGGCAGCAGGCACGCTTCCCTCAGGGCCGCGGTGCTCTGAGGGAGGGCCGCGGTGCCCCAAGCAGTGCTGGGCTCGCCGACGTCGTTTGTCGCCGACACAGACCCAGATTGCCACCGACGTGTGCACTCGGGACGTGTTGCTCGATTTCGGCCTCCTGGGCCCGTTGTCGGCACGGGGAACAATCAGACAAGGATTGCGGACGAAAGCAGCACCCCGGGGAAGGGGTCGGGGCCTTTGGGGCCCCCCGTTGCAAAAGTCCCGTCGTCGGATGCATGGTCCTTGTCGGCGATGCAGAGGGGGGCCCCTTCCTCCTCCTCCTCCTCCTCCTCCTCCTCCTCCTCCTCCTCCTCCTTGTCCTTGCGGGTGCCCTCTGGCGCTGGGCCGCGGGGGGGGTATGCCGTCTCAGAGGGTGTCCGCGAGGAAGCTGTAATTACACATGGCGCGACCGACCTGGGCGAGAGCCGGATGCACACTGCGGCCGGATGCGTTTGGAGCGCTCGTCCTTTCTATGCCCGTGCAGGTTGGGCTTCCGCATGCGGCGCGTGGCCTCAGGAAAGTCCGCATTTGAATCCGGCCGTGTGTATTTTCAGCTTCCTGAGAGTGTACATGGCCCGCCCGTCCTTCTCTTGTTCCTCCTCCTCCTCCTCGTCCTCCTCCTCGTCCTCCTCGTCCTCCTCCTCGTCGTCCTCTCCTCCTCCTCCTCCTCCTCCTCCTCCTCCTCCTTCTCCTCCTCCTCCTCCTCCTCCTCCTCCTCCTCCTTCTCCTCCTCCTCCTCCCCCTCTTCCTCCTCCTCCTCCTTCTCCTCTTCCTCCTCCTCCTCCTCCTTCTCCCCTCCCCCTACTCCCCCCCTCTCCCCCTCCTCCCCCTCTCCCCTCCCCCTTCTAGCCTTCCCCCAGGGGCGCGCGGAGCAAGTTGGCGAGGCGGCCCGCGGAAGTTGGACATAAGAGTTCATTTGCCCCGCTTGCGGGAGCCTCTGAGACAGCCTACTCGAGCGCCGCTTCCAGACACCCAAAGAGGTTCAGCCACGCGCAGAGGGGAATAAGGGGGAGGGGGGGAGGCTTCTTAGAAGCACCCTGCTTCTTAGAAGGCGCGGGCCTTGTCTATAGACGTAGGGCAAGCGCCTTCTAAGAAGCAGCCTCCCAAGAAGCGTTCCCCCCTCCCCCTACCCCCTTGTGCGCGCCGCCAAGGGGTCTGGGAGGGTTGGTCTTGGGGAGTCGCAGCCCCCGGATGGCGGCGCAGCCGAGGGCACCCCTGACAGATCGGCGCCTCTACACGCAGAGCCTGGCGCCTGCTGCCAGAACACGTCCCGGAACCCAGTACGGTTTGACAGAGGTATAAGATCGAGGTGGGTTCGGAGAGGGTACCCCGATGCTCTTCGCGTTTGTTGGACGCTCTTGTGCATCCTGGGGGAGGGTACCCTCGAATGTTCTTCAGCTTGGCCGGCGGGCGGATGGGCTCATGTTATTGAAGCATGTTCTTCTGTCCTCGGTCTGGCCGTACCTACTTCAACGTTCGGTTTCTCCTTCTCCCCTCTCCACCCTCGCGCGGCCGCTTTTTCTCATCGGCTGGCTTTCGTCGTTGTCCTCCCCTGTCGCTCTATCCGCAGAGCCTCATCACTCATCACTGCGCGGCGCACGAGTACCTTCGCGGCCCGCTCACGGTGAAATGAACCTGCGCCCTCGCATTGCCATCCCCTCGTCCTGCTTGCCTCCCCGTTCCAGCTTCGGGCTCCTTGGTGCGACCTCGCCGGCAGCCTGGGACGTCGGGATGTCCGCACGCAGTCCACTTCATGCTGCCGTTCAGTCCACGACCGTTTGCCCTCTTTCGCCTGCCGCAGACTTGCTTGTGCGGTCTCGCTTGGCAGGTGCCCCTCTGTTTCATGTCGTGGCGGTTGTCGTGCGCTGTGGTGTCGTTCGTTGATCGCCGCTCTTGATTCTTTGAATTGCGAGTGGATGGCTGGGCCTTGACGCATATGACGGTGTGGAGATGTGCCGTTCTGGCGGTTGGGGGCTGTCTTTCGCTGGACTCAGGACCAAGTCGTATCTCTCAGTACGGTTGGGGGCGTTCGTTCAGGAATGTGCCCAGGTGGCGTCGGACCCTGGAGGCGGCGGTGGTATCCATGGCCACTCCACGGATGGCAGTCCGATCCAACGGTTCCGCACCCAATGCCCTCGTCGTCCGTACAGCCGGGGCCCTGAAGAAGGAACCCTTTTCGTTGGGGAGGGGCTCGGTGTTCCTTGACTGTTCGACAGTTTGCCTTCTGTTTTCCGAAGGTTTTCCATGGGAAATCGACGTTCAACTTATGGGAGAAAGGGGCCCCGTTCCTTATTTAGGGTTCCTTCGGTCAACGCCCCGACTGTGGCCGTTTTGGCTCGAGGCCTGGCGCCCCGCCCGCTCGGCGCGCGGGACCACCGTGGTGGCGCGGGCGGCCGCCGC
Organism: Prorocentrum cordatum; assembly: GCA_963575745.1. Classification (NCBI taxonomy): domain Eukaryota; class Dinophyceae; order Prorocentrales; family Prorocentraceae; genus Prorocentrum; species Prorocentrum cordatum. Next base: position 167,640 of record CAUYUJ010017933.1, read on the forward strand.
CGCCCCGCCCCGCGGCGCGTGCGGCAGCTGGAGCTGCATGGGGGCCGACACGGCGACTCCGCGGTGCTGCCGGAGCTCTCGGGCCTCCGCCAGCGCGCCCGCTGGCCCAGCGGCTCAGCGCGGGAGCGCGCCGCGGCCCCCGCGGAGCACGGGGCGATCCTGCACGCGCTCGGCGCTGAGGAGGTGGTCCAGCGGCGGGTCGCCGTGGCCCCCGCGCCCGCCGCGCTGCTGCAGGGGGTCCGCCCTTGTGCCCCTGGACAGGCTGCGCGGGGATGTGGCCCTCCACGCCGCGGCCGAGGGAACTGATGTGGCGCGCGCCGGCCCGCGTCAGCTGCGAGCGGCGCGGCGCGGTCCGCGCCTCGGCCCCAGTCTGGCCGGCCTGTGCAGCCATCGGGTGGTCCAGGCGGAGATCGGTCTCTGTGGCGCCGTGGCGCCGCCCAGGCTCCGTGTGCTCGGGTCGCTGGTCGTCGGCCCGACGGAGTGGAACGTGGAGACCCCCTGCTCCGCGCCTGCTTTCGCACTGCAGGCGGAAGAGGAATGCGCGAAGGGGCCCGACGTAAAGAAGAAGCTCTCGGTGGTCGATCCCGTGTGCGCGGAGCTCGCGCTTGGGCGGTGGCTTTCGCCAGACCCGCACCCGCAGGCTGCCGCCTTCGTGAACGTCCTGGAAGCGGGCTGGCGCCTGGCGGGGTTTGGAACCGCGACGGGCACGAAGGAAATGTACGGCACCGAGGACGTGTCCGTGGAGCAGCTGGAGCACGTGCGCGACGGGGTCGAGGACGTTTCAGCTGCTGCCGCTGATGCAGACGGGGATCCCCTCGGCGGAGCCGCCGTTGGCGAGGCCGACGTGAAGGAGCAGGAGACGGGGGGGGGATAGGCGTGCTGCCTCCCTCCTCCCTTCCTGCTGACGCTGCTTAGGCGAGGTGGTGTGGCGCGAGGGCCAGCATTGCCCGCTGCTGGCTCGAGTCCGGGGCCGAGGTCCACGGTGGGCAGGAGGTGGACGACGCTGACCAGCACGACATCGTCGAGCCGCGCTCCAGCGAGCAGTGCGAGTACGTGCAGGTCGTCTTGCAGGGGCAGTCGAGGGGCGTTCCGGAGCCTGCTGCCGACTGCTTGGCGAGGCTCGGACAGGACGCCGAATCGATCTTGCATCTCGCTCGGTACGGGGCGGCGGCGATCTCGGACGACATGAAGGCCAAGGGGCACGGGGCGCTCTTGGAACTACTGGAGTCCGAGGGCGAGGCGTTGAAACTGCTAGACGCGCTGGGTGTGCTTGGCGATGGCAGCTCAGCGGGCGTCGGGCCTGCAGAAGTCGACGGGGAGACCGCGCCGCGGGAGCTCGTCGAGGTGAAGGAGCTGGTGGATGCCATTGAGCCGCTGAGGCAGCGCTGCGTGAGCCGCAGGCTTGCGGCGTTGTGGCTGGCGCGGAAGCGCACTGGTCCTAGCTCCCGTGAGTTGTGCTGCGGGCTAGTGGGCGCAGCGTGCACGTTGCCCGCAGGAAGAATCCGCATGCACGCACGGGCCCCTCGAGAGTAACAACCAAACATGCCCTTGTCGTACCTCCTGGGGCGGGATGAATTCCAAGACCTCCGATGGACTCGATCACGGTGGGGCCGCTTTCACCTGGAGCTCTCTGCCCCTTCCCTGGGATTGTCTGTCTCAGCCTGGCGTCGGACCTGCGACACGAGAGGGTGCCGTCTCGCTGGGGTGACACCCTTGTGCCAAGCTGGGTACCCAGGCGCCTTCCAGCGCTCGCGACAGCGCCCGGAGCGGCTTTACTTTACTTTGGGGGGCGACCCCCCTCCCCAATCAGCAGCGCATCAGAAGGCCACCCTCGACAAATGTCACCACTGCGAGGAGCCGATCCAGGGCCCCTGGGGCCCTAGAAGGCAGCCCGCCGGTGGTACTCCAATTGCCTTGGCCGCTTGCCGGCAAGCTGGACACACATGACGCGCTGAACTGGACGAGGGCTGGTATCGCATCTGGCCGGATGCCTTTCCAGCGCTCGCCTTTTCTATGGTCTGGTGGTACAGCGGGCCTCCGCGTGTGTACCCAGCAGAGGGCCTTCGCAAGTTTCACATGTGGCTCTGGCTATGTGTGTGTCTCTTCAGCTTCCTGGTGGCGACCGACGACGACAACGACAACGACAACAACAACAACAACGACGACGACGACGATGACGACGACGACGACGACGACGACGACGACGACGACGACCGACCATGTTGGCGACGACGACGGCGGACGACCGACGACCGACGGCCGACGTCCGATGACCGACGGCCAACGGCCGACGACCGACGATGACGACCGACGGCGACGACGAGCGACGACGACCGACGACGGCGACGACTACGACGACGACGACGGACGACGACGGACGACCGACGACCGATGACCGACGGCCGACGGCGGAGGCCGACGATGTCGACTGACGACGACCGACGACGACGACGGACCGACCGACTGACCCACCGACCGTTCGACCGACCGACTAACCCACCGACCGACCGACTGGCCGATGGACCGACCGACCGATTGACCGACCGACAAACGACGACGACGACGACGACGACGACTGCCGACGACCGACGACCGACGACCGACGACCGATGACCGATGACCGACGACCGACGACGAATTCACCTCCATTCGCGACGAGTCTCTAGGCCCCCCCTGGGGCCTACTTCGGCTGACTTCTCAAGCTGCTCCCAGCCGATGGCGACGTCGCTTCGGTAATGAAGCACTGGAGCGTCTCTTTCTCCTCCTCCTCCTCTTCCTCTCTCCTCCCTCCTCCCTCCTCCCTGCTCCCCCCTCCCTGGAACGAGGAAGGGGGGCGTCGTCATCGGCGGCGGCAGAGGTGACGGCGACGTCATCTCCCTGCGGATGGCGCCGCTGGCTCGCTCTTCGACCAGAAGTCTGGCGTCGGCGGGAGGTGCGCGTGCCAGCGCCAGCGTCGCCTGCTGGCTTGGTGAGCGAGGCCCTTGTCGCCTCTGCCGCCGCCGCCGCTGTCGTTGTGCAGCTTCTCATTCCCTTCGTACTCATCACAATTCCAGGCCTCGTCACAACTCTTTTCGTCCTCCTCACAATTCCATGGTCTTCGTCCTCCCCACAATTCGGGCCAGAGCCGATGGGGTCGGATGATCGCGCCGCACCGCCGATGCATCGGCGACGGCGGGGTGAAGGAGATCGGGCTCGAGATCGTTGCAGTAGTGGAGGTGGAGGCGACGGGCGACGGCAGGGTGGAGGAGACTCATGTAACAGAATCGTATTCACTCCCCCAGGCCTTGCAGCATAAATGCTATGGTAGGATGGTGTTTGCGTCGCTTCTCTCGGTGCCATGCGACGAGTAGAGCCGACGATCGAGTTCATCCGAAGGATTTCGCAAGGATTTCGAGCCTTTTGGAAGCATTTTGGGAATCTCTGGAGGCCTCCTGGGCCTTCTTCAGGGTCCTTTTGGGGCCCTTTTGGCCAGCTGCGGGCCTTCTTGGGCCGTCCTGGGGCCTTCTTTGGCTGTCTTTGTGGGCCTGGACTGTCTTTGGACCCACTTTGGCCCTCCTTGTCTAGGGGGCCTTTGAGGGTCCTCGTGGGGCTCCCTTGGGATCTCTTTGGGACCCTGTGGGACCGATCTTGGGCCGTCTTGGAACTCTCTTGGGCCGTCTTGGATCCCTCTTGGGCCGTCTTGGGGCCCTCTTGGTGGCCTCTTGGGTCATCTTGGACGTTGTTCGGACCGAAGAAGCGAATCTGCTAAAAAATACGTTGCCCCAAGGGAAGGCTACGAATTGTGCCTCTTAGGGACCCTCTCTCTTGGGCTGTTTTGAGGGCCTCGCAGGCCGTCTACAAACCGTATTGGGCCAGTTTGAAGCGCTCTGTGGCAATGTTGGACCTACGGCGCCTTGGGGGCGTTTTGGGGCCAGCTTGGGGGCCTCTTGGGCCGGAGTGTGAAGGGGGTGTTTTCGGCCGTGGCGCTGGGGAGTACCGTCCAAAACGTTTTGGGGGGTGTCGGCCATCGGGTGGGGTTTTCCATGCGGGATGTGTAGTTTCAGGGATGTGGTTCCAGTTGCGTACGTTTGCACGTATGTATGTGTACATATAAACTGCGCGCGGCCCGCTTAGCCTTCGACCGGAAGAGGTGCGCTCTCGACCCGCGAATCAAAACATGTGTACATATCAACATACATATGTACGTGCAGATATCTGTACACACACACACATACACGTACATACGCACCCAGGGTCCAGGGGCCAGGGGCCCCAAGGGCCAACACCAAGGCCTCATGGGTGTGGCAGGGATCCTGGGCAACAAAATGGCTCCAACACGGCCTCTGAGAGCCCGAAGAACTCTCGGGACAGTCCAAAGAGGCCCCCCGAGAGGGGGAGAGGCAGAGAGAGGGGGAGGGCGAGAGAGAGGGTGTCATTCTTGTAGGCTTGGCCATCGCGACGGGGCGTGGTGTTTCGGAGGGTGACGAGCGAGCATCTGTTCAGAGCCCCGAATCATCAGGGGTAACTCGGGTCAGGGATAACTCGGGTTCGTTTTTCGGGAATCCAAACCCGAGTTACCCCGGACCCGAGTTACCCTGGATAACTCGGGCGTCCAGAGCCCCGAATCATCAGGGGTAACTCGGGTCAGGGCTAACTCGGGTTCCTTTTTCGGGAATCCAAACCCGACTTACCCCGGACCCGAGCTACCCCGGATAACTCGGGCGCCCAAATCTGTTGCTCTTTCCGCCGTACGTTCGCGTGCTTGCACGGAGCTCGTCTGGTCGAGCTGTGGGAGGGGCCCCGCCAGCCGCCGCAGCCCGCCGGGCCTCGCCGCAGGAAAGCGAGAGCGGCCACGGGGCGATCAGGGAGTGAGCCGCCCCACTGCCGGGCTCCGGTGGTGGAGCGGAGGAGGATCTGTTCGGGGGCGGAAAAGAGGGGGGTGATGACTAGGGGGGGGTGGATATCATGGCGCGGGCCATGATTTTTCCTCAGATCTCATGGCGCCCCTTCTTATTTCATTACGTCCCTGGCCCCCCCGCTGGGCCGCGCACATGCCGCCGGTCATGATTTGCACCCTCCCCTCTTTGACGCCCCCCTCTTTGCCGCTCCCGACAAACCTGGTGGTGAGAACACCCGGTGGTGAGTTTTGGGCGATTTGGGTAATGGTTTTCGAGCGCTGGCTGGCCCAGGAAACGCAAAACCTCGTGGCGACCGCGTGTCCCCAAACCCGGTGGTGACCCAGAATTATTTCTTTGGGGAAACGGGGTCACCACCGGGTGTCTCACCACCTGGTTTGGAGACCACCAAGATCTGTAGGGAGGGGTAGTGGTGCAGAGAGGGCGATGAAGGACGATGACGAGGAGCAGGATGATTGACGTCTTATCCTTCTCCTGCTCGCTCTCTTCTGGCTGGTTGCCCTTCCGTCCTGGTAGAGACGGGGAGGAGGAGGAGGAGGAGGAGGAGGAGGAGTAGGAGGCGGCGGAGCATGAGGATGAGATGAAGGAGAAGGACTATGAGCAGCAGGATAGGACCGCTGACAGGAGTAAAGCGAGGACGAGGATGAACATGATATGATGAGGCGGGGTAACTCGGCGAAGGAGTTGGAGGATGAGGAGGGGAAAGATGAGGATGCCGAGGAATAGCAGGCATAAGAAGAAAGTTGATGAGGCGGTCAACGAGGGGGGGTAAGGGGGGAGTAGGTGGAGGAGGAGGAGCATGAGAGTGCAGACGACGAGGATGACGAGATCGAGTAGTGGCAGGCAGACCAGGAGGCGGTTGAGGAGCAGGAGCAGAACTGCCAGAAGAGAAGCGCCGTTATACCCACCTGCGCCCAGAAAAGGGGCCGCTGGGGCTTTTATTCTGCGCTCTCCGTTTTTCCCCGTCGTTGCTCCGGGTGCTCGACCGCTTGTTGGGGGCCGCCGCGCGTCGGAGGTATAATCATCCTGATAGCTTTTCCAAGGCATGTGACTTCGGCATGTGGTTTTCGGAATTTGTTTGTGGTCGTTTGAAGTTGTTTGTTCGTTTGTGGCTGCTTTGTTCTTTTGGTGCCCGTAGTTATACACTTCGATGTGCGCGGATCAATATATATATATATATATATATATATATATGGTAGCCCCCCCCACATGATCATACATATTCGTCTTTACCGCGGCCGCCGATCGATATCTTCTTTCTCCGTTCCCTTCTCCTGTCTCTTCCTTTCTCTCCTCCTCCTCCTCCTCTTCCTCCTCCTCCTCCTCCCCGTGCTATTCCTTCTCGGAATCATCGAAATCGTCAGAAACTAAAGAAAGCCGGCAAAAAAACCCAAAAACAAAAAAAACAAAAAAAACCAACCAACACCAAAACAACAAAAACAAATGATTTCGGGAGAACTTCTGGGGAGGGGGCCGGCCAAAGTTCTCCAGAAATCATAGTTTTTTTTTTTTTTTTTTTTTTTTTTTTTTTTTTTTTTTTTTTTTTTTTTTGTTTTTTTGGTTTTCTGAAGGGTTTTCGCTGGCGTTCGGCCTCCACAGAAGGATTCCTATTGAAATCCTCTGCGAAAGGAGATTCCCATTGAGATCCTCTACGGCTCCTCACCCTCCTCCTTCTGCAACTCACCCTCCTCATCATGCTCGCTTCGAGGCGATACTCACAAATCTAGTTGCGAACGCAGCTTCACAACTAGTTTTGCGAGGAACCTCCCGCTACAAGACACTACTCGCAAAACTAATTGTGAACGGCGCTCCACAACTAGTTTTGTGAGTAATGAGTTCCTCCTCGTCATCGTCATGCTTCTCACTCTCCTCTTCTTCCTTCTCCTGCTCCTCCTGCTCCTCGTCATTCTGCCCCCTCGTCTCCGCTTCGAGGCGACACGCACAAATCTAGTTGTGAACGCAGCTTCACAACTAATTCTGCGAGGAACCTCCCGCTACGAGACACAACTCGCAAAACTAATTGTGAACGACGCTCCACAACTAGTTTTGTGAGTAATGAGTTCCGCCTCGTCGTCGTCATGCTGCTCACCCTCCTCTTCTTCCTTCTCCTGCTCCTCCTGCTCCTCTGCCCTCCTGCTCCTCCTAGTTGTGCAGCTGCGTTCACAACTAGATTTGTGAGTATCGCCTCGAAGCGGAGAGAAGGGGGCACAATGACGAGGAGCAGGAGGAGGAGCAGGAGGAGGAAGAAGAAGAGGGTGAGGAGCATGACGATGACGAGGAGAAACTCATTACTCACAAAACTAGTTGTGGAACGCCGTTCACAACTAGTTTTGCGAGTAGTGTCTTGTAGCGGGAGGTTCCTCGCACAACTAGTTGTGCAGCTGAGTTCCCAACTAGAGCTGTGAGTATCGCCTCGAAGCGGAGAGGAGGGGGCACAATGACGAGGAGCAGGAGGAGCAGGAGGAAGAAGAAGAGAAGGGCGAGGGGCATGACGATGCCCTCCTGCTCCTCCTGCTCCTCGTCAGCAGAACTAGTTGTCAACGGCGTTCCACAACTAGTTTTGTGAGTAATGAGTTCCTCCTCATCATCGTCATGCTCCGCACTCTCCTCTTCTTCCTCCTCCTGCTCCTCCTGCTCTTCTGCCCTCCTGCTCCTCCTGCTCGTCATTCTGCCCCCCCCCCTCTGCTCACCTTCCTCTTCTTCCTTCTCCTGCTCCTGCTCCTCCTGCTCCTCGTCATTGTGCCCCCTTCTCTCCGCTATGAGGCGATACGCACAAATCTAGTTGTGAACGCAAATGCACACGTACTCTTGCGAGGAACCTCCCGCTACGAATCACTACTCGCAGAACTAATTGTCAACGGCGCTCCACAACTAGTTTTGTGAGTAATGAGTTCCTCCTCGTCATCGTCGTGCTGCTCACCCTCCTCTTCTTCCTTCCCCTGCTCCTCCTGCTCCTCCTGCTCCTCGTCATTGTGCCCCCTTCTCTCCGCTTCGAGGCGATACTCACAAATCTAGTTGTGAACGCAGCTGCACAAGTAGTCTTGCGAGGAACCTCCCGCTACAAGACACTACTCGCAAAACTAATTGCGAACGACGCTCCACAACTAGTTTTGTAAGTAATGAGTTCCTCCTCGTCATCGTCGTGCTGCTCACCCTCCTCTTCTTCCTTCTCCTGATCCTCCTGCTCCTCGTCATTGTGCCCCCTCCTCTCCGCTTCGAGGCAATACTCACAACTCTAGCTGTGAACTCAGCTGCACAACTAGTTTTGCGAGGAACCTCCCGCTACAAGACACTACTCGCAAAACTAGTTGTGAACGGCGTTCAACAACTAGTTTTGTGAGTAATGAGTTCCTTCTCGTCATCGTCATGCTCCTCACCCTCCTCTTCTTCCTCCTCCTGCTCTTGCTCCCCCTGCTCCTCGTCATTGTGCCCCCTTCTCGCCGCTTCGAGGCGATACTCACAAATCTAGTGGTGAACGCAGCTGCACAACTAGTTTTGCGAGGAACCTCCCGCTACAACACAATTCGCCATATAATGATTCCTATTGAAATTATCAACAGAAGGATTCGCGTTGAAACCCTTCACAGAAGGAGACTTAGGTGGATGAGAAGGAAGAGAAGGAGGAATATGAGGCGGATGAGGAGGATCAGGAGGAGGAGGAGGGAGAGGGAGAAGAACCTCTATAAAACGATTCTTAATGATCAACTGCAACGCAGCCGATTGGATTGTAATGCGTTGCCAGCGATTGAAGCCGCAAGCGTTTGGATTGCAATCGACTGGGTTGCGTCTGACAACGTAGCAAAACATAAGCAAGAAACGCAGGAGGAGGAAGGGGGATGAACGACTGGAGGGATCAAGGGAGCATGTGTATGATCATGTGGGGGGGGGCGAGCATATATATATGTATGCATATACGTATGCATGTATGCATGCATGTATGCATATATGTATGCATGTACGTATAACTATACGCATGTATGTATGCATGTATGTGTATAGATATATGTAAATGTATATGTATTTGTATATGCATATGCATATGTATATGTTTATGTATATGTATATGTATATGTATGTATTTGTGTATGTATGTGTACACACATATGTATATTTATGCATATATAGATAGGTATATGTATTTGCATATGTTCATATATATGTGTACATGTATGTTTGTATGTTTGTTTGTTTGTATGTATGCATGTATGTATGCATATATGTATGTGTTTATGTATATATGTGGATATATGTATGCATGTCTGTATGCATGCGTGTATGTGTGTACGTATGTATATAAGTATGTATGTATGCGTGTATGTATTTATGTATGCACGAATGTATGTATGCATGCACGCATGTATGTGTGTATATATATGTATGTATGTACGTGCATGTTATGCATGTGTGTGTGACTGTCTGTAGGTGTGTATGTATTTATGTATGCATGTATGTTTGTACGTCCGTATGCTGGCATGCATGCATGCATGTATGTATGCATGTATGCATATATGTATGTATGTATGTATGTATGTCTGCATGCATGCAGGTGTATACATATTCATGTGTGTATATATATATATATACATGCACGCATGCATTTATGTATGGATGCATGTACGCACGCATGTATGCATGCATACATGCGTGCATGCATGCATGTGTGTAGGTCTGTATGCATGTATGCCTGTGTGTGTATGTATGTCTGTGTTTATGTATGTATGTATGTATGTATGCCTGTATGTATGTGTGTATGCACATATGCATGTATGTCTGTATTTATGTATGTATGTATGTATGTATGTATGTCTGTATGTCTGTATGTTTGTATGTCTGTATGTCTGCATGTCTGTATGTCTGTATGTCTTTACGGATGTATGTATGTATGTATGTATGCATGTATGCATGTAGGTCGGTGGGTAGGTAGGTAGGTATCCTTCTCTGTATATAACTATGCATGTATATACATATGTATGCGTAACTGTATTCATTGTCTGACCGTCGCCGTACTAATGCAGGGTCCCGAGTGGGCCTTCTTCGGGGTCTCTTGAGGCCATTTTCAGGTCGTCTTGGGGGCCTCCTGGGCCGTCTTGGGACCCTCTGGGGCCGTCTTGCTCCTCCTGAGCAATCTGGGGGGCCTTTTGGGGCCGTTCTGGGGAGGTCTGGGGGCCCTGTTGGGCTGTCTTGGGGCCCTCTTGGACAGTCTGGAGCCCCTCCGGGGGGCCCTCTTGTGCCGTCTTGGAGCCATCTTGGGCTCCTCTTGGGCCGTCCTGGGCTCGTCTTAGGGCCCTCCTTGCCGCCTATTGGGACCCATCTTGGAACGATCTCCTGCCAGCGGGAATGGGAGGAGGGAAGGGGACGGAGGCTCAGGACAAGGGAGCGAGAGAAAGAGGCTAGATCCATTAATCGTCAAGTCGCTTGTGGACACACTTAGCCCATAACAGATATGCCTGGCTATACGTATTGTTCTTTTCAGCACGTACAGGTAGACATCTATGTCTGTTATCTGCAATATTATATTCGCGCGCGCGCCGACTTCACCGCAGAGAAGTTTCATCGCGCGTGTGTGTGTGTGTGTGACTATCTTTGACGTTCTCGATCGTCTGCTCCTGGTTGTAGAGTACCTGTTGCCACGGTTGTTCCCCATCCTCGTCCTCCCCCCTCCTCTCCCTCTTCCTCCTCCTATCCCCCCTCCCTCATCCTCCTCTATCCTCACCTGTGCTCCAGGAGCTCCAGAAACAGTGGCAGGGAGGAGGCAGCGGGCCGCCTTCGTCCCTGCTGTTCCTTCATACTCATCCAGCCTACACCGTTTCTTATTCCTCCTCCTGCTCCTCCCTTCTCAGTGCTTCCCTCCTCCAGCTCCCTCATCCTTCGTCACGTCAAGTCCCAGACCCCCGACTCAGAACAGGTAGACGGGAGGAGGAGGACGAGGACGAGGACAAGGACGGGGACGAGGACGAGGAGGGGGGCGTTTTTGACCCTGTCGTTCCTTCCTGCCCGCCTGGCGGGCTCCCTCGCTTCTTTTTATAGCACCTGGTCCTCCTTCGTGAGTGCTTCCTCCCTCCGCCAGCTCCCTCATCCTTCGTCCCATCGAACCCCAGACGCCCCTCGACTCCGAACAGGTCGCAACATGTGCTCGGCAGGCCTCCAAATAGTGCCCAAAGAGGGCGCGAGGCCCTCCAGAGGCGATGTACAAGGAATACCCAAGACGCCATTAACAAGCCTCAAAGAAGCCTCAAAGACGCCCCTAACAAACACCACTTCATCATCTCCTGCTCCTTGTTCCTGCCTCCTCTTGCCAGTTGTCTCCGGCCTTTCTTCTTGCTCCTCCTGGTCCTCTCTCCTGACTCCTTCCTTCCCTCTCCCGCTCCATCGGCATTCCTCTTCTATGCTCCATCAACCTTGCTCCCCGCCGTCATGATCCCCCGTCCCCCCATTCTCCCCCCTCCCGCCTGCCTCTTGCTTCATGCCTCCTGTTCTTCTTTTCTTCTCTTCCTCTCTACTCCTCAACCCTTCTCTTTCCTCCTCGTCCGCACTTTTACATTTCTCGCACCCTCTGTCTCCCATTCTGATTCCTCGAACGACGATTACAACGTCGGAGGTCTGGACAGGAGGCTTCAACATCTCCATACACGTTCGAAGATCGACGATGTGCAGAGATGTCTGTTCGGCCTCGCATAACAGAAAAATGAGCGCGCGCGGAGCGCGCGTTCGATACTTCGAGTACGTATTTATTTTTTTTTTATATATATATATGTACACACTTGTGTGTATATGCGTGTGTATTATATATAAAACATACTTCTACCAGCATGTCGGTGTGTGCGCGCATGTGTATAAGTGATGCAGCCAGTGTGATGCAGCCAGTGTGTATAAGTTCGGCCTACTCATGTGTACGTAGCCCCCCTCCTCGAATCATCATCCTGTATTTGACGACTTCCCGCCACGCCTCGTCTTCCCTTGCTTCCTCCGTCCTCTTACGGAGATTCCTGCGCCTGGAGAGTTCTGTCGTTGCTCCAGTTGCTCAGTTGTTGGCCTGAGGTCACCACGCGTCGGAGGGACAGACAGCCTAGCAGCCTTTCCACGGCCCGGGCGGAGGTGGCTTCGACACTGGCCACGTGTTTAAGATTAAGAAGGGGGCGTGTCGGCCGGGCCGCTCGCCTCTTCGGGCGCTCTCACATCTGGCTCCTTCGCATTTTCGTTTGCTTGCAGCTTGGTGCAGATTGTGAGTCGACGGTTATTTGTCTCTCTCCCTCTCTCGTGCTGGTCAGGTTGTGGTTGTGCGCGACATGCTAGTAAAGCATGGTTTTGGCCGTTGGGATGAACGTTCCGTTGGCCTGAATTGTTTTTTCAATCATTTGCTGGACGTTGGTAGGGCTTGTAGAGCCGAAGCGCCAGGAAACCCTCCCTGAGCTGGTCCCACTTTGGACTTTGGCACTCTATGAATGCGCCGTTGTTTCATCCCGTTCCATCTAACACCGAAAACGAAAGCGCAAACGCCATCTTGCTTCGGACAACCGAATGCGCGTCTCCAAAGCTGTAAGAGAGCTTTTTTAATATTGCATTCGAGGATGGGCCTGGATTGTTCTATGATTGCCTCAGGGTTGTTCATTCGGATGGCTCTCAGAGGGCCAGCGACAAGATTCTGATGATCATGATACTGATGCTGATTATTATGATGATGATGCTGGTTCTGGTGCTGGTAGCGATAATGATGATGCTGATGCTGATGATGATGCTGATGCTGATGCTGATGCTGATGATGCTGATGATGATGCTGATGATGATGATGATGATGATGATGATGATGATGATGATGACGATGCTGATGCTGATGCTGATGATGACTACTATTATGATGATGCTGCTGATGATGAATATGAGGGTGATGCATATGATTATGGTACTGGTGTTGTTGATGACTACTAGTATGCTGATTCAATGCTGTGGCGGTGGCGATGATGGTGACGATGATGATATCGACTTCTGCTGGCGCTGAGTCTGATGATGATTATGATGATGTGGGAGTTCGGTCGGAGGAGGAGGAGGATGAGGAGGAGGAGGAGGTGGAGAGGGAGGAGGTGGAGGAAGACGACGACGACGCCTCTAGTGTCGGGGGCCCGTCCGAGATGAGGCTCGCCTTTCGGGTCCCCGTGCGTTGGCAGGACGCCGCCGCGCGCACAGGTGCTCAAGGCGGCCCCCCCACCCCCCCCCATATCCTCCGCTCTCCTCCCCCTCCTTGTCCTCCTCGTCCTCCTTGTCCTCCCTTTCCCCTCCTCCTCCTCCTTCTGCTCATTCTCCTCCTCCTCGTCCTCCTCCTCCTCCCCCATCACGATCGATCCTTTTCTCTTATAATCATTTCCTCCCTGTCGCACCCCTAGACGTGTCAGTAGGGCGTGTAGGGCGTTTCGTCGGAGACTTCCTCACCATTCGTGATCCTGAAGCTTGAATGTTGCAACCGTTTCAAGGATGGAGGGCGAGTGGATTTCAAAGTGCGGATCTCGTCCTTGCGACGCGCGTACTCGTTGTAAACACGTGCGGCACTTTCACGAAGGAAGGGCGCGCCGTTTTTAACATGCGGCTCTCGCCTTGGCGTCGCGCACACGCGTCTTCCAAGTTTGCAGACGCCTCAAGGATGGAGGGCGGTTCAGTTTCCAATTGTGGCTCTCGCCCCAGCGCCGCTCACACGCGTCTTCAAAGTTCGCAGCCGCGTCAATGGAGAGTGGGCTGTCTTCAAAAAATGCGGCCCTCGCCACAGCGCCGCCCGCATTCGTCTTCTGTTGTTGCAGCATTGAGGATTCGCAGGTTTGGAGTCCCAGGCAGGGCGTTCTGGCGCTATGGAAGGGGGGGTGTCAGGACGCAGCAGTCGCCTTGCTTCGCCGCGTTGAGGTCCCAGGAGTTGCGTCCTGGCGCGATGTAAAAGATTGCCAGGACGCAGCAGCCATATTGCTCCTCCTCCTCCTCGCCCTCCTCGCCCTCCTCGCTCTCCTCGTCCTCCTCGTCCTCCTCGTCCTCCTCGTTCGCGGCGCTGGGGTCCCAGGAATGGCGTTTTGTCTAGATGGAGGATTCTCAGGCGGTCGCCCTTCAATGGGGCGCTTCCCGCAGCGACAATCTTTTTCCCGCAGGGACCCATGAAGAGGGTACTTGGAGGGAGGTTTAATTTCATCATCGTTGCTGCGTCTTGGGTTTGCACTGGACCTCCTCCTCCTCCCCCTCCTCCCCCCCTCCTCTTCTTCGTCCTCGCCCTGCCCTCCCTCTCCTCGGCCTCCTCCTCCCCCTCCTTGCTCTTTCTCTTTCTCTTCCTCCTCCTCCTCCTCAAACTCCTTCTCCTCCTCCCACTCCGCCTCCTCCTCCTCCTCCTCTTCCTCCTTATCCTCAACCTCCTCCTACTCCTCCTCCAACCTCTCCTCCCTCTCTTCCTCTCCATCCTGCCAGCAGGGGCTGCGGATTTGCATCAGGGCCGGGCACCGCGTATACAGCCGCGTGCGCTCCTCGCCCTTTCGGCCCCCTCTCCCCACCCATCCCCTCCGCCCCCCTCCTCGGCAGCCCCTCCACAAACACACCTCTTTGAATACACATACGACCACTCTTCGGGTGAGAAGGAGGTTGGGGGGAGGGGGAAGGAGCCAACTGCTGGCACCTGCGAAGGGTGTGACGATGACGACGCTGGGACGACCTCACTATCGATCTCACTGGACGGATCTCGCGATCGATCCAACAGTCGATCTACTAAGAATCGGTGCCACTAGATCTTACGATCGATCTTACTATCGATCTCACTCGACCGATCTCACTATCAAGTTCACATTCGATTTCTGAAGCGATCTCAATCGATCTGAAATCGAGCTCGCAATCGATCCCACCAGCGATCTAACTGTCGATCTCGCAATCGATCGCACTATCGGCCTCACTATCGATTGCACTATCGATGCACGTATCAATCGCACTATCGATCTCACTGCCGCTCGCACCATCGATCCAACTATCGATCTCACTACCGATCTCACCACATCTCGGTCTTTATCGATCTCACTATCGATCTCACGATCCATCGGGACGCCACGACTGGACACCGCGGGACACCGCGGGACACCACTGGACACCAGAGGGCACCGCGGGACATCGCTAGACACCGCGGGGCACCACGGGACACCACGGGACACCACGGGACACCACGGGACACCACGGCGGGACACCACGGGAGACCGTCGGGACAACGCGGGACACCACGGTGGGACACACTTTTTTTCATCCGAGTCGCCCCAGCGACGGCGGGATCATTCCTCTCGCGCGCCCACGGCCAGACACCGCGGGACACCATCGGGACACCGCGAGACATCACGGCGGGACACCCTCAGCCACATCGCGTCCACCGGAGGGCTGGACTTTTAAATGGGAGGGGAAAGAACCAGCTGCTGGCAACTGCGATGGGTATGATGTTGACGATACTTGGACGATCTCACTATCGATCTCATTCGGCGTTTCTCGCTATCGATCTTACAGTCAATCTCACAACCGTTATCACTATCTATCTTACGATCGACCTTGCGATTAATGTGACTGTCGATCTCACTCGATCGGTCCCATTATCTATTTCGCATTTGATATCTGAATCGATCTCAGTCGATCCAAAATTCTAGCTCACAATCGATCCCACTATCGATCTCACTGTCGATCTCGCAATCGATCGCACTATCGATGCAGCTGTCGATCTCACTATCGATCCCACTGCCGCTCGCACGATGGATGCAACTACCGATCTCACTATCGACTTCAATATCGATCCAACTATCGATCTCACTACCGATTTCACCACCTCTCTGTCTTCATCGATCTCACTATCGATCTCACGATCGATCGGGACACCAACGGGACACCACGGCGGGACACCGCGGGACACCGCGTGGGACACCACTGGACACCACGGGACACCGCGCGGGACACCACTGGCACACCGCGGGACGATGCGGGACACCACGCCGGGTCACCACGAGAACCACGAGACACCACGGGACACCCCCGAAGGACACCGCGGGAGACCATCGGGGCACCGCGGGACACCACGGCGGGACACCCCCAGCCACCGCGCGCGCCCACCAGAGGGCCGGACTTTTGTATCCGACTCGCCCCAGCGACGGTGGGATCATTCCTGTCGCGCGCCCACGGCTAGACGGCCAGACACCGCGGTACCCCATCGGCACACCGCGAGACACCACGGCGGGATACCCCCAGCCACCGCGCGCTCACCAGTGGGCTGGACTTCTGCATCCGAATCGCCGTGGCGACGGCGGGATCAGTCCTCTCGTGCGCCCAAGCAGCTTTGCGTCGCCCGCACGCGCGATACGGATACGAATCCGAAACCGATTTCCTGGTGGGGGGCTCTCCGTTCCACTGCAACCTCATTTCCCAACGTCCGATTAGTTTTTACACACAGGATTTCGAACATTGTTTTTCTAGTTTTGTGTAAGATTGTTGTCGTTGTTTCAAAATGGTACGCCCGCTGCAGCGTGGGATCTAATTTTCGAATCGGCACTGTGCTCCCGTCGCTCAGAATGGCGCTCTCGCCCCAGCGCGGGCCACTTATCTGGATCGGAATCCTTTTTCATGTTTGTCACCTCCCTCATTTCTCTTCCTCCGCCTTCCCCTGGTCCTCCTTCTTCTCCCACTCCTTCCACTCCAGTTCCTCCGGCTGCTGTTCGTCCTCGTCCTCCTCGTTCCTCCTCCTCCTCCTCCTCCTCCTCCTCCTCCTTGTCTTCCTGTTAGGTGGCCCAGATGAGGCGCCAAGGAGCGCGCCACCCTACCATCTCCCACTTCCCCGAATTTCGCGAGGGGCACACTCCCCTCGCCCCGCGGCGGCATGTCAGGCGGCGGTCTTGCGCCCTCGGCGACTGCAGGTCTGCTCCGCATCGTGCAGTGCAATCCCATGGTGGCCAACACACATTCTCGTCTACTTGATATAGCGACGGAGCTGGGCGTCAAGGACATCATAGCGCTGACGGGTACGCAGTTGAAGTCGAAGGGGGGGCAAAGGGAGGAAACCAGGAATGTATGTGCATACAACGCTATAGAATCTGGATACTCGTGGGGCGCACTTACATCCAAGAATTGTGGCGTGACCGTGTTGTTGCGAAGGTCCAAATTCCCGATGACCTCACTCAAGAGATCATTCCAACCCCCAAAACCCTATGGGGGGCGCTGCCTTGGGCTGCTACTTCGGCGAGGAGGGCTCTTGTACGGAGTGTGCGTTGTTACTATCCCCCACGCGAGACCACTCGAGTTGCCCGTCTTATTTACGAACGTACGTTGGATCAGTTGAACACATGGCACAGTGAGGCGATGTCTTTTTCAGAGAACGAGGTGCACTTACACTTATCTTTACAGACTTGAGCGGTGGGCTGCCCCACTCAACGCAGGATGGTGTCGCAGGCAGGTTTGGCAGAGGAAAGACGACCCCGAGTTCTGCCAGACCGCGGCCCTTTCTAGCAGGGTGGGATATGATGAGCGCCAACACGCACACATATAGTCCTCCCGCTGTCACGTCCAACGCGGGGTCGGAGAGCTTCATCGATCACGTCTTTGTTCCTATCGCCCTTCTTGGCGTGCTAGAGAGGGTACAGGTTCTCACATCGAACACGAAGAGATTGCAGATTGCAGTACATCGTGAAAGCAAGGATCACGAAACTGTTGTCGTTGCCCTTCATGCTCGCCTTGCAGCCTCGTCTGGGCCCCACCGAGAAGCGCGTCCCAATCGTGAGGCCCTCTACCAGTGTGTTCAGACAGGCTACAAGCGCACGGAGGTTCTGGAGGCCATGGAGAGGCTCGCCGCGGGTCGGATGCAAGAGTTTGGCCAAGCTGGCGAATCTGGGGATCCAGAGACGATGAACCAGATCTTCATGGAAGTCCTCAGCCAGGCCACCTTAGAGGTCCTCAGCGAGTCCCCCTTGTACACTGAGAGCCACAAGGAACACCTGTAGTCCCTCAAGGGCCTCTTAGCCGAGCGACGGACCCTACGAGCAGCAGCTAGATATGACGAGGAGCACACCGCAAAGAGCAGCTGAGCAAAAGCATCAGGGAGCAGAGTCAACAGCGCTGGCAAGGGATACAGGCATGCAGATGCACTGAAATACGGCAAGCAGCGAAAGCGCAGAACAATTATTTAGTTCATAAGATTGCACGCCTTTTACCATGCAGAAAGCGAGGCCCTAGGCAGCGACGTTTTGCAGCAGTTCCAGGTGCAGCGGCGTGTGCAGTTAGTTGGGCACGCAAGATGCAGTTCGATCCTCTGCTATGTGGCTGCGCCGCGGTCGTTAAGACACCAGAGCAGGGATCTCAAGAGGTTCGACCCGAATCCCGAACCACCGTGGACCCGACAGAAGCGATGTACAAAGCAGCAGAAGACTGGAACCTCTTGTCTAGGAGTGTATGGCGGCTTCGATTCTGGAGGACGTGGCCCAAGTGGAGCGCGCCGCCTGAATGCCTATGCCTAGTGCTTCGCCCGAATGGATTAGCGAGCGCAGGCCGGACCATATACATGGTGTTGGATTCGTCGATGAGCTTTCCAAGATCACGCAGACTCGAGACATGCTGCTGGGCCTCCTGCGCGCTTGCAGACTATGTGATAGGCATCCGATTTCTTGGCGCAACGCACAGGCGGCACGCATGCCCAAGCGCAACAGCAAGCTCGACGCAGAAGGAGAGCGCATCATCATGGTCATGTGCACGCTCGGTCGCGCGTTTCACGGTGCAGTTCAAGCTCGAAAGGACCCCCAATGGGGCCCGCCCACTTGGGTGCATGGAGGCCTCAGGAGGAGAAGGGGGGAGACGGCTATGGGGGTGCAGATGGCGGGGAGTTATATGATGCAGGCAGCAGGCATTTCTCACCTCCAGCGGTGTCACGATGCTACGAATGCATACTACTCGGTGCGGCATGCGGCCATGTTAGATTGCATCGACTCCTGCTACGCGCCGGAGGATCGAACATTCATCCGGGACAGAATGGTACACTACACCCTTCTTCTGGAAGACGAGACGGGGCCCATCTGGCAGCAGGGCAAGAGCGGCCTTTCCCCTGGAGACACGGGGGCGACGCAGCTCTTTTGTAGGACCTAGTCAGAGCCAGTTTTCGAGTGCTTCGCGGACCTCACGTTCATCAAGAACTGGTTCCCCTTTCTTGAGGCGTCGCTTCCCTGGGGCCCTGAGTGGGCGGGGCAATTCCCCATGGCGGGGCGCGTGGACGACGTTGCCAACAAGGCATTGGAGGATGGGGGGGGGGGGGGGGGGGGGGGGGGGGGGGGGGGGGGGGAGGCACCATGGAGGGTACCATTAGCAGAGGGAGTTTGATTGGAGAACGAGGCGATTGACCAGGGGCTGAGGAGGGCGGGGGCAGGTCAGAACATCAGCAGCATGAAAACACTTGTTGCCTACGAGGCCGTGGGGCCCACCAGGCGCAGCGTAGGCTATGCGGCGGAGCAGTCGAAGGAGTGGCTGGACGCGCGCCCCACCGTTGCCGCTATCATGGGGGTCTACAGGCGGCGACCTTTACTCCAGGCCCCGAGCTTCGCACAAGGCTCAACGCAGTGAAGGCGGCGTGTTACAGTATGGGAAAGTGTTGGAATTCGGATTCGCCGCACTCAATCAAGCGCGCGCTCGTCATGGGCATCTGGGTGAACGCAGCGCTCTCGGGAGTGGAAGTGGTGGTCCACGGTGCTGGGCCCCTTCGGGGCAACGACGTTCGGCACCTCCAGGGCTTCATCGCAAAACAAAGGAATGTCAGTCTGGGGCTCGGAGGCACAGCGCGAGCGCACGCTGTGCAATCACGATGTACTTAGACGTTTTAAGCTTGCCTTCTATTTCTTGAACCGCGTATACTTAGGCTGAAGTGGCTTCAAGAGATGGCTGCGCGCAAGAGGCTCAACGCTCAATATCTCGCCACGGTTTTCGGAAGTGCCAGGTTCGACGATCAGATATTTTAGCGACGAAGGCCGAGTGGCTGACTCGGCCATCCCCTGGGCGCGTCAGGCTCAGAACGACGGCCTTCAGGGGCTGGAGGCTGGTGCAGTTCTCTTCTCGATGCAGGCCCCTTTTGAGTTTTTATTCCAGGGGCCTACCGACTTTTGCAGCATTGATGTCGGCGAGCTTCGAGCGCGCTGCCACCTGCGAGATGCAGGGACTCGCATGGCTACAGGGGATGCGGCCACTGGCGAGCATCGCTGCTTGGAGGTGCGGGGCGACGGGGGCGCGCGCAACTCGCTCTGGCCGGCGAACAAAACAACTATATGCCCGCATCGCTTCCGCAATGGGAGGGTCGCGCGGTCGAGCGAAGATTGCGAAAATCGTTGCGAACACAAGCTATTGCGTCTTGTGCGAATCGACCTTCCGAGACACCGACACAGCGAGACAGCGCATAGCAAGCGGCCTGAAACGGAACTACTGCCCGAAAGGTAGTGCTCGCTTCGCGTCGCCCTTACCTGACCGAAACTGGATTGCGTAGTGCGCTCATCGTCATTCGAGACCGCAGCCGACTATTTCAAGCATGCTCGTGAGCACATCGTACCGAGCTTGCTTCCTTCGTTTCGTATTCGTGAAGTTCAGTCTCAGCAGAATGGAGGGGCCGAAATTGGCTTGCAGCGCCGCGCCCTCGTGGGTCGATGCACGCCGCAGGGCCGCCCAGGAAGAAAAAGAGGACAAGCGGAGGCAGCGGGCGAGGACGAGGGCGACGCCATGGACAACGCGCTCGCGATAATGCAGGGTCTTCTCTTCCAGCCCGAAGGCAGAGTCAGGACATTGGAGAACGAGTCGCACGCCACAGCCCTGATCAACAAAAAAAGCGACGCTCCCACTCAGATACATGATTGCTCCCAGCAGTACCTCAAGATGCAGAAGGAGAACCCCGGCGCCGACGGCGGACCCCCGGGGTGCCACTGCCTTCCAGGGGCTCTGAGCGCCTTGCTCAGCTTCGAGCGCGAGGACACCTCGCCCAGGATGCGATCGATGCTAGGGGGGCTGCGTTGGCTCTAACGACTTGCTCGAAGCAGGGGGCCCCGACAGCGGGCGGATCTGGGTGAATGAGATGATGATGCTGCCGACCTTCCAGGAGCCAGGGAAAGAACCCAAGTTTCGCATTTTGCTCAGTTGCCGAGGAGAACTCGCGCTGCCGCAGGACCGGGCGGACCGCGAGAAGATGATGACAGCAATGGGCCAGCCCGAGGACGATCTACGCCAGCTCTTTCCCACGGAGACGCCGACCTCCCATCTTCAAATACGCGGAGCACGGACGCCCGTGGAATCGGTCATAACCGAGTCCTTGCGCAGCATGGGAGGCCAGGTCGTGAGCGGCCGCGCGCCCATGGGCAACCTAGTGCGACAGCTTGGCCGTGGCGGAGGTTCTAGAGGCAGCGGTGCGTGAACGCTCTTACACGTGGCAGTGGAATCTTGTGGCGGATGAGCCCTGGATCTTGAAGTGGGCTCTCTTTGACATGCATACCATTCATATGGAAATGCAAATCACTTGGGCATTTTTTATTCCTGAATATTGAAGTGGGCTCTCTTTGAGACTACGCATATATATGGACGTGGGTGCAACGAGTTACTTGGGCGTGGCTTTTCTACTCCTGGATGTTGAAGTGGGCTCTCGTTGAGACTGCACATTCATGTGGCAGTGGATGCGCAACATGTTACTTGGGCTATGGCTTGTTTTACTCCTGAATATTGAAGTGGGCTCTCTTTGAGACTACACATATATTTGGAAGTGGATGGTACATTTTTTTTTGTTTTTTCTCGACTCCTGAATACTGAAGTGGACTCTCTCTGATATTACACAAACATTGAAGTGGATGCAACAAGTTACTTGGGTATCGATTATCGAAAGAAAGCATTCTCTGATCAGCATTCTTCTGAGCTGGTCGCTTCTGGCGAATGTCCAGCATCGTCGCCACGCCCAGGTTGCTGTCGTCCGCGTCTCTTTATGGGTTCCTGGGACCTCCTGCCTGGCCGACGCCCAACGGCCGAGGCCCTTGGGGGAGGATGTCGGGCCTTCTGATTTCACTGGCGTCAGAGCACACGTTCGCTGACTGTGCGCCTCGCTGTGCCTTGATGTGCTACGCCAAGTTTCATGTCTTCAGCTGCTGGATGGACTACATCACCTACTCCATGCAGCTGGTATCCACGAACTTCCAGCCCTGGAGGGCCACCATCGTGCTGCTCGCACTCTTCATCCTCGCGCGAGGCTGGCTTTCGCCTTTGCCGCGCCACCGTGCTGGCGCCCCACTGTGCGCATCAGCCTTTGCTGACAGGCTGCAGGAACGAGGGCTTCGAGACCAGCTTCCAGACCCCAACCCAGGGCCACCTTCTCACACGCCTCTGCTCGGATTTGGCCTGAGTGGGAAGCGAGGGAGAGAGAGAGAGAGAGAGAGAGAGAGAGAGAGAGAGAGAGAGAGAGAGAGAGAGAGAGAAAGAGAGAGTCCTCCTGTTTATTTTCCTGGCAACCAGCCACCCCCTCCTCGTCCTTGTCCTCCGCCTCCCCCTCCTTCTCCTCCTCCGCCTCCTCCTTTCTCTTCTCCCTCCTCCTCCTCCTCCTCCTCCTCCTCCTCCTTCCCCCCCCCTCCTCCTCCTCCTCCTCCTCCTCCTCCTCCTCCTCCTCCTCCTCCTCCTCCTCCTCCTTCCCCTCCTCCTCCTCCTCCGTAGCCGACTGGCTCAAGCCATTTTGGCTCAAGCCCCTGCGGCAGAGGAGCGCCCCCCCCGCCCAGGGCGCGGCGGCCGCGCGCGCCGCGATTGTGCGGGTTCCACGAGTTCTGGGTACTGAACTTTTTCCTCTGCTTACTTCCGCGTACCTCGCAGGGGCATCGCGGAGTGAGCCAAGTTCGTGTTCGGCGGCGAGGTCGAGTGGTTTCATCTTCGCTTGATGTCATGGCGCTACACGGGTCCACCGTGGACCTAGCGCCCTGGAGGCAGACGGCAGCGCAGGCTCAGGCCAGGAGGCAGACCTGGCAGGCTGCTGCTGGCCACGTCGTGATTATCGAGCGGGTGGCGGCGGCGGCGGTGGCGGCGGCGGTCACTGCAGCCATCCCCGCGAAGGCGCGCCCTGCGCGGCAGGCGCTGGAGCCGTCAGCGGCCCCCCCGAGGCCCTCGCAGGCCCCGTCGCGGCTGCTGGCGATCGAGGACGGTGTGGCATCGGAGGCGGCGGAGGAGCCCCCACCGCTGCGCCGCCTGCGCAGGTGGGACAGGCCGACAGTGGCGACGGCGACGGCGCCGAGAACGCCCCCCAGGCGCCCCGGGGCTCGGGCGCAGGCGACGAGCCCGCCCCCGGGAGACCTGCGGCCGCTGGAGGAACCTTGCCCCGCGGCCCCACCGCAGGGTTGGGTGGGGGCAAACAGCGCCTCCAGCCTGAGGGAGTGCAAGGCGGCGCCGAGGGCTGCCAGGCTGCGCTCCAGGTCGCGCCGTCGGCGCAAGAGGTGCAGCAGCAGCAGCAGCAGCAGCTCGCCGCCGCAGGAGGTCAACTGATGGCCGAGAGCGGCGAGCAGTTCGACCAGGCCTACGCGTCCTTCGGCGGCCCGAGCGGCGTCGTGAGCGGCGGCCAGTTCTACTGCGAGGACCAGGCCCGCGCTTCCTTCGGCGGCCCGTGCGACGCCGAGATCGACGGCCAGTTCAACTACAAGGAGGCGGTTCCTATCGAGACGCGGTTCCTTCAACTACAATCGAAGGAGGCGGCGTTGCAGGTGCAGTTCGCCGCCGAGGCGGGGTCGGGGGGGGGCAGTGGGATTCTGGCCCGCGAAGTCGCAGGCCTCCCCCCGCGGCCAGGGCTCGGCCTTCGCGTCCTTCGGCGGCCCGTGCGACGTCGACACCGACGGCCAGTTCTACCGCGAGGAGGCGGTGCTGCAGGAGCAGGCCGCCGACAAGCAGGGCATCGCGTTCTTCGGCGGCCAGGGCGACGTCGATGGCGATGGCCAGATCAATTGCAAGGAGGCGGTGTTGCACGAGCAGCTCGCCGCCCAAGGCATTCCCGTCTATAGGCTGGACGCTGACGAGATGGATGCGGACATGCAGCTCTCGCTCGGCGCGGAGGCGAAGTTCGGCGACTTCCCCGCGATCCCGAGCTTCCCGACCTTTGCGGAGGCGCCCAAGGCGGAGACCACTTGGGAGGGCGTCCTGAAGGCCAACGCCGCCGTGTTCCTCATGGGACAGCAGATCCAGGCGGCCAGGCGTCTCGGACGGGAGCGCGTCTTCGAGAAGCTGATCGGCTTCGACTCGGTGGACGCCTACCTCGAGAAGCCCGCTGGCCCGCAGCACGCCTGGCTGGCCCACCATGCGCTTATCTGCGTCGAGCTGGTGGCGCTGGTCGAGACCTTCGGCGAGGAATTCGTCGCTGACCTCATTGGTGACCTTCGCGGCGAAAGTGGCGCGGCAAGTTCAACAGGCCCGACGGGCTCGAGGTGAACTTGACCTGACAGGTTGGGGGGGGGGAGTGCTCCAAGCAGGCCGTGGCCTCTGGGGCCCTGTCCGCCGCCCCCCTTGCTCCCCTTCGTGCTGCGGTGGCCTCGGGTGGCCCCGCTCGGGGGGGTTGGCCACGCTTGGGGTGTTCCTCCTCCCTCGTGCGCCACTTCTGTCTGTGTTTTCATTCGCCCGCGCGCGGGCGAGCGCGGCAGGAGACTGTCCGCGAGGTCGTCTCATCGTCTCATCGCCTCCTCCTCCTCCTCCTCTTCCTCCTCCTCCTCCTCCTCCTCCTCTTCCTCCTCCTCCTCCTCCTCCGTCCTCCCTCCTCCCTCGTTCCTCCTCCCTCCTCCCTTCTCCTCCTCCTCCTCCTCCTCCTCCTCCTCCTCCTCCTCCTCCTCCTCCTCCCCCTCCTCCTCCTCCTCCTCCTCCTCCTCCCCCCTCCTCCTCCTCCGCCTCCTCCTCCTCCTCCTCCCCCCCCTCCTCCTCCTCATCCTCCTCTCCCCTTCCCCCCTCCCCCTCTTCCTTGTCCTCCTCCCCCTCCTCCTCCTTTTCCTCCTCCTCCTCCTCATCCTCCTCGTCCTCCTCATCCGCCTCCTCCTTTCTCTTCTCCGTCCCCGTCCTCCTCCTCCTCCTTCTCCTCCTCCTCATCCTTCTCCTCCTCCTCCTCCTCCTTTCTCTCCTCCCTCCCTCCCTTCTCAAGCCACTTTGGCCCGATCATTTAGTTCGGGCATTCCCAGTGCCTTCGCGAGGTGCTTGAGGAAGCTCGGCAGCTGACTGCCCCGCATTCAGCTCCTGAGAACGAGAGCGGGGAATCTCTCTCTTCTGTTGTAAGTCATGGTCGCGACCCGCCCTTGGTCGCAGTGCAAGTGCCCGAAGTGCTCGAAGAGAGTCAGGCTCTTCCGCCCCAGGTCTCGCTCCGCCGAGCGCGACGCGCCCAAGTCTGGTTCGTTGGAGGGTGGCTCGCTGCCCGGCACTCCCCGCAGGGGTAAGGGCGGGAAGGCCGCTGCCCAGGCGGAGGTCGCTGCGCTGCTGAGCCAGGCCATGAAGGCCGCCGCCGGCCCCGAGCTCAAGGCAGTGCTGGCCGCCCAGAAGACGCGGCTGGAGTCCATGCCGCAGGACAGCCAGGCAGACTCAGAGGTCGATCAAGTCAAGAAGGCTGACGGCGCCTACAAGGCGGCGAACAACCGTCACGACCAGCTCGTTGCACAGGTTTGCCGCATCCGTCGTCAGTTGCAGTTGGCGGAGAAGAAGGAGCAAGAGGCGGCGCTGGGCCTGGCCAAGGCGGACGCGGCCACGCGGGCGGCCGCCGCGGCCCTAGCCCAGGCTGAGGGCTACAAGCCTACGTCCGCCAAGGGCACAGAGAAGCCGTCCGCATCGGTCTTCGGCGTCGAGATGAACGATGAGCTGTTCGCCGAGTTCGAGAGCTGGGACATCGAGGAGTCCGACAAGGTGCAGCTCGGGCAGTTGAGAGCTGAATTGGAGAGGTATCGAGATGAGGCGCAGGGCAAGGATAAGGAGTGGAAGACTTTCGTCGACAGGGCGAAGGCAGCTCACTCTGAGATCCAGGGGCGCATGAAGAAGAAGCGCAAGGGCGACGACGGCCAGCAGACCGCTGCAGGCGGCGCTGGCGGTGGCCCCGCAGCTGCAGCGGTCGCGAGCGAGGCCGACGCTGCAGCAGCAGGGGCCGCTTCGTCCGCCCAGGCGCAGGAGCAGAAGGACCAGGAGATGAAGGCGGCGGCGGCGCGCATCTCGGCTGAGAAGTTCAGAGCCCAGGAGGCGCAGGCGGCTGCCGAAGCAGCCAAGTGCACCGCCACTCAGGACTCGCCCAACGGCGAGAAGAAGGAGTGACTATCTGTAGCAGGATTGTCTTCGTCGTGTGGCTCGGCGGGGAGCAGGAGTGCCAGCGCTACGAGTGCTGGGTCAGCCACATCTGGGGTCAGTGCGTCTACTGGTCGTTCAGCATCTACAGGTTTCAGCACGTGTACTGGTTCCTCGGTTTCAGGTTCTACATCAGCGTCGCGAGGCATGGGGGCCTCCACTGCTGGTCAGGATTTGCCTGGAGATCGATCACTATGGTTCTTCTTCGGCAACATCAGCTGCATGGGGGGCAAGTCGTGGGGGCGCGTTCTACATTTGCAGCGGGCCAAGTTCGATCTGATTTCTTATTGTGGAACGCATGTCATGGGCAAGGGTATCACTGCTTGGCGAAAGAAAGCCGGGGACAGCTCCCTGCGGCTCCTCATCAACGGCGCCGGGCTCAAGGCGAAGTGGTTCCCGTCGCAGGATGAGAATAAGTCATGCGAGGGGGTGAGTTTTTGTTCGCTCGTAATCATCTCCCAGTGCAGATTTTAGATGAAGCCAAAGCGGCTTCAGGGTTGAAGGCTGAGCGCGGGTCAGCTTTCGACGGGTATCGTCCGACTTTGGTGCATTGCAAAGGTTTCTCAGTCGTGTATATCGCATTTTATGGTCACTCGTCCATGGGATCCCGTGATCAGAATATTACCCGCTTCCGTCAGTTAGCCAGCCTCGTCTTTGCGCTCCAGGTACCCTGGCTTGTCGCTGCAGATTGGAATTTCACCCCTGTTGCCCTCGACAAGACAGGTTTTCTTGAGCGCGCGGGGGGGGGGGGGGGAGGGGGGGGGCAGGTTTTAACTAGTTCAGTCGATTTCACTTGTGCCCCAGGGGGAGACCACAAGCCCTCACATCTGGATTATTTAGTTGTGTGCCCTGCGGCTCGTTCGTACATTCGTAGTGTGCAAGCTGTGTGCGACGTTCCATGGCGGCCCCACGTCGGGCTGAGTATCGAGCTCGTGGGGTCGGGGGCCCAGCTTTTCACTCGCCTGCTCGAATTAGCGCCGAGGCTCCCCCTGGTCCAGCGGCTTCAGAAGCAGGCCGCTGAGGGCCCCAAGTCTTCCACCAATAAGCAGAAGCAAACAGTAGCTAGGCAGTCTGCTCTAGAAAAAACGGAATAGCAAGATTGTTTCATGGTTTGGTGACGCTCCGCGCACGGATTTGGACGCAGGTCAGCAGGGTGGAGAGGAGGAGGCGCCAGGTGCCGAGGGTGCAGGCCTCGACGTCACCGAGGAAGGCCACGATTCCGATTGGGGCGGCTTCTCCGGGTACGACCCGCGGGCCGACGAGTCCAATTTCGCAGTTGCCGCGCCGCCCTCTGCTATGCCTGCGCCCGTGCCCGCACCAGTTGAACCAATTGCCCAGTCAGATAATTCGGACCCCGTTGCGAACCCCGAAGTGCCTGCCCCTGCGACAGACGCCCGGGAGGGGCCGCCCCAGTCTCAGTCGGTGAACTCAGGGCCCCGATGTCGATTTCCATATATCTGAAGGAACTTGGATGAGCACCAGGAGAAATACCGGGTTCTCTCCGAACTCGTCCTGTCTCCCTGCCAGTGCTGTTGCTCGTTCTTTAGCTCTTCGGCTTGGGGCACAAGCCTGGCCATGCATCAGCGCACTCTACTGTAGTTGGGTGCGAAGTGTGGAAGAGGCGGGGCACGCCCACCACGGATTGCCGGCGCCCACCCGTTCACGGGGATACGCGCCGAGTTTCAGACTGCGTGCAGTTCAACAGTCCAAGCCTCAGCGGTCAGCAGCGTTGAGGGACAAGGTCAGCGGCTGGTGGACACGCTGGTCCACGGTGGTCACCAGCTATCAGCAGCATGCGCGGAGTAAGCAGCTGGAGACTTCACGACAGGCCGTTCGTGACCTAATCGCCCGAGACCCTGCAGACTGCCATGCGCTTCTGCGGTCGCGTGATCATTCAAGTGGAATGAGTGGAGGACTTCCTGGTTTCGCTGGAGGCGCGCTCCGATTTGGCACTCGCCGCTGCAGTTGGATTTGTGAATCGCATAGCTAAACGGAGTCAGCATCGAGCTCTCAATACATCCTTGGCGCAGTTCCGTCAGTGGTGCGAGACAGCCCCAGCTGTCAAAGCTTTGCATCGCAGCATTCGTCAGACGCCGTTGGGGCCCGAAGAGTTCGAGGCTAACCAGCGCACCATTGTTCACCCCAGCGAGATTTTCGCGAAGAAGACGGAACAATGGGAGGTACGTTGGGGTCCTGAGGGCCAGGACTTAGATAAATTGGATCAGCTTTTCGCGGATATTCGTGAACGTGCTCAAAGTGCTCCGCTTCAGCGTCGGAGATCGAGGATGTACGGTCAGCTTAGCGACGCATGAAAACATCTTCAGCCATGGGAATGGATCGTTTATGTAGCATCGACGTGGACAGATTACCATATGTGGCGATAGCGTATTTTTTCCTCTGTTAACATTTTGTGAATGTTATCTAGCCTGGCCACGCCAAGTTCTGCTTGCCATAGGCACGCTGCTCCCAAAAAAGAGCAGCGGCGATCAGGTCATCGGCCTACTCCCCTTTTTCGCCCGTGCCTGGTCTCAGGCACGAGAGGACCAAGTGAAGTTGTGGCACGATCAATGTGAAGCTCATTGGGGCGCTGACATCCGTGG
The DNA here is from genome assembly GCA_963575745.1 of Prorocentrum cordatum. Lineage (NCBI taxonomy): Eukaryota > Dinophyceae > Prorocentrales > Prorocentraceae > Prorocentrum > Prorocentrum cordatum. The sequence goes on from CAUYUJ010017933.1 coordinate 196,438, forward strand.
GAATGCGGCTGCGAGAGAGGCTTTCCTCAAAGCCGTCGACGAGGAACTTGCAGCACGTCTGGGCGCAGAGCACGGACATGGACTTGTTGATGTGGCGTCTTTTTTTACGATAGTGTTGGATGGTTCGCCATCGGCAGCGCAGCATTGCGTTTAGACTTTCCGCTTGAAGTGTTGGGTTTGGAACTCCAGCAATGCACGGCTCCTCGGTGTGTTCGGCAGGATGGCGCCTACGGGCTACCTTTCTGTCCCACCATATCCATTGTTCAGGGTCTGAGGGCAGGAGCCAGGTTTGGGAAATGCGCTATGCATTTTTCATGTACAAAATTTCCACGGCACATGTCAGTATGAGTCATCGTTTGTGGGTGGACGATCCCAGCCAATCATGTAAAGGATCGCGCATCGGCATGAGGAAGCAGCTCACATCGTGTCTTCTTACCACGTGCCGTACTTTCGTCGAAGCTGGGCTGGAGATCTCACCCACGAGTGTAGTCGTGTGTAGCAATTTCCATGATGCCCGTACAGTTGTACGTCGGCTAAAGGGTTTCGGATTCACGATGAAGTTCGCGTCGCAGGCAGTCTATCTTGGAGGGGATGTTTCAGGTGGGCGACGGCACGGCAGAGCTACACGCGCCAGTCGGGCACAGAGACACCGCCAGATGTCTCGTAAGATCAATGCGCTTGCGAGGACCATTCGGAAGCACATATTAACATCGCGCCTCGGGTTACAGGGGGCGCAGCCAGCTGGACTTTATGCCCGCCAACTCCATGGAGTTTGGGGTGGGCAAATGGTTCACGTTCGCCGCCAGCTGGCAAACGCGTGTGCTCCGCGCCTTGCAGGGCGATGCCTTACCGCGGTTTTGGATTTATGTGCGGCCAATCGGGGCCCCGCGTACAAGCTCACCGTCAGCACCCTTCGTATGTGGATTGCGTCTTGGGCTACGGAGGTCAGTATTCGGGCAGGGGCGCAGAGAACGTGGTCTCCCATGGTGCGAGAATTTCGGGACATGCCTGTTGCTCGTCGGTGTCGGCACACTCGTGGACCACAAGGGGCCGTGATCAATTATCTTTAAAACGCAGCCTGGCATCCTGATGCCCCATCATCTTGGAGCATTCATGATAATACTAGCAGCTGGGATTTCAAACTGGAAACGCTCACTGGGCATCTGGCTGTGGACGTCCCCGAGGCTTTTTTTCGCGGAGTTCCAGGGCGCCATTCAGCAGCAACTCTGGAGGGCCGCGTCGGAGCACTTCGGAAGCTCTGGGATGCAGGATGGGATCGATAACTATACGCATCGGAAATTGTTGGGTCAACTCGAGCAGGCGCCAGGAGGAAGGAGGTTGACAGGGCTTCTCTTAGCAGCAGCAGCAGGAGCTTCGTGGCCTCGCCTCCGACGGCAAACCAGGTGTAAGCAGTCCGTTTCCACGGAGTGCCCGCGATGCCAGAGGTGTCGTGGATCGAATTTCCATCGTATATGGGGATGCGACGGCAAGCGTGGGCACCCAATGTATGAGATGAGTGATGAGTTCAGTCACCAAGCGTACGCATGCGGGGAGACCGAGGCGTGTTTTTGGACACGGGGTTTGATCCCAAGCAGCTGGACAGCGACGCCTCCCCCTTGTAGCAATGAGAACTGGACCAGCACGGAAAATGAGTTTGTGAGTTTCGGACGCGGGACAGCTGCTAATCCCGTTTTCATCTTCGGAGACGCCAGCGGAGGTAAGGAGGCGCACCACCCTCACCTTCGCCGAGTCGGTCTCGGGTTTGCTGCGTACCGTCAGTTAGATCCCTCTATGGACCTCACGGTGGGGATTTGGGGACCTCTCCCAGGGCCTCGTCAGACCGTCGCTCGTGGGGAACTGTATTCGTTGTGGGTAGCTTTGCGTGAAAACAAGGGATACATCGTATATGTGACAGATAATTCGTCAATTTTCGATGGCTGGCATAGCCAGAGGTGGAAGCAGCCTGTCGGCAGTGACGCTGATCTGTGGTGGAGAGTAGGGGAACTCATGCGCACCAGGTGTAGTACGTGTTGTATTGTGATTTTTGTGCACTTGCATCAGAATGCTGAGCAGCTCCAGACCTCTCGGCACCCCCTCCTCATCCTCGGTAACAGTGCAGCCGACGATTTTGCAGGCCTCGGAGCAGAGAAGGCCCGCCTCCCCGAGTCTGTGCGTGCGCGTATTTCGCAGGTAGAACACAAAGCATTTGTCGTGCGCGTGCGCATTCTGCAGAGTACGCTTGAAGCTGTGCAAGCTGAGGAGTTGATTGCCAAACAAGAGGGCTCCAAACGAAAGCGTCGTAGTTCTCTAATTGTGCGTCCTCCCTCAGCCAGTGTTTGCGCTTCGTTTGCTTCTCGGCACTGTCTCAGGGACGACGGCCGTATCAGTTCCCGCTGTTTGGGGTCGACCTCACTCGCGAAGAAATGCGGGTGGCTGAGCTCACCATGTTTTGATTTAATTCAAGTAAATCGGGAAATTCGTCAGCCTTTTCCTGGGCGCCGGGTGCATATCTCGGGGGGGTACGCTCACGAAAGCCACAGTTTGAAGTTTCACTCGGGGCTGGGTCTCTGGTTTTGTTCGTCCTGTGGAGCTCTTGCCGCCGAACAGTTGGTTTCCCTGGGCAAAGTGTGTGACCCGAATCTAGGTTTAACCCGTACTCGGAGAGGGTACCCTGATCGTATCAACGGGTGTCTGGCCGAAGGTCTACAGCAAGACCGAACTGGCCAAACGAGCCCCCAAGCAACCAAGATGAGTTGCTCATAGTCGCAACCGACATGGTCGCCATATCCGTAACTCCGTAACTCCCTCCCTTCCTTCCCTCCCAACCCTCCCTCCCTTTCCCCCTCCCATGCCATGCGGCATTGCCGCTGCCGCGGCGGCGCCGGCGGCGATGGCCCCGGCCGCGGTCGCGCCAGCGGCCGGGCCCACCTCGTTCTTCTTCGTGCCGAGGCCCTGGTGGGACAAGAAAGGCCCTCCGCGGTGGGGGCGGGCGGGCGGGTGGGCACCCCTCCGCCCTCGCCTACTCTTGCGTAGGAGGAGGAGGAGGAGGAGGAGGAGGAGGAGGAGGAGGAGGAGGAGGAGGAGGAGGAAGAGAAGGAAGAAACTGAGGAGGAGGACGAGGGAGGAGGAGGAGGGTGGAGCAGGAGGAGGCGGAGGAGGGGGAGGGGGAGGGGGATGGGGAGAAACGTGTTGGAGCGTTGTGGCCATGCCCGAGGGGCCGTGCTACACCCAACGGCGCGGCCGCACCTCAGACCAGGCGCCGAAGTCGCTCACCTGGCGTGCATCGACGCCGATACAGGTTTTACAACCTACACCCGATTGACACACGTCCGCGCGTCTCCAGCGCACGGCCGCCTTACGAGGAGAGCAAGGAGGAGGGAAAGGGGGAGGGTAAGGACCTCCCTCTCCTCATCCACGTGGATCGAAGATCGAGGTAGTCGTGCTATTTTGGGTTCTCTGTTTTGGGGGGGCTCTGCGGCGACCCCGTGGCCACGCTCGGATACGCCTCGACATTCTGGCCAGAATGCACCCGTGGACAGGTCTGGGGCCCGATGTTTCAGGCTGGGACCCAGGCCTCCGTCGTGTCGAGCAATATCAAGACGCGGTTTTGTTCACGATTTCGGACTCGGGGGGCTCTTGGGGACCCAGAGGGTCATCAGCGCACAGTCCTGGGCAACAAGAAGTGGCTGAGGCCCGCGAGCTTCGGGCGATCCCCAACAGGGAGTTACTGCGAATGGTTTTGAGGTCGGTCGTGTGCAAATCTGCAGTCTAGTATGTTACACAAGGTATTTGTGCATTGTCGTTGCACGTGTTCTGTATGCCTGGTATCAGCTCATGCGGTTTTATGTGTTTTCTGTGCACGCTCATCATATTAATTGTGCATATCTGTTGTTCGGCTGCTTACGTATTCTCTTGTTGTGCGCTGATGCCGGGTGTATTGTTTGAGCACGTTGCTGATGTCTCCATATTATGTATGGTATTTCCTTGCTGGTCTCAGTTGGTGTGCATCCATCATTACAGGCTCGGTTCTCATTGTCTAATACGGACGCATGTTATTCGTTTGTGTTGTTGACGTTCGTTATGGATGCAGGTCTTTGACACATGCCTTAGTGTTGTCTGTACGTTGTGCTTGTCTTCAAGTCGTTCTGATGCTGTGTATTGTTGGTGTATGCGGTTGGTGTATTCTATGTGTGTATGTCCAGACGTGCGTCATTGGTGCATGATACTGGTACATGCTAGTGATGCTCGTCCTTTGTTTGTGGCCTTGATGTGTGTTCTTGCCGTGTGGATTCGACATATGCCTCTGGTGCATGATGTTGCTGCACGGCTCAATGTTATGATGTTGGTGCATGGTATGTGCACCTATGTCGTGGTGTCTGCTCTTGATGTGTGTCGTTTATGTGTGCTTTGGTGCGTGATGTTGCAGCCAGTTGTCTCGCTTGTAGGCTGTCGATGCATGTTGCGGATGTGTGTTCTCGATGACTGTGATCCGTTTTTGATATTCGTGTGTATTCTTGATGCGTGTTCATGGGTCCTGGTCTTAATGTCTGTAGTTGGTAGTTAGCCATGTTTCATGCTTCGGCTGTAATTTTCATGTTTTTGTATGCTACTTGGTATGTTCGTTGTGGTTTCTGTTGCTGCCGATTCCTGTTGTCGCGTGTATGTATATGTTTGGTGTCCGTTCTGGATGCATGACCTTAGTTTCTGTTGTTGGTGTCCGCGCTTCACTATGGATGCCTGTTCTGAGTATACAAGATAGGTTGCAGCTACTGGTGCACGTTTATGAGATGTGCTCTTGATGCTTGCTTTTGGTGCATGTTTGCATGACTGTGATTTGTGCATGTTCTTGATGCCATTTGCCGATGCATGACCTGGCTGTGTGCAATTTTTGCTGTTTCGGATGTATGTTATTTCTGCTCGTGTTGGGTACCTGTCATACGATGCAGGCTTTAAATGCCCTTGGTGTATCTGTAGTTGGCGCTTGCTTGTAATGTGAAGGCTTGCTCAATGTGTTTGCTGTACATTCTGCGTGTCTGTTCTCTATATGTGCTATTCGTGCCGGATTTGAATGTCTCTTGGTGATGCTTGTCCTTGGTGTTCGGCCTTTGAATGTATTCTATTGGCTTGTGTTCTTAAGCTGTGCTTTGGATGCCCGCTGATGTTTTCTGCTCCTGATGTCCGGTCTTAGTGTCTAGTGCTGGGGTGGGTACGTTTGTTTGCTGTTGGCGACGGGTATGTTCTGTATGGCCTGGGTGCCTGTTATTGGCTTCGTTACCTTGTATATAATATAAATAAATCCCCCCCCCCCGGCCCAGGGTGCCACACCTCCCTGCCACATCTCGGGGACGCTCCCAGTACTGGTCCCCCCGAGCGTTCCGGGGAGCCTCCACAGCGCTCCAGGAGGGCTCAAGACGACCGACCCCCAGGAGCGCCCAGAATGCGAAAGGATGGTCCAAGACGCTCCCAAGCAGCCCAAGTCAGCCCTCCGACGGCTCTCGAGGCTCCCAGGTAACCTCCAAGAGACCCCAAGAGAGGTCCGAGAGGCGTCCTGGGACGGCTCGAAGAGGCCAACATCGTCGATTTTCATTGTTTTTTCAATGTTTCTGGCTTTCGCGTTTTCGAGCCTCCAACGGTCCAAGAGCGCCGAAGAGGCTCCCAAGACCTCCCCAAGACCACCCAAGAGACCCTCAGGACGGCCCCAAAACGGGCCAAGAAGGCTCCAAGACTGCCGAAGAGGCGCCCAGGACAGCCCCAGACCACCCCAGAACAGGCCCAAGATGGGCCTCAGAGCGGGACCAGGAGGCTTCCAGTGACCTCCGAGGGGCCTCCAGGACCACCCAGAGGCCCCCAACACACCCCCGATCCCCATGTTTTTTTCTATTTTTTTTCGCCTGCTCACGTTTTCCCGCTTCCAACCCTCGAAGATCGAGGATTTTGGAAAAAAGTGTATTCCCAGAACTATTTTTTTTCCAAAGTGGGACTCCAACTCGGAGATCCCACACATCCCCTGACATCTGGCCGGTACCGCGCCTCCCGGCTTCCCGGGGTGCCCCCAAGATGCCCAATGACAGCCCAAGACGACCCCAAGGAGTCCTCAGAACGTAAAGAACGCCCTAACCCGCTCCCGCGCAGCCCGCGACACCCTTCTGACGGCTCTCAAGGCCTCCAGGAGGCCTCCAGAACCCCCAGGGGGTCCAGAAGATCCCACACCCCTGAGGGGCCCGGCTAACAAAACCCGCGAGGCACAAACAAAAAAACAGCGCCGAACAGCGCCGAGGAACTGGACAAATATGGGAATCCCACGTTATTTTGTTTCTTCTTCCAAGTTTGGCCCCCAGTCTACTCTTGGAGAACAGACTATAATTCAGACCCCCTCAACTCTCAAAAAAGAACCAAGGAAGCCTTTGAGGGCCCTAAATCGTTGAATACCTAAAGGAAAGTAATGATTTCTTCGTTTCCATACTTCCCCTTCTATACGATTCCGAGGCTTGCGCAGGGCCTCCAAGGGAGTCCCTGGACGCAAGAAACGACCAACATGATATTACATGAGTAAGCCTATCAAGCCTAGCTAGAACTTGAGCGCGCGCGAAGCGCGCGATGGTTCTCTTATCTATATACATGTGTGTGATGCCTGTCCTTGATGTGTGTGTGTGTGTGTCCTTGAGGCATGTGTCTGGCTTCTGTCTGCTTTTGGCGTCTGAGGGTGAAACTTGTTTTACGTATGCCCTTAATGATTGTGACTATTGTCGAGTCTTGATTGTTGTCCTTGGTATGGTGTTACTCAATATTTTTCATATTCGCTCATGGTTTATGTTCTTTTGATGCGGCTTCTGGATGCCTGTCCTAGATGTCTATGACAAGGCGTGACGCCGTGACGCCTGCCATGGTGTCTGTACTGCCCTTTTCCGTCGTCTTTCATCGCTTCGGTATGCAGGGCCGGCGAGGGTGGCCACCCGAGACACTCGGAGGTCCTCTGGCCTGGCGGCCGCAGTGTGCGGGGCGGGGGGTTGAGTCCCGACGGCCGCGTCCTGCAGGGCAAGCCAGCTTCTCTCTCCGCACAGTCTAGCAGTCCCAGGTCTTAGCCTCCGCTCCGACACGAGCTGTCTCTTGCCCCACGGGTTCGGGTTGTTGGCCCTTCGTAGCAATGGCTCCCGACCCGCTAAAACGACGCGAAGATCGGGACAAAATCGGATCGGGATAACTCCAAATCTCTGAGAATCGGCTGGTTTGGACGATGTGTTGGGCGCCGCGGCCGCTCCAGAGCGTTCCGGAACGCTCTGAGAGCGCTCCGGGACGCTCTGGAGCGATTTATCCCGATCCTAGCCCTGTTTTACCCGCATCGGTCGCCCTGCGGCACGCCGTGGCCGCCGGGCTCCGACGCTCCGGGTGGTCCCCGGGGTGTCCCGCAGCGCCCGCCCGGCAGGCCGCGGCCGCCAGGCCCCAGGAGGCTCAGGGCGATCCCCGGGTCACCCGCCTCGCACGCCCTGCGGTGCAGGGCCAGGGCTGTTGTCGGGGGCGGCAAAGAGGGGGGTGATGACTAGGGGGGGGGTGGATATCATGGCGGGGGCCATGATATCTCCCCAGATCTCATGGCGCCTCTTCTTGTCTCATTACGTCCCTGGCCCCCCCGCTGGGCCGCGCACATGCCGCCGGTCATGATTTGCACCCCCCCCTCTTGGACACCCCCCTCTTGGCCGCTCCCGATGTTGCCAGCGCAGCCAAGAGCCGGCGCGCCCCCCGGTTTTTGCCCGGGCACGAGCGCGCGGACATCCACAATGGCTTGGGGCGTTGACGGCGTGCCAGCACCAGGCAAGGCCCAGGCCAGGTGCATCCAACGCGAACGAGTACAGCAGCAGCGCGCCGTTCGCATTGAAGCGCGCGGCGATGTGGTTGGCTGACTGTCGAGCTTTCTGCTTGCAGTTCACGCGTCATTTGACGGTCCCACTAGTCTAGAGTTCTTCATGTGGGGGGGCAGGGGGTCGTTTTTCGCGTTCATGCGTACCGCGGCCGTGAGGCCCAGTGGCGACATACTGACCAGGCAATTAGAACGGACGTAATTAACGGACGAACCCAGTAGGGATGCGCTTCGGTGTCACGTCGTTGAGGCGTCGCGACACGCTGGCCACATACATCCAGACCACGCAGCACGAACACACATCAAGAAACTACCACGTACACCAACCAACCTAGACCATACCATACCTGAACAGCGGACGCGGCACAAAGAACGTTTACCCAGAACAGGCGGCACTCTCATGTATCGACAAGAGTTTGATCTCATCCACCTGGCACATGCCAAAAAACCTGTATCAAGGACATCGTTGACCACACGCACCGTACGTGGCCCAAGCCGGGTCCTTGCGCGCGTGGTCGCGCAGCTTGTCCTGGCCTCCTCCCCTCCTCCCCTCCTCGTCTTCGTCTCTCCCTTACGGTCGCGCGGTACTGCCCATCCTGGGAGCACTGCTCTCTTTCCAGCGGCCCGGTACGGCGATCAACTGCCTCCCCTTTTCCGCTTTACCCCTGCCTGTCCCCGTTCCTGCCTGGTGGGGTCTCCCCCCGCCCCCCCCCCCTTCCGTTCTCTCCCCGAGGTCGGACGATGCGAGCGCGCTCTTTACCATGCGCGCCCGGCCCGCTTACGGCCCAGGTCGGGTGCTTGCCCCAGTTGCAGTGTGCATTCCAGCGTTCTTCCGCTCGTTCTCTCCCGTCCTTCTCGTCCGTCTCTTTCCCCGTCGTCGTCGTCGTCGTCGTCGTCGTCGTCGTCGTCGTCGTCGTCGTCTCCTCCCCTTGCCGCGCCCCCCTCCCAGAGGCTCGGCCTCCTGTAGGATGACAGATGTTGGTGCTGCGCGCGCACTGCTTCGGACACTGGAGCGTCTACATTACCAGTGGTGGGCTGTTTTTCAATCCCAGGGTTTCTTGAGGGTCGGGGACGACGTCGGGGCCGTGTGGTGTACAGTTCTTGATCCCTCCCCTGGGAAAACAACGAACAATGTGTACACCAGGGCCCCGTATACACCAGAATCCGCGCCCCTGTGCCAATTTCAGCGCAGGGTCGGGAAACGCGTCGGTGTATATAGAGTTCGTCTCCCCACTTCTCTCTCTCTCTCTTTCCCGTCCTCCTGGTCCCTCCCTTCTCCTGTCGTCGTCGCCCCCTCCTCGCCGTTCCGTTCTCCCCTCTCGGGTCCTCTCCCAGACCCCTGCCCCGCCGGGTGGACCGCCGCGGCCGCCCTGTCGCCCCCTGCCGCCCTCCTTTCCCTTGTGCTGCGGGCCCTAAGTCGGGCGTGGTCGTCTACAGGGGGAGTGTTCGAGAATGGTTGAATCGCCAGGGGACGTTTGGTCGAGTACTTGTTTGACCACTCTCTAAATCTCTTTGGCCACTTTTATTTTTTCGTCCCACATCCCCCCCCCTTGTATGGGGGACATGCCCGACCTAATGCTGGCCGTTGCGTCGTCCTGCCTTTGGCCGCCTTGGCCGCTGTATGCTGCCCCGGCGCCCGCGGCGCCGCGCGCGGCCACTGCTCCGCGAGGGGCCGACCGTTTCGCCGCTTCCTTTTGCCCCCCCTCCCCTGACCATGGGGCACGCTCGGCGGCTGGCCGCGCGCGCAGCGGTATGGCGCGTCGCCCACGCGCAACGCCCGGAAGGAGGGGAAGGAGGGGGAAGGAGGAGGAGGAGGAGGATGAGGAGGAGGAGGAGAAGGAGGAGGAGAGGAGGAGGAGGAGGAGGAGGAGGAGGAGGAGGAGGAGGAGAAGGAATGGAGGAGGAGAAGGAGGAGGAGGAGGAGGAGAGGGAGGAGGAGGAGGAGAGGAATGGGAGGGGAGGAGGAGAGGAGGAGGAGGAGGAGGAGGAGGAGGAGGAGGAGGAGGAGGAGGATGAGGAGGGGGAGGAGGAGGATAAGAAGGAGAAGGGAATGGGAGGATGATGATGATGAGGAGGAGGAGGTGGTGGTGGTGGACGGCCACGAAGGCGGGTTGGTTTCTCGGAGGCGCGTCCGCGGCCCACCGAGACGGCGACGAGGAGCCCGAGGACACCCCGAAAGGCAAGCCGCCCAGGCAATGGCCCCCCGAGGAGGGAGGCCATAGCCAAGCAACCCGCCGCCCCGCGGAGCCGAGCCCCCAGCAGCCGCCAGCGGCCGCCCCGCAGAAGCCCCGACGGCCAGGCCCCCACGGCCCACACCAGGCCCCAGCTTTACGAGCCGCGCCCAGCACCTCGGCGGCCGTGCTCCTGCCGTCGGCTGGGCCCCCGCCCTTCGGCGAGGCCAATTCCAAAACCGCGAGCCTCGGCGGCTGGCCTCACAGCCCGCGAGGCTCTGGGTAAGCACCCCGTCAGGTCGTCGAGGGTGGCGGGGGTCGCACTGCGTCGGCGGGGGCCGTGAAGACGCAGCCCCTCCGACGGCTGCCAACGAGCACGCACAGCAGGCCGTCTTCGTCGGGCTCGGCGTTGCCGTCAGGAGCATACAGCACCCCCACGCGCCCGTCGGGAAGGCAGACGCGATCGCCTACCGCGGGGCGCCAGCACAGTGCCTTCCCGCTCTTCTCCTCGAGCTCCTCTGCCACCTTCGGCACGGACTTCTCGAAGCCGCGCTCGTTGTTAACCCCGTCCTCGAACTCGTCCTGCTTCTGGTGCTTGGTGGACCGCGCGATGCTGCTAGTCTCCATGACCTCCATTGCCATCTCGTCCAGCAGCTTGCGCGTCGTCACGAGCTCTGCCTCGAACCCGCTCTCGTTGAGCATCCCGCCGTGCGCCGCCTGGCACCGCGCCTCCGCGCCGAGCTCCGCGTCGCACACGATCTGCTCCAGTGCGTGCTTCTGGGACTTGAGGGACCACGCGGTGCTGCGGGACTCCATGACCTCCTCGGCCATCTCTTCCAGCAGCTTGCGCATTGTCGCGAGATCGGGCTCGTGCTTGCAGAAGGCGTCGATGTGCGCCCAGTGCTCCACAAGCGACCCCTCCTGCGAATCCGCGCCAACGCCCCCGATGTCCAAGTCAGCGTACTCCTTCGCGCCCTGGCCCTCGAACTCCTTGTCGTCGAAGCTCTCCTGGGCCTCCGCGTCGTGATCGACCGAGTGGTCCGCGAGCTGCTCGCCGAGATCCGCGTCGCACTCCGTCAGCTCCATCCCTTTCTCCTCCTCCTTCACGCCCTGGCCCTCGAACTCCTTCTCGTCGAAGCTCTCCTGGGCCCCCGCGTCGTGATCGACCGAGTGATCCGCG
>CAUYUJ010017933.1:212643-215143 GCA_963575745.1 Prorocentrum cordatum
TTTCGGGAATCCGAACCCGAGTTACCCCGGACCCGAGTCACCCCGGATAACTCGGTCGCCCACAAGGACTTCGAGGCGAAGAAGGCGGCGATCGCGAAGGCCGCGAACAAGGTGGACAGCGGCATCGGGCTGCAGACCTGGAAGTGGGGCCACGACTATGACAAGAAGTACACGACGTCCTCGACCGGAGCCGGCACCTTCCTGCGCTACAACATGGGCAATTACCAGATCATCCCCAGCTACCGGGGCTCGGCGGCCGACGACGGCCCGGGGGCCCCCCAACGGTGTGGTGACCACACCGTGTGGTGAGTCGGTGGGGATTCGGGGTCACGGTTTTGGGACTTGAGTCCCTCTCCGAGGATGTCCCGGGCGACAGGGGCCTCCAGGGTCCCAACACCGTGCGGTGACGGACCGTGCGGTGAGGTCTTGGGGGACTTCGAGGCCACCGCACGGTCCGTCACCGCACCGTTCCGGGACTCCCAAGGCACGTACCTGATCGACCCGATCCAGATCAAGAGGGCCGCGGCCCAGCGCGCAGAGGACGAGAGGATCAGGAAGGAGGTGGCCCCGATCTGGCTGAAGGTCAAGGGCAACGATAGGGGGGGGATACGCACAGGGGGGGATGCATCGACCCCCAATCGCCCACTGATCGCCGATATGGGGCCCGATAGCCCCAGCCTGCACAGGCAGGTGTGGATTCGCTCTCGGGGGCCCATCGCCGATCTGTCGGCGATGCGCATCGCCGCCTCTAGGTCGCTGCACCTCCCCCTGTGCCAGTCCCCCCCCCTATCCCTATCGCTGCCCCTCAGCAGGACGGCGGGGCCACCGGCAACGTCTGGCCCAGCCAGGGCATGTACAAGCCGCGCACCTACACCTCGGCGTACCAGCCCGTGAGGCAGAAGTGAGCCCGCCCTCGGGGCAGGCCGGGCGGGAGCCCCGCGCGCGCTCCCGCCCCCGCGCAGGGTTTTTTAGACGGCTCGGTGCTCGCCGCGGCCCCGTGCGCGGCAGGCGGCCCTCGGAGGCGCGCGCCGACCGCCGCGCGGCACAGCGCGCGTGCCTCCTCCGCCCGAGGAGGGGCGAGGCGGAGGCTGAAGGCGCTGGGCCCTGCCTGCCGCTTCGGGATCGCTCGGGGCGCTCAGGCCAGCCCGGGAGCGCGCAGCAGGACGCACAGGGGACGTCGAGTGCCGAGCACGACAAGACCTGCCCTCCTCCTCCTCCTCCTCCTCCTCCTCCTCTTCCGCTTCCTCCTGCAAGGCAAGGCTCCAGCGGTGCAGCACGACCGAGTTCGCTCAGACAGGAGGCGACGGAAGGAACGACGAACGAGGGGCGGTTCCAGGCATGTTCGGAAGAAGAATGGCCACACCGAGTGACACGGCCAAGGAGACCTCACTCTTCGATGTTTCGGGGCGTGAGACTGGCCACTTCAGTTGTCCAGAAGGATGGAATGACCGCTGCTGTCCCGAAGTGCGAGTGTCTCGATGACTGTCTCGAGAGCCCCGTTTCACTCCTAGATTCAAGTGGTTAGCTAATGCTGGCAGCAGTAGTTGTAGTTCCAGTTGCAGTTGTAGCAGCAGAAGCAGCAGCAACAGCAGCGGCAGCGGCAGCGGCAGCGGCAGCAGCAGCAGCAGCAGCAGCAGCAGCAGCAGCAGCAGTAGTAGTAGTAGTAGTAGTAGTAGTAGTAGTAGTAGTAGTAGTAGTAGTAGTAGTAGTAGTAGTAGTAGTAGTAGTAGTAGTAGTAGTAGTAGTAGTAGTAGTAGTAGTAGTAGTAGTAGTAGTAGTAGTAGTAGTAGTAGTAGTAGTAGTAGTAGTAGTAGTAGTAGTAGTAGTAGTAGTAGTAGTAGTAGTAGTAGTAGTAGTAGTAGTAGTAGTAGTAGTAGTAGTAGTAGTAGTAGTAGTAGTAGTAGTAGTAGTAGTAGTAGTAGTAGTAGTAGTAGTAGTAGTAGTAGTAGTAGCAGTAGTAGTAGTAGTAGTAGTAGTAGTAGTAGTAGTAGTAGTAGTAGTAGTCGTAGTAGTGTAGTAGTAGTAGTAGCAGTGGTGGTGGTAGTAGTACTAGTAGTAGTGTAGTAGTAGTAGTAGTAGTAGTTAGCAGCAGTAGTGTTAGTCGTAGTCGTAGTCGTAGTAGTAGCCGTAGTAGTAGTAGTAGTAGTAGTAGTAGTAGTAGTAGTAGTAGTAGTAGTAATAATAGCAGTGGTAGTAGCAGTAGTAGTCGTAGTAGTAGCAGTAATAGTAGTCGTGGTAGTAGTAGTCGTCGTCGTCGTCGTCGTCGTAGTAGTAGTAGTAGTAGTAGTAGTAATAGTAGTCGTAGTCGTAGTCATAGTCGTATTCGTCTTACTCGTAGTAGTAGTCGTACTAGTAGTAGTAGCAGTAGTCCTCGTAGTAGTAATCGTAGTCGTAGTCGTAGTAGCACTAGTCGTAGCAGTAGTAGTATATGCAATAGTAGTAGTAGTAGTAGTAGTAGTAGTAGTAGTAGTAGTAATAACAGTGGTCGTAGTAGTAGTCG
>CAUYUJ010017934.1:2500-7500 GCA_963575745.1 Prorocentrum cordatum
CACACTACTAGCTACCCACTCCTCCTTTCGCACTACTACCTATTCAGTATTCACTACTCGCTACTCCCTACTCGCTAAGCACTACTCCCTACACACTACTGACGGCTTCTTACCCACTATTCTCTTTTCACACCGCCCTACCCGCTACTCACTATTCACTACCCACTATTCAGTATTCACTACTCACTACGCTCTATTCGCTACTCACTACTCACTACTCACTACTACCTACTCTTTACGCACTACCCACAACTCACTTCTCACGACTCACTACTCACTACTCGCTACTCACCACCCACTACTCACTACATACCACCCACTACTCCCTACTCTCTACTCACGACCCGCTACTCCCTACTCCCTACTCACTAACACAATTCACTACCCACTACTCACTTATCACTAATCACTACCCACTAACCACTATCCACTACTCACTACTCACTACTCACACTTCACTACTCACCACTCACTGCCCACAATTCATTATTCACTATCCACTACTCGCTATACCGTACTCCCTAAGCAGTAGTCACTACTTCCCATCTCGCTATTCCCTACACCCTACTTGCTACCCAATACGCACTATTAACTACCCACTATTCACTTCTCACTACGCACTACTCACTTCTCACTACTCACTACTGACCACTCACGACTCACTACCCACTACTCACGACTCACCACTCAGTGTGCACTACTCTCTTTTCGCTACTCACAATTCACTACACACTACCAGCTACCCACTCCTCCTCTCGCACTACTCCCTATTCAGTATTCACTACTCGCTACTCCCTACTCGCTAAGCACTACACCCTACACACTACTGGCGGTTTCTTACCCGCTATTCTCTTTTCACACCGCCCTACCCGCTACTCACTATTCACTACCCACTATTCAGTATTCACTACTCACTACGCTCTATTCGCTACTCACTACTCACTACTCACTACTCACTACTACCCACTCTTTAGTCACTACGCACTACCAGCAACTCACTTCTCACGACCCAGTCTTCACTACTCACTATTCATTCCTCACCACCTACTCACTACTCACTACTCACTACTCACTACTACCCACTCTTTAGTCACTACGCACTACCAGCAACTCACTTCTCACGACCCAGTCTTCACTACTCACTATTCATTCCTCACCACCCACTACTCATTACTCATTACTCACTACTCCCTACTCCCTACTCAGCACTCATTACTCATTAGTGACTATTCACTATTCACTACTCGCTACTCGCTTTTCACTAACCAGTACACACCACTCACCATTTCCTATTTTGTAATTCAGTAGTCAGTACTCGCTTTTCACGACCCACTACTCCCCACTCCCTACTTCCGATGCCCTACTCGCTATTCACTACCCACTACTCACTACTCACTATTCAGTACGCACTACTCACCACTCACTACTTACTACACACTATTCCCGACTCCGTACTCCCTACCCACCTTCCCCGGTGCAGAAAGGAGAAGCGGGAGAAGCCCCCCCCCTTTCCCGGCCCCCTGTTCGGCGCACAGGGGGGAGGGGAGGGGGAGGCGAAATCCCACTCCCCCTTTAAAGGGGGGGCGGGGGTGGGGGGTTCTGCGAGCACGCCCTTCCTTTTTTAATTTTAGGGTGATCCAGTGGCGCGCTTTCGTTAATTTGTCTTGCAAACAAACCAATATGACCATAGTCTCTACTGTATAGTAGTTTTGTATATGCGTCACCGTAAAGTATTAAATATAATGTATGTAGCATTGTATTGGTTTGTAGTGTAACACATATATAGAAGAACATTGTATGTTCCATGTGACTGTTATACGTTTCGTTTGTGATATATATATATATATATATATATATATATATATATATCCGCTACACTTTCTATATATTATATGCATTTATAAACATATACACATATATGTATGATAGGTTCGAGGCTACACTGTACATGCACATGTGTATCGATGGTGGTATATATTTATATATACATGTATATATATATAATGAGAGAGTGACATATGCAAACCTATATATGTAGCGCATACGTTGGCATGTACAATCTAGAATGTAACGTGAAACTCGATATCATGTATAACGTATGATGTGTATATATACACCTACATACATATATACATATATATATATATATAACAGAGCGTGTCAATATCGCATTATGTCCCTTCGCACGCGGCGTTTTTCGTCAAGGCGCACCCGGCGCGGTGCACGTGTTTTTTTTTGTTTTGATGATCATGCGGCCAGACAGCGGCGGCTCTTCTTCGCGAAGCGCTGCTTCGTGCTCTTTCACACCTCGGTAGCAAAGGCGCGCTCGTTTCTTTAAGTGTTCAGCAGGAATGTAAAGTTCATTGCGTTGCAAGTTCAAATCTGGATTTTTACTGACGCCATGCGGGGCAACATTGCCTGCGCAGCATGGTCTGATTGCAGCAACGTGAAGTCGCACGCAAGGAACATGTGGTTAATTTCCTTGTACATTTGGCTCAAAGAGGTCGGTCAGATCTTCATCTTGGAATGTGTGTGTATATATATACAGCATATGCGTTATGCATCCAGAAACAGTATGTTCACGGCACAGACGCACCGAGGCCAGCCACGTCTTCTAACCCATTGAAAGCGTTCAAGACGGAAGAAAAAATATTAACAATCGGGGAATGCTCCGTCAAATTGCGTATGAAATCGGTGTAACCGCCGAAAGTATCATGATTTAGATCGGAGATGCGTCGCACCTCAATGGTATTACCCTCAGCTATTATGATACACTTTTACTTCGTTAAGGTGGTGGCATTACGCCAAGGGCTGTTGAACTCTTGCCGCAAGTTCTCTGCGTTCAATAAAGACGCTGAGGAACCAGACCGTGGCGACCCCTTGTCAGCCAGAAGTGTGCAGCGGTGGAGCGAACCCGCTGTCATGCCCCAAACGAGGCCGGCACCCCTTGCGCGACGCGCGTCACTTGCGCAGCACAGGAAGCCCCTGTGTCGGGGCTTGAGGTGCGTGCGCATGTCACCGCGTCGAGGAGGCAGCATTTGGCTGCCCCACTGGAACGCATTGCTGCCTTCAGGTTTCGGATTGCCGAGAAGGAGGGGGAGTCGGGATTGGCGCGGATTGCGAAGCTGGCCCGGCCGAAGGTGGCCAAAACAAGGTCCAGCGCAGTCCTTGGGTGCTTCGCTCGGGCGGCCCATATCACATAAAAACACGAACTCTGCATTAATCTAGCATGTCTTATCTCTGTGCTGCGTTCTCACTACACCGTGCGTTCAATGGGCTGGTCGATGCGATTCCGATATGCTGATTAGGTTCTCACAACACCGTTTTCGAGGTCATGTTTTTACTCCTCCTACGAAGGAGCATGTACTCTTTCGGCTGGTGGGTCTGATTCCTTCTCCCAGCAGGTTCTGCTCCATGCCTTTTTTTCCTCTGCTGGTCTGACGGTGACCCCCCAGCGGGAATCTTGCTTCAACCTTCTGCAGCTGGCCAAGACACATGCATTTCGCTCTGGGCCCAGACTGCGCTATCTTTGGGCCAGAGTAATCACGGTCGATATCTCCATCGCGATCGCCATTATCATTGCCATTATCACGGCCACACGGTCACCATCATCGCCCTCACCATATCATATACATCGCCATCGCCGCCCTGGTGGGGGCCCCTGGATGGATTGCGCACTAGTTTGAATCCCGGCCCGACCCGACCTGCTTGCCTGCGAGGGTCCGCCCGTCCGACGCGATCGGTGGGATCCGCCCGCCCGCTACTGTTAAGGTTAGTGTTAGGGTTTTGGGGCTCGCGCTTAGTAAAGGTTACGGTGTTCGTGTTAGGGTTGGTGCGTTAGGGTTGGGGTGCTAGGGTCAAGGTTGGTGCGTAGGGTTCGGGTGTTAGGGTCAAGGTGTGAAGTGGTAGTGTCACGGGGTCAAGACGCTAGGTTTGGGTCGTGAGGGTTGCGGTTAGTGCCTAGGGCTAGGACGTTAGGGTGCAGGTGTTGGGGTCAGGGTTGGGATATCAGTGTTAGGGTGTCAGGGTTATGGTGTTAGGATCAGAGTGCGTGCTTAGGGTGAGGGTGCTAGGGCTAAGGTGTCACGCGTAGGGTTAGCGTGTTAGGTATAGGGGGGTATGGTCAGAGTTAGGATGTGAGGAGTTAGGGGTTGGGTTGGTGCTTAGAGTGTCAGGGTTAGGGTATGGGGTGAGGGCTCGGTTTGGTGGTTAGGGTCAGAGTGTTACGGTTGAAGTTTTACACTGATGGTGTGTGTGTGTGTGTTCGGGTGTTTTTGTTAAGGGTTTTCGGGTTGCGCTTCGTGCTTAGGGCTAGGGCATTGAAGTTAAGGTGCCATGGTGAAGATTCGGGTGTTAAGGTTCGAATGTTAGGGTTAGTGTTCAGGGTGAGGGTGTTAGGTTTCAGGAACTCGAGTTTAGGGCTTAGGTCTTCTGCCGTAGGACGTAGGGCTGCGGGTCCAGGGCATTCTGGCTCAGGGCGAGAACCTTAGATGTCCGATATCCCTGCTTTGGATTTCCCAGTTTTGTTGTTTGACTTTTCGGGGCTTGTGTTTGGAATGCTGTTGTTTCTGGTTTGGACATGTTTGGGTTTCCGGTTCCAGAATATGTGTAGGCTTCCGGTCCCAGAACTCGTGGGTTGCGAGGTCGACCGATTGAATCGCGTGATCCACAGCGAGGCGGATTCAATGGTCACACCCGTTCACCCGTTGCTGGTTGCGGATTTGCCATCGGTGGTCCGAGGGCTCGGGCCCCACTCCTGGCAGTGGATCTCCTGCATCTTCATACAGTGTATTTCCTCCTTGCTTTCACTTCCTCCCATCTCTCCTTCCTCTTTTCTATATCCTCTCTCCCTCCTACCTTCTCCCTCCTCCCGCAGCGTGCTTATCGTCGTCAATATGTGAGAGTCCCTGCTCCTTTCCCCCATCAGCAAGCAAAGGAGGGAACGGGAGGGAGGAGGGGGGAGGACAGGGGGAGGCCCAGGATGGTGTGGCGAGCTCGGC
>CAUYUJ010017934.1:15000-112500 GCA_963575745.1 Prorocentrum cordatum
CCCAGCGGCACCGCCCGCATGCGTCCGCCACCACCCAGCACAGCCCTTGCTCCCTGCGTTTCGCCCACCCAGTACAGCGCTTCGTGGCCCCATAGGGAGCTCCACCGAAGGTTTCAGTGGCACCGCCCGCATTCGTCCGCCACCACCCAGCACAGCCCTTGTTCCGTGCGTTTCACCCACCCAGTACAGCGTTTCGTGGCCCCATAGGGGGCTCCACCGAAGGTCCCAGCGGCACCGCCCGCATGCGTCCGCCACCACCCAGTAGAGCCATTGCTCCCTGCGTTCCGCCCACCCAGTACAGCGCTTCGTGGCCCCATAAAAGGGACTCCACCGAAGGTCCCAATGGGACCGCCCGAGTGCGTCCGCCACCACCCAGCGCAGCCTTTGCTCCCTGCGTTTCACCCACCCAGTACAGCGCTTCGCGGCCCCATAGGGAGCTCCACCGAAGGTCTCAGTGGCACCGCCCGCGTGCGTCCGCCACCACCCAGCACAGCCCTTGTTCCCCGCGTTTCACCCACCCAGTACAGCGCTTCGTGGCCCCATAGGGGATTCCACCGAAGGTCCCAGTGGCACCGCCCGCATGCGTCCGCCATCACCCAGCAGAGCCCTTGCTCCTTGCGTTTCACCAACCCAGTACAGCGCTTCGGGGCCCCATGGGGAACCCCACGGAAGGTCCCAGTGGCACCGCCCGCATGCGTCCGCCACCACCCAGCACAGTCTTTGCTCCTTGCGTTTCACCCACCCAGTACAGCGCTTCGTGGCCCCATAGGGAGCTCCACGGAAAGGTCCCAATGGCACCGCCCGCATGCGTCCGCCACCACCCAACACGGTCGTTGTTCCCTGCGTTTCACCCACCCAGTACAGCGTTTCGTGGCCCCATAGGGGATTCCACCGAAGGTCCCAGTGGCACCGCCCGCATGCGTCCGCCATCACCCAGCACAGCCATTGCTCCTTTCGTTTCGCCCACCCAGTACAGCGCTTCGTGGCCCCATAGGGAGCTCCGCGGAAGGTCCCAGTGGCACCGCCCGCATGCGTCCGCCACCACCCAACACGGCCCTTGCTCTCTGCGTTTCGCCCACCAAGTACAGCGTTTCGTGGCCCAATAGGGAGCGCCACCGAAGAAGATATTCACAACTGCGGTACTCACAACTGCATATGATTGGGTCTTTCGCCAGGCTATTTTGATAGTCGATACTAAACAAGTCGTTTTCTTTAGAATTCCGAGGCGTTCTTTTTCCCTGATGCCTTCCTTTTGAAATCCCCCCAACAAAAACAACAATGGCTCACTATCTGGAATCCAAAGGCGATCGATTTGCCTGCTGGATTCCTTTTGACATTCAATACAAACTTATGGTTTGCTACAAAATCCAGAGACGCTCAATTTCTCTTATGGAATTCTTTCGTCACTAATACGAAACATGTGGTTTTTTGTCTGGAACTTGGAGGGGGTCCGTTTGCTTCTTTTCCAATGGAATCCCGAGGCGTTATATTTTCTGTATGGCTTCCTTCTGATCGTCAGTACAAAACAACGGTTCTCCATGGAATCCGGACGCGCTCCATTTTGTTCATGGGCCTTTGTAAGAAGGCAAGTCAAAAAGGATGCCCCTTTTTTCCGCGCGCGTCTCCGAATCCTGACCCGAACCCTTACCTTTTAGTAGTCATTCGAACCTGGCAACACAGACTATAGTAGAGCGTAGACTTTGATTCGTAGTTCGGCCCTGCTCAAACAAGGGTACCCTTGTGTCCTGTGTTTTGCGACCCAGGCCCTTTTATGTTCCACCGGCAATGTGAACGGTCTCGTGTCCTCTCGCGTACCCTCTCCAATCCGCGTGACTGTGCGTGTAGCCCTAGTCGCAGTAGTAGTAGTAGTAGTAGTAGTAGTAGTAGTAGTAGTAGTAGTAGTAGTAGTAGTAGTAGTAGGTAGTAGTCGTAGTCGTAGTCGTAGTCGTAGTAGTAGTAGTAGTAGTAGTAGTAGTAGTAGTAGTAGTAGTAGTAGTAGTAGTAGTAGTAGTAGTAGTAGTAGTAGTAGTAGTAGTATAGAGTAGTAGTAGTAGTAGTAGTAATAGTAGTAGTAGTAGGAGTAGTAGTAGTAGTAGTATGGCAATCGTAGTGTTGTAGTAGTGGGTAGCCATAGTTAGAAGAAGCGTAGTAGTAGCCGTCGTCATCGTCATTGTCGTCGTTCGTAGTAGTAGTAGTAGTAGTAGTAGTAGTGGTAGTAGTTAGTAGTAGTAGTAGAAGTAGTAGTACTTGTAGTGGTAGGAGTAGAGTTAGTAGTAGTAGTAGTAGTAGTAATTAGTTTAGTAGTTGTAGTAGTAGTCCAGTAGTAAGTAGTCGAGTAGTAGTAGTAGTAGTAGTAGTTAGTAGTAGTCGTAGTAGTCGTAGTAGTAGTAGATGTAGTAGTAGTAGTAGTAGAAGTAGTAGAGTAGTCGTAGCAGTAGTTAGTAGTAGTAGTAGTAGTAGCAGAGTAGTATTAGGTAGTAGTATAGTTTAGTAGTAGGAGTAGTAGTTAGTTAGTTGTAGTAGTAGTAGTAGTAGTAGTAGTAGTGTTAGTAGTAGTAGTAGTCATTCGTAGTAGCGTAATGGTAGTAGGTAGTTAATTAGCACGTAGTAGTTAGTAGTAGTAGAGTAGTAGTAGCCAGTAGCAGTAGTAGTAGTAGTAGTAGTAGTAGTAATAGTATTCGTAGTAGTAGTAGTAATAGTATTAGTAGTAGTAGTAGTAGTAGTAGTAGTAGTAGTAGTAGTAGTAGTAGTAGTACTAGTAATAGTAGCAGCCGCAGTAGTAGTGTAGTAGTCGTAGTAGTAGTAGTAGTAGTAGTAGTAGTAGTAGTAGTAGTAGTAGTAGTAGCAGTAGTAGTAGTAGTAGTAGTAGTAGTAGTAGGGCTAACCGGGGGATGGTGGCCGGGGCGGCGTGGGGGGGGCGCGGGGGGGCGCGCGGGGGCGCGCGGGGCGCGCGAGGCGCGCGGGAGCGCCCGGAAAGCGCGCGGGGGGCGCGCGGGGAGGACGCGCGGACGCGCGGGGCGCTCCCCGCTCGCCGGGGACTCGCGAGGCGCGCGGGGTTGCGCGCGGGGGCTGCGCGCGGCGCGGGCGCGCGCGGCGCGCGGGGCGCGCGGGACGCGCGTAGCGCGCGCGGCGCGCGTGGCGCGCGAGGCGCGCGGGGCGTGCGGGGCCTCCTGGGAAGCCGTCTTAGGCTTCCTGAGAGGCCTCTTGGTGTCCTGGGAGGCTCCTTGGGCCTCCTGAGAGGCCTCTTGGGCTTCTCGAGAGGTTTCTTGCGCCTCCGGAGAGACCTCTTGGGCCTCCTGGGAGGCCTGGAGGCCTCTGGTGCTTCCTGGGGGGCCTATTGGGCCCCCTGTGAGGCCTATTGGGCCTCCCGGGAGGCCTCTTTGGCTTCCTGAGGCCTCTTTGGGCATTTTGGGAAACCCCTTGGGCCTCCTGAGAGGCCTCTTGGGCCCCCTGAGAGGCCTTTGGGGCCTCCTCAGAGGCCTCTTAGGCCTCCTGAGAGGCCTCTTGGGGCTCCTGGGGGGCCTGCTGGGAGGCCTCTTGGGCCTCCTGGGAGGCCTTTTGGGTCTTGTGGAAGGCCTCTTGGGCCTCCTGAGAAACCTATTCGGCCTCCTGAGACGCCTCTTGGGCCTCCTGAGAAGCCTCTTGGGCTTCCTGAAAAGTTTCTTGGGCCTCCTGGGAACTCTCTTGGGCCTCCTGGGAGGCCTGCTTGGCCTCCTGAAAGGCTTCTTGGGCCTCCTGAGAGGCCTCTTGGACCTGCAAAGAAGCCTCTTGGGCCTCCTGAGGGGCCTCTGGGGCCTCCTGAAAGGCCCTTGGGCCTCCTGAGAGGCCTCTTGGGCCTCCTGTGAGGTCTATTGAGCCTCCCGACAGGTCCCTTGGGCATCCTGAAAGGCCTCTTTGGCCTCCTGAGAGGCCTCTTGGGCCTCCTGAGAGGCCTCTGGGGCCTCCTGGGAGACCTCTTAGGCCTCCTGACAGGCCTCTAGGGCCTCCTGGGAAGCCTCCTGGGAGGCCGGACGACGAGGGCGTGATGATTGTGATTGAGGCTGTCGAACGGGACGAGGGCGTGATGATGATGTTGATGATGCGGATGCTGCTGCGGATGATGATGCCCATGATGACGATGATGCCTACAATGGTGACGACGTTGACGATGGCGACGGCAATGAAGGTGATGATGCTGAGTAGTAGTGGTAGTAGTAGTAGTAGTAGTAGTAGTAGTAGTAGTAGTAGTAGTAGTAGTAGTAGTAGTAGTAGTAGTCGTATTAGTCATACAGCATGGTACATACATCATACACCATCATACATCATACAACATGCGACACACATCATCTATCATCATGCGTCATACAACGTGGTACATACACCATACAACACCACTCATCATACACCATGGTACATACATTATACACCACCACGCACCATACAACATGATACATGCACCATACATCATCATGCACCATACAACATTATACATACACCGTACCATCATGCATCATACAACAGTATACATACTCCATACATCACCATGCATCATACAACATTGTACACACACCATTCATGATCAACCGCCATTCACCACCAAACATCATACACCATCAAACATCATACGTCATCTATCATCATACATCATCAAACACCATACATCATACAACATCACACATCATCAAACATCATACATCATAATCATAATACACCATCAAACACCATACATCATAATACATCATCATACACTACCGTACGCCATACATCATACATCAAATTACACCTTCAAACACAATATTTCATAATGCATCATCAGAATCCTTACCTCATGCATCATCATACATTATCGTACACCACCATGCATCATCATACATCATCATACACCATCAAACAATATCATACACCACCAGGCATCATCATACGTCATCATACACCATCATGCATCATCGTACATCATCATACACCATCATACATCATCGTACAACATCATACATCATCGTACACCATCATCCATCATCATACATTATCATACATCATCATACATCATCATGTATCATCGTACGTCATCGTGCAGCATCAAACATCACCGTACACCACCATACATCATCATACATCATCATACATCATTTTACATCATCTTACATCATACATAGCACCCACACCAACACCCACACCCAAACACTCACCCACAACCTCTCTTTTTGTTGTTAAAGCCGTTGGAAACGCGAAACCTCCATCACCACCCTTAAGTCGTCTCACGGACGAACTGCCCGGCCACCATCCCCCGGTCAGCCCTAGTAGTAGTAGTAGTAGTAGTAGTAGTAGTAGTAGTAGTAGTAGTAGTAGTAGTAGTAGTAGTAGTAGTAGTAGTAGTAGTAGTAGTAGTAGTAGTAGTAGTAGTAGTAGTAGTAGTAGTAGTAGTAGTAGTAGTAGTAGTAGTAGTAGTAGTAGTAGTAGTAGTAGTAGTAGTAGTAGTAGTAGTAGTAGTAGTAGTAGTAGTAGTAGTAGTAGTAGTAGTAGTAGTAGTAGTAGTAGTAGTAGTAGTAGTAGTAGTAGTAGTAGTAGTAGTAGTAGTAGTAGTAGTAGTAGTAGTAGTAGTCGTAGTAGTAGTAGTGTAGTAGTAGTAGTAGTAGTAGTAGTAGTAGTAGTAGTAGTAGTAGTAGTAGTAGTAGTAGTCGTAGTAGTAGTAGTAGTAGTAGTAGTAGTAGTAGTAGTAGTAGTGGTGGTGGTGGTGGTAGTAGTAGTAGTAGTAGTAGTAGAAGTAGTAGTAGTAGTAGTAGTAGTAGTAGTAGTAGTAAAGGTAAAGGTAAAGGTAAAGGTAAAGGTAAAGGTAAAGGTAAAGGTAAAGGTAAAGGTAAAGGTAGTAGTAGTAGTAGTAGTAGTAGTAGTAGCAGCAGTGGTAGTAGTAGTAGTAATAGCCGCATCAATAGTAGTAAGAATATTAGTGGTAGTAGTAGTTGACGTCGCAGTAGTAGTTGAAGTAGTAGTCGTAGTAGTTGCTGTAATAGTAGGGCTCGTAGTTAATCCACCCGCTGATGGAGGGAGGTTGGAAGTGGGGGCGTTGAGTATGAACAAGCCCTGGGTGTTTTAAGATAAAGCTCTGGTGCTTCGAAAAAAACACCGTCGAGGATGAGGGTGGCGAGACTAATAAAAACGCGCATGTTGATTAGACGGAGCATTCAAGGGAAGATCCGAAACAGACATATGGGCATCATTAGACATGCCACAGCTTGAATGATCATGTGGATTGTGGCGTTATATCACAGTTTAGGCCCTCGGGGTCGGCGTTGCAGCGTAAGCACGCGCATCGCGCGGGCCCAGCGCCATCGCGAGTGCGGATGACGGGGTGCGCTGGCATAAAACAACAAGCAAACGTACTAGACAGTTGGCCTTGCGCCCCAGTACGGGGCGAAGCGGCGCAACCCAAATTAGTCTTCACTGTCCACGTACGGGTCGGCCCGTGCAACGGCACGGACATGTCGGCGTCAACCGCGCAGAGCATGGACGCCCGCGTCCACGAGGTTTGAGCCAACATGGCGGTGGGGGAAGGAGGCGACGACGACGGCGGCAGCCGCGGCAGCGGCAACAACAAGCGACGACGACAGTGACGACGACGGCGAAGACGACGGCAACGGCAACGGCGGCCTCGGCGGCGGCGGTGGCGGCGACGATAGAAGCGACGACATCGACAACGGCAGCGACGACGACGACGACGGCGTCGACGGCGACGGCTACGGCGACGACGACGACGACGACGGCGAGGACAACGACGGCGACGGCGGCCACAGCGGCGTCAACGATGACGACGGCGACTGCGATTGCGGCAACGCCCAAGAGGCCTCCAAGATGGCCCCATGACGGCCCAAGAGGCCCCCAAGACGGCCCCAAGAGGGCCCCAAGACGGCCCAAGAGGCTTCCGAGACGCCCAAGATGGCCTTCCAAGACGGCCCTGAAGTGCCCCAAGAGGGCCCCAAGAGGGCCCCAAGACGACCCAGAGAGGCCCCCAAGACGGCTTCCGACGGAGTCAGACGGGCCAGGAACGCCCTAAGACGCCCAAAGATGCCCCCAAGAAACCCCCAAAGGCCCCCAAGAGGCCCAAGGAGGCCCCCAGGAGGCCTCCAAGAGGTCCCCAGGAAGCTCCCAGGAGGCCCCAAGAGTGCCCCAAGAGGCTTCCAAGAGGCTTCCTCCTCCTGCTCCTCCTCCTCCTCCTTTTTCCTGATCCCCCCCTCCTCTTCCTCCCCCATGTGTTCCCCGAAGGCTTTTCACAACGTCTCGGGGAACACATCGTCTGATAGTTTGGGCAAGCTCTGGCCCAACTTTCGGCCACATAGGCGCTTCCAAAAGGGCAGGGGGCGGCGGTGATTCGCCGCGGGCGTCTTCGATAACTTCCACGATCGTCGAACGCTCTGACTCCTTCTTGGGGTCGGTGGAATGGCGTAAGCCACTTGAATAATAGTTCGCAGCGGCTGGTGCCGAGGCGGCTCCGATATGTGTTGTGCGACCCAGTACACCGAGATGGGCACGCATATGCACGTGCATGGTGACAAGAAGATGTCGCACCGTGATGGCACCGATATGGCTCCGAGATGGCACCGATATGGGGCCCAAGAGGCCCCGATAATATGTTGCAACGGTTGGTGCCGAGATGGGCCCGAGAAGCTTGGAACGGTCAGTGTCGAAATTGCCGGCGGGTGGTTGTTTCGACGATTGGCGCTAGTACGACTAACGCCCTTCGAAAGCGCGCCGTATCTTGGAGCCATTTCGGTGCCGTCTTGGTGCCGTCTAGGTCTCCGTCGACGACGGAGGGTTCCTTGTAAGTTTGCGAGGAGCCAAGATTGGCTCGAGGGGCTCGCCCTCTCCCCTCCCGCCCTCGGCCCTCTCCCCTCCCACCACCAGCCTGCAAGGAGGGAGGATGTGGATGCGTGTGAGGAATGCATTTGCAGCGGCTTATACGCAAAGTTGCGGCATGACCGCGAACATCACTAAGTTGCGGCTCGCTCCCGCTTGAGAAGCTCTGCCTCGGCCGCGGCGCCCAGCTCAGCCTCGGGGTTGGGCAGCAAGTCATTGGCCCTAGCATCCATGAACACGTGCTGGTCGCGATGGGACTTTGGAATCCCGCGTCCGACCAGCAGCCACTGCTTCATTCTCCGCCTGCACGTGTCGTACGACAGGGCAGGCCGATTGTCCGTGCCCTTGCCCATGTGGACGTGCTTCACACACGTGAACTTGGGCTTGGCAGGGTCGAGATGGTCAAGGCAGCGCCCCTCCCATCCGACGCAGATGCCGCCTTGCCAGATCTCTGCGATCTGCCACGGCCCGAACGGTTCCGCACGCGGCTTTTTCTGGCCATGTGCGCCATGGGCGCCGCCAACCTTCGCCTTTTTCGGCGGGGGCGGCAGGGGCGGGGCATCGCCGCTGCCATCGGGGCCGCCAACGCCAACGCCAAGGCCGCCAGGCGGCGCAGGCGGGAGCGGCGCTGGGCTCGGCGCGCCGCCGCCGCCGCCGCAACCGCCTATGGCGGCCCCAGCCGCGGCGCCGCCAGCACCTGCAAGTCCTCCGACGGGGCCTCCAGCAGGATCTGCGGCTAGTGGCCCAGCCGCGCCTGCCGCCGCGGCTTTGGCGATCACCAGCTTCGCCCCGATCCCAGCGGCCAGCTTGCCCTTGGCGATCTTCTTCGTGACCCTGGCGTCCGCGGCGGCCTTCTTGGCCTCGCGCCTCCCTTTCCTCTTCTCGGCCATTCGCTTCAAGTTCTGCTGCTTCAACGCCGTGCGGAACGTCTGGATCTCGTTGCAATTCTGGGCGTCGTGGGCCAGGATCTCATCGAGCATGTTCATGAAATCATCCCCGAGCTCCTCCGCGCCGAAGTCGCCCTGCTTGTGGAGGGCGGCTGCGCACTTCGCGATGAGGTCTGGGAATCCTGCGAATGTCAATTCAATCAGCTTCTCGCGAGCAGCCCCCGCCGAAGCCGTTGCAGCGTCGTCGAGGTGCAAGCCCATCACGTCCGCGATATTCTTCATGTGGTCCAGGGCCAGGGGCGCGCCTGCGAGCAACGACGCCGCCAGCGGCGTCATGGGCTCCTCCGACACCAAGAGCACCCTGCCAACGCCAGCGAGAAACGTCACCTTGGAGATGTTCGCCACCTTGTAGTTCGTAGGGTTGGTCACGTAATAGTCGTGGAACGCGCCCGCGTCGGACCGCATTCTGAAATAACTCACGTCGCCTTTCTGGCCACGGTCGAGGTCGCGCACGAATAGACTCCAGAGTTGTTGACTGACGACCACCATAGACGAACCAGAGGCTTCATGCAACAGTATAGATACTTAGCTCTGGGACCATCCTGCCATGCCACGAGCTCAAAAGATTTGGACGATCGCTTCCCATTTTCGCCCATGCCTGAATCCATGACCATGCTGAGCACGCCTTTGCATACGATTGTCCATTCGGTGAGCTGTACTCGTGGCCTCTGTCAAGTATTCGTCGGAGTGCATGTGGCACTATATCCTGGTCACCTCGGAACTCCTTGGCGACGGAGACCTGCTGGTCGCGATGGCAAATGTTCCTGGACACATCCTCGTCGCTCAACTGAAACGTTTTCATGCCGCGTGAGCCCGCGATGTTGCCCTCCTGCTGTGCCCGGTACAGGCGAGTCGGGCCGATGGTAGGTTCCCTTTTGGCGCGGCCCTCGTCTCGAATATGTTGGTGAACGTCCTCTGGCCCTTTGGAATCTGGCCAGTGCTCCAAGGCGGCACTCGCAGTTCGAATGAACCCATCGGTGATGTCGTCGAGGCCAGGAGCACCCAATTCCCGCTCGTTCTGGCAAAATGCAAGTCGATTGATCGGCCATTTCAACCAGAATATGTCGCCCACGAGCTGCTGCGCGTCTGGTCTGGACAATGTCGCCTTCTCCACCTCCAAGATGAGCCTCCAGTCGAAGTTGATGATACCTCGCCTCACTTTCAGCCTCTCCTGGGAGCTCATAGTCCGACCAAGTGCCATCCGAAACTTCCCTGGATAGCAGAAGAGCTCTGGCGCGATGGAATCGTACCTCTCCTTCAACACCCTCATCATGAATTCGAATGCCTCGGCGCCGCGCTGGCCATTCGGGTCGCCAGTCGCGAGCAAGCCCACGTCCCTGATCTTCGCCACGTCGTTCATACACGTGATGACCGTCTGCCTGAACTCGAGCTTCCAGGCACCAGTCTGCAGCTTGTAGTCGTAATCCATCCCTTGGGCGATGGTCTTGACCTGGCTCGACCTGTGGCCGTACTCCTGCCGCTGCGAGCTAGTCGCCACCGAAAAGATGGATAGCGCGCTGTGCAAGTCATCAGTGATGAAGCTGTAGGCCCTCTTCACCGTGCCCGCCTGCTTCGAAATCTCCTGCTGGACGTCTCCGTCCGTGGCCCCCCGACTGGTGCCCGCGTGGACCATGGTGGAGAGCCCGCCCCCCTTGCCGTGCTCGTCGGACATCAACTTCAGGACGGCCCGAAGGCCCCGCAGCTCCTTCCTGTGCCACTCCCAGCAGTCGTTGATGCTCACGAAGCGCATCAACTTTAAATGAGGCCCGACCTCGTGGCAACTGCGGAGCTTGCCCATCCTGCCGAAGATCTCGGCAAGGCCTGATGCAGACGAAGAGTCCACGCCAAGTGCGTCGCCGAACTTCTGCGCCACCGCCAAGAACTCTGGCGATGACTCGTTGTAGAGCTGGCACCACCGACGGCAGGACTCCTTTAGGCAGGCAAGCGCCCCACGCGCCCCACTGAGGAGGGCGAGGAGGGGGGGGAGGACGGGCGCCGAACAACTCACCTGGGGCTTCCAGGTTGGATGGGGGGGGGGAAAGGCAAGCGGATTTAAGATTTGACGTCCGAAAGGTTTGGTTTCCATTGTCGGTTTCGCGCCAGAAGGCCCACCCCCAACGCCCCACCCCTGACCCTGGATGACTGTTCGCACCCGACGCCCCTTGCTCCCCCAGCCCCTGCGCGAACTCGGGTGAGTCGTTCGGCCCCTTCCGTTCCCGCCCCTCCCCCCTCGCCGCTCCCGTGGGGTGATGGCCGCTTGCCCTCCTACGCTGGTGTCTCTCCTTCTTGAGGCCGAACCACTGTCCTGATCGATACGGCCCTGAATTCATGTTGCAGATCGTCACGAACTCAACACCCTCTTCCACACGTGTCCCTTTGGCCTCCCTGACCAAGGCCCAACGCGCTTAGCGCTGTTCTTCAAAGCATTCCACAATGCGTGCAGCGGGTCGAACCAAGGAACGAACAAGTACTTCTCAGCAATAAGGAAGTGCAACAATGATGAATTGATTGAGCTGCGGTCCGTCGTATGCGAGACAATCGGGAACTTGAACGTCCATAGATGAGGCGGTATCTCCACTGAAGCCTCGCGCTGATCCCGGTTGAAGAGTAGCTGCGCTCCGTCCCATGGCATTCGTTTCTCACCATTCTGCACTGGCCGTAAGTTCAGGCAAGGTGCGAGGCAGAAGTCGGCAAGCGGTCGCCCAGTCAATTGGACGAGCTCCGTGAGGACAACGCACATGTTCAAGAACGCAGCCTCCCTGTCCAGCTTGTCCGAGGCCCACACCTCGGCAAGCTCAGGGTCCTCAGCGATGAACTGCAAGTCGACTTTCTTGCGTATCGCCTTGAAGATAAGATCTGCCAACGTCGTGATGCGAGGCGGGCCCTAGGCCCTGCAGGCCCTCCCCCAGGCCGCCCGCGGCCCGATGGAAAAGCAAGGGCGCCCCCCCCTGGAAGGGCGGGGTTGCTCGACCTCCCCCGCGCGCGGGAGCCGAGGTGAGGCCCGCCGAGGGCCGACCCGAGGCGACCCGCCCCCTGCGGGGAAAGCTGAGGGGAGATCAAGGTCAGGCCGCCCAAAGGCCACCTCGCATCATTCAGAAACGTGATGCAAACACCTGGGGAGATTTCTACATCAGGTTTTTCAGAGTTTTGCATCAGGGTTTTAAGAGAAATCCCCATGTTTTTTTCCAGAATTTCCAGGCCCCCGAGGGAGCCTAACCCGCGTCCCCCCCTGCGTCGTTAAGAGGATTCCCCACTGGAGGGCAACGGCCCTCCTGTGGCTTCGTCGGAGGGGGCGCCCCACTGAGGCCACCAATTGATTGCTGCAGATCGCGCCTTCGGGCACATGTCACCAGCGATGGGCTCCCCAGGGACTGCGGTCTGAGCGACCAAGCCAATGTTGTAGCTCCGCCGCGAATACCCACCTGGGTCCCACGTCATTGCCAACGACGGCGCGCCCTTAAAGGCACCCTTCATCAAGTCTCTGTGCATCGTCGTCATCGCGTAGCTGATCTTGCTGTCAGGGTCCTTCGCCCTTCGCTCCTATCACCGCTGTGACAGTCTGGTTGCTCTCCGGATGGCGGCGGCGATCGCTTGGGGGTCGAGGCGTCGACGGCGCTCCGCGCACCTCAGCTCCTCCAGTCGGTCCTGCATGGACGGGCTCTGCGCTGGGATGTGGCGGAAGAGGATGTAGGATTCCATGCCGACGGCGAGCGCTCTGCAGCAAAATGCCGACACAGCCTCAGCACCAGGGCGAAAGCGTTGGCGGACGTGGGCGGCCGCGTCCGCCGTCCGCCCTGGCCAGGGTCGCCCATCGACCAGTCGATGGCGCCCCGAGGGCTGACATCGCGGCTAGACGCGATGCCTCCAGCACGCCAGTGTTTGAGCCAAAATGGCTGCGGTCGGAGGAAATGGAATGGGTGGGGAAGGAAGGTGGAAGAGGGTGGGGGATGGAAGAGGGTGGAGGATGGATGAGGGTGGAGGCTGGAAGAGGGGGGAGGATGGAAGAGGGCCCCAGAGTCCAAGAGCGCCCTGGCTCGAACGCCGCCGACCCTCAAGGCCACGTGCTATGCCCCGACGGGGGCTCCGAGGCGGCCCAAGACAGACCCGCAAAAGGGGCCAAGCATATGTGGCAACTATTGGTAGTACCAAGACGGGACCGAACTCATTTTGCAACGATTGGAACCGACATGCGTAACAAGATGCGCATATATGGAGCGATGCAATTGTTGCACCGAGGTGGCGTCGGCATTGTACCGATATGGCACCAATATGGCACCCAACCGAACGTTGCAACGATCGTCGCCGAGATGACCCCCCCCAAAAAAAAACACATCTAGCACCGATGGGTACAGAGATAGGCCCCACTAAAGTGCCCCCCACTGATGGTACTTGTGCGATGGGGACCTCGATGGCACAAAGAAGGCGCCGATATGGCACTGAGAGACACTGCAACCTCGAAGGGCGTTGAAGTTGCATATCGGCACCTACCCCAGTGAGCACTCAATGGATCAGGGCTGGCCCGATGGGGCGGTTTATTGCAGGAGTCTGCGAATCTACATGCTCTTCTCTGGGACGGTGCAGTCGCGATTGCCCTAGCACTCGCGAGCTCGGCCGCTGCCCGCTTGCTTGTCCCTGCCCGACAGTACCTGGCGCGCGCATTCATTCTCGAATGCGAGGCCCCGAGCGCCAAGTGCGGGCGAGCAGGCGGCAGCCGAATTTCAAAATAAAGAGACGCCAGGCTGGTCAACGCACCTCAACATGTTTCGTCGTGGGTGTTATGATATGCTATTATGGCTGCTGTACGATTTGATCAACCATCCTACGTTGAACAAAAACTGTGCAATGTGACTGACCATACGTTCGCCGCAGCACCTCGGCCGACGGCATTGCCCCTTCGGGGCACAGCTCAAGAGCCAGCACCGCCCGCACTCGCGGGATCCGTCTTGCACTTCTTCTCGGGGGGCTGCTCGGGAAGAGATTCGGGCGCGCTGGGCGCGGGCTCAGCTGGCTTCCGATCCGCTGACTGCTGGACGAGGTTCTGTAGAAGCTCGGGGGACAGCTCCAACTTGCCCTCAGGCGTGAGCTCGAGCCCCTTGCCCTTGAACGGGATGAAGTTGGAAGGGGACGCTGGCTGCGACGACGCCAGTGGGGCGGCCTGGCTGCGGCGGGGCCGTGTCCGGACTCGTGCGCGGCCGCGGCCGCGGCCGAACTTGGTTCTTCCATATCGTCGAAGAGCTCCTTCGAATTCCGCCTGGTTTGTGAAAGCGGGCTCCTTAACCATCTTCGGCGCCACCTGTGCCTTTGCTGGTTTCACCACCTCCTTCATGCTTGGGGCGGCGACCCGCGCCACCTGGGGGGCCTGCTGCTGGGCGCTGCCGCCCTCGACAAGGCCGCCCCTGCGAGAGACGGGCATGCGCTCGACGGGGTAGCCGAAGCGCCTCGCGATGACGTTCGTGTTGTCGAGGTCGGCGCTCAGGTCGTTGAGGCGCATCGGGTACACGCTGATGGTCCTGGCGATCTCTGCTGCGATCGCCTCCCTCATCTCCCCCTTGTTCTTCGCCGTGAAGTCCTTGATGCGCGTCTCGGGGCCCAGGCTGCTAGCGATGAAGACCAGCTCGTCCACTGCGTCGTCGTCGAGGCCGCTGAGGAGTATCGGCGAGAAGCGCTTGCAGTCGTAGGACTGCAACGCCTGCACTTTCATCTTCCGAGGGAGGACTGTCCGCGCATTGAACTTTCACGCTGCCCCGAGGTAGCGGTAGGACGTGGAGACCCGCTGGGACTCGTCGCCGAACACGAGCTTGCAAGGAGATGTCTCATCGGGGTTGCCCAGGGCGGACTGCGAGGCAGCCGCATCCTGCGCCGTTGGGCCCGGCGTCGGCTGCGCCGTCGCGTGCGCAGACTGGCTCTGCGCAGCCTGCTGCGTTGACAGCAGCAGTGCCAACTGCCCGATGTCCGTCGCGGGTGGCGGCGGCTGGACTGGCTGGGGCGGCGCGGCCTGCGCAGGCTGGCCCATCTGATACATGGCAATGCGAAGCAGTAGACTTGTGAGATCGGCCTGGCTGGCCATGTCTCTGGCTGGCCAGCACGCGCGAAGAGAAGACGAATGTCTGAAGCCCGATGCTTGGGCCAAGATGGCTACGGAAAGGGACACTGGCGTTTGAGGCGTGCATTGTGCACGGATTGGCTCGAGGGGCGCACATTCGCTTTTTGGCGCCCCTCGTGCATGTTTGCGCACTTACGTTTCCGAGTGGATCGGAACGCATGATGCGCGCCAAACACGCGAGGGGCGCCAAAGGGCGATTGTGCGCCCCTCGGGCCACAGGCCGCCTTAGGCCCACGGGCCCCTCGATGGGCCACGAAGCGGCTCTCGACCCAGCGCGCGACGGCGACGACGACGACCCAACGAAACGGGCCACTGCTAAACAAGACATGAGTTGCATCACATACGTAGGGGCCGACACCACTAGAGCAAAGCTTGAGGAGAGGTTGCAGCCCCCCTCGAGCAACGGATGGTGAGAAGGAGGAGGAGGACGAGGAGGGTAACGCACAAGGGGGATCGACCGAATTCACCACTCCAGAACGATAAACCCTCGACCCCCGATGTCGAAACGAACGCGTCGTAGAAACACCATTTGGCGTTGTCGGTCGTCGCCCTCCTCGTCGAGCCGTCGTCAACGTCGACGTCGGCGCCGACGCCGCCACCTCTCGTCCTCGTCGTCCTTGGTCGCCCACCCCTGCTCGTCGGCTGCCATTTTGTTACGGGCCCCGAGACTACGCTGTTACGGGCCCCAAGACTTCGCTAGGCTCGCACGTTTTCCGACACACTTCGCTTCTGCCACCCTCAGATGCCTGTCGCATTCACGCGGTGCTTCGGCTGGCTCCCAGGCGCCCCACAGGGTTCCACGGACCACAGACGACCCCCAGGTCCCACGTGTGTCGCAGGTCCGACAAGCCCCACTGGTTCCGCAGGTCCCACCTGTGTTGCGGGCCCCACAGGTTTTGCACGTCCCACGGGACCCACAGGCCACAGGGGTCCCCCAGGTCCCACAGGTGTTGCAAGCTCCTCGGTGGTGGGCAGTAGGTCCCTACTGGTTTCCAAACCAGGGTCGAAGGGCGCAAGGTCCCTCAGGTACACGACAGGGTTGGCGCAGGTCGCTGGGGTCTAAGTGCAGCGCATCAATTCCCAACCACGACACACCATGCAATGGACATACGACCAACGAACTATAACGCCGGACACCCCTCCAGCCCTCCTCCCAGCTACCCCATACACCTCCTACCCCTCCACCCAGCCCGCAGCTGCAGCTCTCACTTCAGCCTAGCCCTGCTCCGCCCAGGTCCACCACTCCCAGCTCCCCCAGCATGCAAAATGCAACGCAATGCAAATCACAAAATGGCCTAGAGTTGGCTCCGGGCACCCAAGATGTGCCTGGGAGTGGTGTTCTGGGAACGCGAAGAGCACAAAGTGGCCTACTGTTGGCTCCGGGCACTCACGATGTGGCCTGGGAGTGGTGTTCTGGCAAGATGCATCGTGATTCCGGGCAAAAGTTTCACACTTTCCAACGTTATGATTTTTTGAGTCCTAGCCTGGCTAGGACGAAACGAACATGAAAGCCACGAAGTGCGATAGGGTTGCAACTTTCCAACGTTACGAATGCCTTTTTGGAGCTCTGGTGCAGGACTTCCCCACAAAAACGACGCCGTTCGTAACGTTGGAAACGCTTAAATAAGAATATTCAAATATTCTTTATTCAAGAAACTTCAACGTTACGAACGGCGTCGTTTTTGTGGGGAAGTCTTGCACCACAGCTCCAAAAAGGCATTCATAACGTTGGAAAGTTGCAACCCTATCGCACTTCGTGGCTTTCATGTTCGTTTCGTCCTAGCCAGGCTAGGACGCAAAAAATCATAACGTTGGAAAGTGTGAAGCTCTTGTATGGAATCACGATGCATCTTGCCAGAACACCATTCCCAGGCCACATCGTGAGTGCCCGGAGCCAACAGTAGGCCACTTTGTGCTCTTCGTGTTCCCAGAACACACTGCCCAGGCCACATTTTGGGTGCCCGGAACCAGCTCTGGGCCATTTTGTGTTTTGGTCTGGTTGCTTTGCATTGCTTAGCGTTGCTTGGCGTCGCTGTGCGTTGCATGAACTGCACCGCGTGGCTCGCGCTACCTAGGTTGCATAGCATGCGTTGCACCGCCTAGATTGCACCGCGTGGATTGCAAGACATCCACGTTCGGGGGCCACGCTGGCTACTATTCGTTTGTTCAATATCACGTAAGTAGCGCATACGGGATACTAAGTTAGCGTTGTTGGAAGGCCGTGGATGTAAACAATAAACGCGAAATTTATTCATAACATTGGATTTCGCCATTCAAAGGCCGCGAGTTCCAGGTAGGGCAAGATCGGCAGCTGCCCGCGAAAATGTAAACAATAAACGCGAAACTCGGAAACACTTTTTTCAACCTGGGGCCGTTCATGCCTAGCTTGCGTTCCATATCTTTGAATGGCGGAATTCAATGTTTCGGATGGGTTTCGCGTTAATTTTTTACATCCACGGCTGCCATTTTGTTACGGGCCCCAAGACTACGCTGTTACGGGCCCCAAGACTACGCTAAGCTCGTACATTTCCCGACACTTTCCGCTTCTGCCACACAAACTGCCTGCACATTTCCCGACACACTTCGCTTCTGCCACCCTCAAATGCTTGCCGCATTCACGCGTTGCGTCGGCTGGCTCTCAGGCGTCCCACAGGGTTCCACGGACCACAGACGACCCCCAGGTCCCACGGGTGTCGCAGGTCCGACAAGCCCCAGTGGTTCCGCAGGTCCCACATGTGTTGCGGGTCCCACCGGTCCCACAGGTTTTGCAGGTCCCACGGGTCCCACAGGCCACAGGGGTCCCCCAGGTCCCACAGGTGTTGCAAGCTCCTCGGGTGTCGTAGGTCCCACAGGTCCCACCAGTTTCGCAGGTCTCGCAGGTCCCACAGGACCGACAGGTGTCGCAGGTCTCAGGGGTCTCAGCAATGCAAAGCAACGCAAAGCAAAGCACAAAATGGCCTAGAGTTGGCTCCGGGCACCCAAGATGTGGCCTGGGAGTGGTGTTCTGGGAACGCGAAGAGCACAAAGTGGCCTACTGTTGGCTCCGGGCACTCACGATGTGGCCTGGGAGTGGTGTTCTGGCAAGATGCATCGTGATTCCGGGCAAAAGTTTCACACTTTCCAACGTTATGATTTTTTGTGTCCTAGCCTGGCTAGGACGAAACGAACATGAAAGCCACGAAGTGCGATAGGGTTGCAACTTTCCAACGTTACGAATGCCTTTTTGGAGCTCTGGTGCAAGACTTCCCCACAAAAACGACGCCGTTCGTAACGTTGGAAACGCTTAAATAAGAATATTCAAATATTCTTTTTCAAGAAACTTCAACGTTACGAACGGCGTCGTTTTTGTGGGGAAGTCTTGCACCAGAGCTCCAAAAAGGCATTCATAACGTTGGAAAGTTGCAACCCTATCGCACTTCGTGGCTTTCATGTTCGTTTCGTCCTAGCCAGGCTAGGACGCAAAAAATCATAACGTTGGAAAGTGTGAAACTCTTGTCTGGAATCACGATGCATCTTGCCAGAACACCATTCCCAGGCCACATCGTGAGTGCCCGGAGCCAACAGTAGGCCACTTTGTGCTCTTCGTGTTCCCAGAACACAATGCCCAGGCCACATTTTGGGTGCCCGGAACCAGCTCTAGGCCATTTTGTGTTTGGTTTGGTTGCTTTGCATTGCTTAGCGTTGCTTGGCGTCGCTGTGCGTTGCATGAACTGCACCGCGTGGCTCGCGCTACCTAGGTTGCATAGCATGCGTTGCACCGCCTAGATTGCACCGCGTGGATTGCAAAACATCGACGTTCGGGGGCCACGTTGGCTAATATTCGTTTGTTCAATATCACGTAAGTAGCGCATAAGGGATACTAAGTTAGCGTTGCTGGAAGGCCGTGGATGTAAACAATAAACGCGAAATTTATTCATAACATTGGATTTAGCCATTCAAAGGCCGCGAGTTCCAGGTAGGGCAAGATCGGCAGCTGCCCGCGAAAATGTAAACAATAAACGCGAAACACGGAAACACTTTTTTCAACCTGGGGCCGTTCATGCCTAGCTTGCGTTCCATATCTTTGAATGGCGGAATTCAATGTTACGGATGGGTTTCGCGTTAATTGTTTACATCCACGGCTGCCATTTTGTTACGGGCCCCAAGACTACGCTGTTACGGGCCCCAAGACTACGCTAAGCTCGTACATTTCCCGACACTTTTCGCTTCTGCCACCTTCAAATGCCTGCCGCATTCACGCGTTGCTTCGGCTGGCTCTCAGGCGTCCCACAGGGTTCCACGGACCACAGACGACCCCCAGGTCCCACGGGTGTCGCAGGTCCGACAAGCCCCAGTGGTTCCGCAGGTCCCACATGTGTTGCGGGTCCCACCGGTCCCACAGGTTTTGCAGGTCCCACGGGTCCCACAGGCCACAGGGGTCCCCCAGGTCCCACAGGTGTTGCAAGCTCCTCGGGTGCCGTAGGTCCCACAGGTCCCACCAGTTTCGCAGGTCTCGCAGGTCCCACAGGACCGACAGGTGTCGCAGGTCTCAGGGGTCTCAGCAATGCAAAGCAACGCAAAGCAAAGCACAAAATGGCCTAGAGTTGGCTCCGGGCACCCAAGATGTGGCCTGGGAGTGGTGTTCTGGGAACGCGAAGAGCACAAAGTGGCCTACTGTTGGCTCCGGGCACTCACGATGTGGCCTGGGAGTGGTGTTCTGGCAAGATGCATCGTGATTCCGGGCAAAAGTTTCACACTTTCCAACGTTATGATTTTTTGTGTCCTAGCCTGGCTAGGACGAAACGAACATGAAAGCCACGAAGTGCGATAGGGTTGCAACTTTCCAACGTTACGAATGCCTTTTTGGAGCTCTGGTGCAGGACTTCCCCACAAAAACGACGCCGTTCGTAACG
Source organism: Prorocentrum cordatum (assembly GCA_963575745.1). NCBI lineage: Eukaryota > Dinophyceae > Prorocentrales > Prorocentraceae > Prorocentrum > Prorocentrum cordatum. Next base: position 34,770 of record CAUYUJ010017934.1, read on the forward strand.
TTGGAAACGCTTAAATAAGAATATTCAAATATTCTTTATTCAAGAAACTTCAACGTTACGAACGGCGTCGTTTTTGTGGGGAAGTCTTGCACCAGAGCTCCAAAAAGGCATTCATAACGTTGGAAAGTTGCAACCCTATCGCACTTCGTGGCTTTCATGTTCGTTTCGTCCTAGCCAGGCTAGGACGCAAAAAATCATAACGTTGGAAAGTGTGAAACTCTTGCCCGGAATCACGATGCATCTTGCCAGAACACCATTCCCAGGCCACATCGTGAGTGCCCGGAGCCAACAGTAGGCCACTTTGTGCTCTTCGTGTTCCCAGAACACAATGCCCAGGCCACATTTTGGGTGCCCGGAACCAGCTCTAGGCCATTTTGTGTTTTGGTTTGGTTGCTTTGCATTGCTTAGCGTTGCTTGGCGTCGCTGTGCGTTGCATGAACTGCACCGCGTGGCTCGCGCTACCTAGGTTGCATAGCATGCGTTGCACCGCCTAGATTGCACCGCGCGGATTGCAAGACATCGACGTTCGGGGGCCACGCTGGCTACTATTCGTTTGTTCAATATCACGTAAGTAGCGCATAAGGGATACTAAGTTAGCGTTGCTGGAAGGCCGTGGATGTAAACAATAAACGCGAAATTTATTCATAACATTGGATTTCGCCATTCAAAGGCCGCGAATTCCAGGTAGGGCAAGATCGGCAGCTGCCCGCGAAAATGTAAACAATAAACGCGAAACACGGAAACATTTTTTTTCAACTTGGGGCCGTTCATGCCTAGCTTGCGTTCCATATCTTTGAATGGCGGAATTCAATGTTACGGATGGGTTTCGCGTTAATTGTTTGCATCCACGGTAGCGGTAGTAGTAGTAGTAGTAGTAGTAGTAGTAGTAGTAGTAGTAGTAGTAGTAGTAGTAGTAGTAGTAGTAGTAGTAGTAGTAGTAGTAGTAGTAGTAGTAGTAGTAGTAGTAGTAGTAGTAGTAGTAGTAGTAGTAGTAGTAGTAGTAGTAGTAGTAGTAGTAGTAGTTAGTAGTAGTAGTAGCAGTAGTAGTAGTAGTAGTAGTAGTAGTAGTAGTAGTAGTAGTAGAGGAGGAGGAGGAGGAGGAGGAGGAGGAGGAGGAGGAGGAGGAGGAGGAGAAGGAGGAGGAGGAGGAGGGGAAAGAGGGCGATCGCGACGTCGACGACAGCGGGCGCGGAGACGAGAGGAGAAGAAGAGGAGTAGGAGGAAGAGGCGGAGATAGAGCAGGATGTGGATGGAGGAGGAGGAGGAGGAGGACGATGACGACGAGGACGAGCGGCGACGGCGACGGCGACAACGATCACGAGGAGTAGCGACGAGGACGACGGCGACCTCGAGCGGCGAGCCCCCACAGGCGGCCCTCCGCTGGCGCTACAGCGCCCGCGACGTTGCGCCGGTCGCCTCCTGCGATCAGGACGGTGGCGGTGCCCGTCGTGGGCGAAAAACATCCGGTCAGGAACTGTTGGCGTATTCCAAATCCTTGATGAATCGAGCCCCCCTCAAACACTAAAACGACGCGAAGATCGGGACAACATCGGATCGGGGTAACTCGAAATCTCTGAGAATCGGCGGGTTTGGAGGATGTATTGGACGCCGCGGCCGCTCCAGAGCGTTCCGGAACGCTCTGAAAGCGCTCCGGAACGCTCTGGAGCGATTTATCCCGATCCTAGCCCTGTTTTGAACACCGGACCCACCTCCAGATGCGACCTAATCTTCCGAGCCCCCCTCTTGCACGGGGCGCCTTCATAAACCGGACCCCCTAAGCTCCAATCCAAAGAACGCGCCCTAAGAAACCAGACCCCCCCAGCTACAAACAAGGCGCCTAAAAAAACCGGGCCCGGGGGACGATTTTTAATGGATTTGGCGCAGCGCGTCGCTCGCCAGTTCCGGCCCACCACGCCTCGGCGCGAGACACGCTGTCCACTTCCCGATGCTCAGGGGACGACGTCCCGAGACTTTCCCGGCCTCCCGCCTTCGCGGAGCGGAGCGACACGCCATCCGCTCTCAAGGCATGCAGCGTGCCGCCGAGGGCGGCCGCCGCGACACGCGCAGGACAAGTTCCCCACCATGTTCGCCCCCACTGCCTCGCGGGCCAGGCTCCTGGGCCGCAACCCCGCGGATACGGGGCGATTTCACGGCGAGGCGCGAGTCCCCCCTCCTGTTCTCTGGGGGGGGAGGGGGGGAGGGGGGGGCGGCGCGAAAGCGAGGAGATCATCGCGCTTCGCGGAGCACGAAGCGCGAAGCTGGTTGCCCTCGGTATCCGCGGGACCGCGCCACGGAAGGCGGGCCGGGAGAGCGCGGGTACGGACATGACTGCCGCACGGGCGCCTCGGCGGCCCTCGGCGGCGCTGCCTGACGGCGGCGGTGCCGAGGAGGCGTGGAGCTCGGTGTTGCATGTTCTTTGGCCAGTCTCGGCGGCGAGCCCCGGGGGGGAAGCGAGCACGGGCCAGCCTTTTTTCAGAAACTTCGGGGGCCCCCTGACCTCCTGAGAGGTCTCCTGGGCCCTCCACGGAGGGACCGAGGACTCCTCAGAAGGCCCCGAGGGCCCTTCTCCTTCTCACCCGACCCCCTCGCTCGCCGCCGACACTCGGGGGGAGGCTCGGGGACCGCGGCTGGAGCGCGGCGGCACTGGGAGCGGGCCGGGGTGGACCCCGCCCAGACTAGTGGATACCAGATCTTTTCGGCGGCGTTCAGTAGCAATCGGTCGTTACCCCGAATCGGTCGCGAGCGATTTTGAAGCAGATCGGTCGCGACAGACACCTGGACAAGGAGCATCATCGGTAGCGACCGGCCTTGTTGGCCGGGACCAGACAGGCATGGCTTCCAGTGATCAAGGCGGGAGGGGTTTGGGTGATCTTAGCCCCAGGATAACGCAGGGAGGACCCCCCCGTCCTCACTCAGTGGGGGGGGGTAGCGCTCCCGGCGGCGAAAGCTGCATTGCTTTTCCCCCGCGGCTGCGGCGGCTACGGGTCTGCGGCGTCTCCGCTGCTGCTGCTTGCTATGATCTTCACGATGGCGAGGGACGTGGCTCTGCCGATCTTGGGCCGCTCAGACGTGTATCGTTCTCGGCCCCAGCGGCTTTTGTTTTAACTCGCATTACAGGTTTCGACTCTGACATCCTCTCGGTGCGACAAATTCACGACGGAAGGATTTGGCCAATCTTCGGACTCCCGAACCCTTGGACCTTAGACTGTCAAACAACGACGCAGCGAAGGGGCCCAGTCCAGACCTCTGGGAAGCCACGGTGTGAAACGATCACGACGTCGGATGTTTGGGGGGCGGTGGGTATCGGGGTCCAGGTCAGGTGGGGCCCATTTCGCTTCGATGGGTACTGTGTCGATCTCGCTTCCTGCTGGCTCGGTCCGACTCGACCCCGGCCTTCGGGCGATCCGATCTGATCTGCCCGATGCCTGCGTGGGCGGTTGCCGTGCATTCTGGCGCGGTCGATCCGACTCGGTTCCGACTCCCTGCCAGCGCGGCCCGATCCGCCCCGCGTTTCGATCGATTTGGTACTGCGATGACCGCGGGGGCTGCTGAGGGGGCATGGGGTCAGCAGTGGATGCCGAGGTGGCTTATGCCTGTCCTGACCTGGCTGATTTACGAGTGGGCTACTGGTAACCTCAGCGGTGCAGGCCGGGTTCACGATCCCGGTTAAGTGGGCTCCGCCCACTCACCGGAGTTACCGAACCCCCCGCAGACCACATCACAAGGTCGTAGGGCACTTGTAACCTCCTGTCAGCTAGGCTCAGGCCAGATACAGTCCATCTTGGCATCCGCTTCTACCTGCTGGTGGTGGTCCTCCGGCGGGCCCTGGCCTGCGATCCGCCTCCTGGCCGCGCTTAGGAGGTAGGCGATCTTCTGGCCGAAGGTGCGCTCGTCTGCCCCCGAGGCCGCGGGGCCTTGGGCCTTTGCGGGGCCAAGCGGCGGGCGGGGTGATGTCGGTGCAGCGCGCTGCCGGCGGGTCTGGTTAGGGTCCAGCTCGGCTGGGTGGCTCGCCGCGCAGCGCGCCATGACCGCACCCGAGAGCGGGGGCGTGTAGTCGGGCAGCCAGAGGTGAGGACCGAGGGGACCGCCTGTCGCCTGCACTGTGGCCTCAGTCAGGGCCCCCGCGGCGCCATCGTAGCACCCCGACTCGATGCTGACTGGTCCTGCCCCCTCGCCGAGGTGGCCTCCGGCGCGCGGGCTCTGCCGGGGCGCGGCGGGGGGCCACAACCCGAGCGCAGAGGCCGTGGCGCAGGTCGGCCAAGCTTCAGTCGGGCCTGTCCCTCTCTACAGGGGGAATATTCAAAACTAGTTTAACAAAAATCAGGGGACGATTTTGAACAGTTCTTGACAATTCTGATATTTTTTTGTTGAAAACCAGAAAATCGTCCAAAATCCGCCTGTAGGGGTACATGCCCGTCCTGAGGCCAAGTGCAGGGGCGGGTAGTGGTGGGAGGGGGGAAGGCTCCTTAGGAGCACCCCAGCTTTTTTGAAGGCGCGGGCCGTCTCTACAGATACAGGGCTGGCGCCTTCTGGGAAGCAGTCTCCTCCTGCTAAGAAGCCTTTTCCCCGCTCCCCACACCCCGTTGTGCGCACCGCCGAGGTGGTCGCGTCGCAAGGCAGCCGCCGGCCAGCCGCGCACCCGTCGTGGGCTGCTAAGGTGAAGTCGGGCGTGTCCCTCTACCAGAGGAATCTTCAAACATAGTAAAGCAAGTAGTCTGGGAACGATTTGTTTGAGCATGTTTCGACCATTTGGGGGTATTTGTTGACTATGTTTTATGATTTTTGTTTTAGTACTTTAGTATGTTTGGACCATTTGGATTTTTTTTTGACATGTTTCACTTTTTTCGTCCAAAATCCTCGTGTAGGAGGACAGGCCCGACGTAGTGCCAAGGCGGTGCCCCACTGGGCCCATGGGGCGTCCCCTGGAGTGTCCTGGGCGGGCCCCGCGGCCTCCACAGAGAGCGCCCCTCCCGGAGCCCATGAGGCAGGGGCCTGGTCACGGCTGGGCTCCCCCGCGCACGCTTCTGCGAGGGCTGGCGGGGGAGGGGGGGAGAAGGGAGGAGGGCGGAGGAGGAGGAGGAGGAGGAGGAGGAGGAGGAGGAGGAGGAGATTTTCCTCCCTCCTCCTCCTCCTCCTCCTCCTCCTCCTCCTCCTCCTCCTCCTCCTCCCCCTCCGCCCTCCTTCGCTCCTCTCGAAGGAAGGAGGACGAAGAGGTGGACGAGGTGGACGACAGCTTTGAAGAGAGGAGGGGGAGGAGAAGGAGAAGGACAAGGAGGAAAGAGAAGGAGAAGGAGGAGGAGGAGGAGGATGAGGAGGAGAAGGAGGAGACGCAGGAGGGGGAGGTGGAAGGTGGACGAGGATGGGAAGGAGGAATAGGAGGTGGATAAAGATGGGGAGGAGGAGGCGGGTGAGGCGGAGTTGAGGAGAGATGAGTACGAGCAGGAGGAGGGGGAGGCGGAGCTGCTCGAGCCTGTGCATCGCATAACGTGGAGGGGAGAAGGAGGATGCAGTTCGAGGTTTCTGATCCTTCGTATTCGATGACACTGTCAGACTATCCTGTCCGACCCGATACTTGTATGGTGCTGTTGTGCTTCCTGGCGCGGCCGATCCGATTCGATTCCGACTCCTTGCCGATGCGGTTCGGTCCGACGGACGTTTCGATTCGATCCGATTTTATGACCCCCTCCTCCCCCCTCCCTCCTCCTGCCTCTTCCTGCCTCCTCACCCCATGCTCTGGAGTCCACGGGCGCCCCCCTGGAACTCCTGGGGACACCCTGGGCCAGGGGAACTCCTGGCAACGACCGAGCCCGAGGCCACCCCGTCCTACGGCCACTGTTGCCTCTTCTGGCCCTCTTGGTCGTCCTCGTGCCGCTGCGTTCCCCCAGATCGTCGTTGTCGTCGTTGTCGTCGTCGTCGTCGTCGCCGTCGCCGTCGCCGTCGCCGTCGCCGTCCTCGTCCGGCGGAGGCGGCGGCGTCGGCGACGTCGTCGGCGACGGCGTCGTCGACGTCGTCGGCGACGGCGTCGTCGACGTCGTCGTCGTCAACGTCAGCGGCCTCGTGCCGCCGGTGCCCTCCCCCCCTAGATGATGGGGTATGCTTGATCCTTGTGGTCGCGATCGGTGGCGACCGATCTGCAACTCCCAAGTTCGTCGCGACCGATCGCGACCGATGCCGAAGTCGGTCGCGACCGACTTTGAAGCAAATCGGTCTTGACTTAGGTCGGGCCTGTCCCTCTACAGGAGGAATATTCCAACATAGTTCAAAAAATAGTCTTGGGACCACTTCTAGACTATTTTTAAATATTTTTGTATGTTGTTTTGAATATTTCTAGTTTTCGTCCAAAATCCGCCTTTAGGGGGAATTGACGCAGCATCGGTAGCGACCCGAATATTCGGGCACCCGATGGTCGGGGTCTTCTGCGGGCCAGGGTGCTCCCTCCCTCCTCCTGTCTCCTGCCTCCCCCTCCCCAGACATGCGATGCCCTGATGCTCTCCATACGCGGGCCCCAGAGGTCCCGACCCCTCCCCCCGGACCGGCTTACCCTCGCGAGCCGTTGCTTGACGGCCCCGGGGCCTGAGAGGCCTGAAATTTACCGTCGCAGCACGAAGCTGCCCGCGGCGCTCCCGCACGTGCCGAGGGCGAACCGGGCTTGTGCAGCCCGGCGGGCCCTGCCCCGGGAGGGTCCAGGAGGGCCCCGTGCCCGCGGAGCGCGGACGGCACGGGCTGGCCGTCCAAGTGCTGCTGCTGTGCCCCAGCCAGCGGCGCACCAGCACGCCGGGGTGGAGCGGGCGGGCAAGAATCAGAAAGGAAAGAAAACACACAGAGACACAATTCATCGTCGGTCCTCAGAAAATCTGGGAAACTTGAGGAAGTGGGGGGGAAGACAGAAACGCAGAAGATGTGGGAAAATAGGGGGAATAGTTTTATTCGTGTGTCTTTATTTGTGTGTCCTGGGGCCCCTTCAAAGAACGCGATATATCGCCGTGCCTCCTGTGCATGGCATGGCACGACCGACTCCCTCTGGGCGGCCTCGTGCCGCAGGCGCTCGCCCGCCGGCACTCGCCCACCAATCAGCACAAGCACGACCCCGCCAGGACGAGAGAGGAGGAGGAGGAGGAGGAGGAGGAGGAGGAGGAGGAGGAGGAGGAGGAGGAGGAGGAGGAGGAGGAGGAGGTGGAGGAGGAGGAGGAGGAGGAGGAGGAGAGGAGGAGGAGGAGGAGGAGGAGGAGGAGGAGGAGGGAAGGAGGGGGAGGAGGAGGAGGAGGAGGAGGAGGAGGAGGAGGAGGAGGAGGAGGAGAAGGAGGAGGAGGAGGAGAAGCGCGGCGTGGCAGCCCCACGCCGACTGCCACCAGCGGCGGCGCAAAACCCAGGGCGCGGAGCACAGCAAGGCGCCCCACAGGAGGAGAGCGCGCCAGGGAGGCCCCGCGGAGGCCCGATCGGGACCCCCACGCGGACGCGCAGCCCCCCTCTGGGGGCGCCCGCGGGCGTGGGCCCACGAGCTGGAAGGACAGTGGGCAATGAGGCCAGACGTGGCACGCCCGCCTTCCCCCTGCTCCTCAGATTTCCCCCTGCCCTCAAGACTGCGGCGCAATCCAGGGGCGACGAGAACCGAGGAGAAAACCTCCCGCCGGGATGTCGATGGGGGCCTGGGCTCCTCCCGCCTCCCCCCCTCCCCCCTCCCTGACGGCATGCAAGTGGTTGTCATGCCGGGCGGGGTCCCAGCAGGTCCTCCCCCCCGCCCCTCCGCCGCCAGGAGGCCGCCGCTCTCCTGTCGGTCGTGGACGGTGAGGGGGCCGCGCACGCGTGACGGTAGAGGCGGCCCCGCCCGGCCAAAGATATCGGGCGGGAGGGCCGGCCGCCCGCTGCCGCGGCGGCCAGCCGAGGTGGGGAGCATCGGGGCAGCGCGGACATCGGGAGCGCTGGGATGAGCGAGGAGGAAGGAGGAGGAGGAGGAGGAGGAGGAGGAGGAGGATGAGCGAGGAGGGAGGAGGAGGAGGAGGAGGAGGAGGAGGAGAAGGAGGAGGAGGAGGAGGAGGAGGAGGAGGAGGAGGATGGAGGAGGATGGAGGACGGAGGAGGACGGAGGAGGACGGAGAAGGAGGAGGCGGAGGAGGAGGAGGAGGACGGAGGAAGACGGAGGAGGCGGAAGATGAAGAGGGGGGAGGAGGCGGAGGAGGAGGAGGAGAGAGTGAGGAGGAGAGAGGGAGGAGGATTACCAAGTGTGCTATAGGCTTAAAGGGTACCTAAACCCATCTTTAAGTATGCGGTGGCCATCAGCGAAATACTGGAGACTGTGCGACTGCGAGAGAAGCATGATCTAGTAGTTGGCCGACCGCAAGCCACATCCTCAAAGTCGCAGGTACTGCCGGAAGCTATCGGCCACCTGCTGACACCTGAGGGGGTCCATGTACCCGTTTTTTTTGTTGCCTGCGGCCGTGAAGACGTATTCCACCCCAACTCCTTCGACGAGGTTTTGGAAGGTCCCCCCCGCTCTGATCGAGCGGATTGGTACTCCGCTGTTAAGGAATACCCCTTCGGGCGCGGCACCGAAATTCGTTACATTTTCGTTGCGTCCCGAATTTGGGTGCGATCTGGCTCCTCGACCCGTTGAAAGGCCGACCTCGGATTTTGGCTCTACCGGCCTATCCGCTGTGGGGGCGAGCCTGCCCATCTGCTGTCCCACGACAGTGGGAGTAAGGAGCCCTCAACACACGCAAAACGGCCAGCCGCAACAACCATCTGCTATATATATATATATATATATATCAAGCAACGTCGAGTCGCGGCCGATGGGAAATCCCAACCAGCCCCATGGCGGACCGTGCATTTTTGCACTCGGCCGCATGGGTTCTGCTTTGTTGTGCCTTTGACAAAACGCCATCCGTGCGCATCGACACTTCACCCCCCAATGTTATCGGCCACGCCGCCGGGACAGACGCTACACCACATATCAGAACCTCGCACGATTGGATTCTAGCTTGAACCGCCGCCGAGGGGCGGAGAAATCCTGCCCCCGAGCAAGGCGCGAGCGTACTTTGGTTCTAGTTTGTTGCGTCCCTGGGTTTGACCATCAGACGTCGATGTACCACTGGATTCCCTCCACGTACTTTCTTGCACCGAGTCCACATCGCGCACAGAGGGAGGAGGAGGGAGGGAGGGAGGGAGGGATGATGGAGGAGGAGGGATAGGAGGAGGAGGAGGAGGAGGAGGAGGAGGAGGAGGAGGAGGAGGAGGAGGAGGAGGAGGAGGGAGGAGGAAAAGGAGGAGGAGGATTTGGAGGGGGAGGAAGAGAAGGAAGGAAATAGGGAGGCGAGCATCGAGGAAACGCCGGGATGGAGGAGGGAGGGGGAGGAGGAGGAAGAGGACCGAGGCCCTTTCATGGCCTCCCAGACGGCGTCGAACTGGATGGGGTCGGAGGATCGCGCCGCATTGCCGCCGCATCGGTGATGCGGCTCGATGTGGAGCCCGATTATTTCGACGCCTACGGCGCTGATGCGTCGGCAAGTTCCTTGTGGTCGTGGCTTGACTGCGCACGTCCACATTGGTGTCCCAGGACCCTGACCCTGACCTGTGCAGGTTGACCAAGCGACAACTATGGCTTCTCCACACTCGTTGGATGGACGAAATCAAACAAGATACGCAGACAGTCACCAGCCGCGACAATCTGGCAGGAGTTGCATACCAATACCAAATCATTGGGTATATTGTTTTCAGTCCCGATCGGTAGCGACCGATCGGCTTTATAAATCGGTCGCGACCGATCGCGACCGACCGCCGTAATCGATTTGAGGCAGATCGGTCGCGACCGTTGCCGGATTCTGAAGCGAAATCGGTTGCGAGCGATTTCGTCGTCCGTGACCAGAACATTTCCCGCATCCACTAATAAAACAAGACAGCTTCCAGCCGCGACGGTTTGGCACGAGCTTCAGAGCAGTAGCCATGACGTCACACGGTCGGCAATTCGTGCTCAGCGCATCGATCTGCCCGTTCTGGGCCCAGCACGCTCCGACGCGAGACGCGATGCACTTCCTGGTCCCCGGGTTTCAGCGTCCTGAGCCTTCCCCAGTTTGTCCCACGAAGCACGGCGGCACGCCATGAGCTCGCAGGGCTTGGCGTGTCCCAGGGGCCGCCGCCGCGACACGCCAAGTCTACCGTCCTACTCCTCCTCCCGAGGAGGAGGAGGAGGAGGAGGAGGAGGAGGAGGAGGAGGAGGAGGAGGAGGAGGAGGGAGGAGGAGGAGGAGGAGGAGGAGGAGGAGGAGGAGGAGGAGGAGGCGGAGGAGGAGGAGAGGAGGAGGAGGAGGAGGGGGGAGGAGGAGGAGGAGGAGGAGGAGGAGGAGGAAGAGGAGACGCCATGAGCTCGCAGGGCTTGGCGTGTCGCAGGGGCCGCCGCCGCGACACGCCAAGTCTAAGCAGACGCTCCCGACCGTCGGCCCTCCCGGCAGCGCCCTCACGGCAGCGCCCCTCCACGGAGCCTTGCGCCGGCGCACCGCTATCCCTTAAAATTTCAAGGGGCCCAAGGACACACAAATAAATACATACACATATAAATATTCTCCATATTTTCCCATATCTTCTGGGTTTTGTCTTCCCGTCCAATTCCAATATTTTCTTATCTTTTCGTGGAAATCGACTATTAATTGTGTCTGTGTGTTTTTTCCCTCCTGAAAACTGCCGTGCCCCGGGGCGGGCACAAGGATGTCCAAGTCCTGGACATCGGTTCCACAGAGGGTGGCCATCGTGAGGGCTCGACCTGACGGGTGTTTTTTTGCGATCTCCTGGATCGTGCTCGTTCTCGTCTCGGTCTGCTGCGAGAGTGGATCGGAGACGGGACGAGGGAAACGAGAACAAAGCGAAGAGGAACAACACTGTTTTGGTCGAGCCCTGGGCCACCTGACGGGCCTCGTCTTCTCTGCCTCCTGGGCCTCCCAGATCGAGGCCCGAGCAGCTGGGGCCGGCGGCTCGTGCCGCCTCTCCGAGGCATCGGCGATGCGGCTCGGTGTGGAGCCCGATGTTCTCAACGCCGACGTCGCCGATGCGTCGCCGATGTCGACGATGCATCGCCGATGCAGGGAAGATGTATCGGCGATGCATTGGCGATGCGGCCCGGTCCTCCGACCCCATCTCATCGGACCCCGTCTGAGAGGCCTCTATCTCCGCTGGCCCGGCCCCCTCATCTGATCGTCTGCACGGTTGGGTCGATTGGGTTGAGCAGTTGATTGGCTGATTGGTGGGCGGCTCGGAGTGCTCTAAAAACCTGTTGTGGTTTGCAATAAATGTTTGTCATAACATTTCTTGCTGAGACTGCCTTGATTTCACACATCGGCTTCATATTCTAAAAACATTATTTTTGATTTTCGAACATTTTTGGTTTCACAGAGTAGGCCGTGGTAGGCCTATAGGAATGTTGGGACGGTCGGACCTTGCTAAATGAAGGGCTGGTTGGCAGGCTCGCTGGCTGGCTGGAAGGCTGGCTGGGTGCCTGGTTGGTTCGGAACGTGGACCCATCGATTTACACGGGAATGTGGCCTCGAAGGTGCGGATCAATGTTTTGTCATAGGGGGTCGAAGCTTCGAAGGCGCGGGCCCATGACTTTTTTGTTGGGGGGGGTATGGATCATGGCCTCGGAAGTGTAGCGCACTCATTTTTTCGAGGGACCGTGTCCTCGAAGGCGCTAAAGCATTGTTGTCTACCAGCCGTCGTGGCTTTGAAGGCGCGGGTCCATCCATGCTTCTCTTAAGGCACAGCTGGTCATGGCTTCGAAATCGCGACCTCACAGTTTGGCACCAGGGATAATACTTTCGGGGGTGCGGATCAATCTTTTTTTTGCACGGGATCGTGTTCTCCTAGGCGTGCAGTCTCGCTGCCTCGCTTGGGGGCCACCGCCATTGCGGTTCGCCTCCCGCTTTGCCTTTCGGCCTCCACTTTGACAGCCCGCTGGGCTCGCCCTTCCCCTCGCAGGGGCCCCGCCCGTGCGCTATACCTGCAGTGGGCGACGCTCAACGCCTTGCCGTGATGCCGTGCACCAGCTGCGACGTGGCTGGCGCTTCCTCTGCTTCAGCGCCTCTGCCACCCACTCCCCGCCACACCGCTGCCTCGCCGCCGGCCTGTTCTCCCACCCGCCGCCTGGGCCCCTCGCAGCTGCTGCAGCGCTGGCGCACGTCTCCTCGCCGACTGCGCCGCTGCCTCCCCCCCCCGCGGGCGCCCCTGGTCCTCCGGCCGCTGGTTGCTCCCGCTCTTCGAGCTGCTGGGCCATGCCCGCTCTTCGGGCTGCTGGCCCCCCCCCCTCCGGTGGTGCTGCGGCGCCGACCCGCAGCTGCTGCCAGGGGCCACCCTTCAGATCCCTGCAGCCCGCCCGCGCCCGCGCACCCGCCGCAGCTTCGCTGCGTGAGTGTGCCCCCGCGCCCCGGTCCCTTCTCTGCGGCCACATTCCTTCCTTCCCCCCTCTTGCATGCGGACGTTCGCGATGCCGTGTCCTGCTTTCGCCCCGACGCGCGCGCGGATTGCCTCTGCCGCACTGCGACGGGAAACGTTATCCTAGGTGCAGCCCCATTGTATTTGCAGAAGGGATCGTGGCCTCGGGGGTGCGGACACACAGTTCTTTGCAAAAGGATCGTGGCCTCGTAAGCGTAGGAGCACAATTGTCTTTACGAGGGATCTTCGAAATCGCAGACCCATCGTTTTTTTTTCAACGGGTCGTGGCTCCGGAGGCGTGGATCCATTGTTGTTGCCAGGGTCCACCGTATCTTGACGTGCCCGGCGGCACCCTGGAGCTGAGGGAACCTGGTTTGGTTGTGTCGCACGCCCGCTTTCAGGCCGTGGGGGGCCGGGCGCTTTGTCAGAAATTTACAACCTCATTTCCTCAGAACTCAGCCAGTTCTTTGCTCTGAGAGATCTGAAAAAGGTGCTGTTCAGACTCTGGGGCGCCCCCAGACTCTGGGGGTTGGGGGTTGCTCCGACTTTGTCTCTCGTTGTCCGACTGTGTCTCCTGGCTCCTATCCCCTGCCTCCTTCTCCTGGTCTTCCTCCCTGTTTCTCTTCCTACTCCCTCTTCGCCTGCTTTTCCCAGTCCTTTTCTTCCTATTCCTCCTTTTCCTCCTCCTCCTCCTCAACCTCCTCCTCCTCCTCCTCCTCCTCCTCCTCGCCCCCAGTGCGCCCAGGAGGCTTTCAAGATGGCCCCATGACGGCCCAGGAGGCCCCAAAGACGGCCCCAAGAGGCCTCTAAGACGCCCAAGATGGCCTCCAAGACGGCCCTGAAGCGCCTCAAGAGGACCCCACATCGGTTCAGAGAGGCCCCCAAGACGGCTTCCGACGGCGTCAGACCCGTCAGACGGGCCAGGAACGTTGTAAGACGGCCAAGGAGAGGCCCCCAAGACGCCCCCAAGGCCCCCAAGAGGCCTAAGGAGGCCCCCAAGGAGGAGGCCCCACAAGAGTGCCCCAAGAGGCTCCCGAGAGGTCTCCTCCTCCTCTCTTTCCTCCTCCTCCTCCTCCTCTCCTCCTCCCCCCTCCTCCTCCTCCTCCTCATCCTCCTCCTCCTCCTCCCCCTCCTCCTCCTCCTCCTCCTCCTCCTCCTCCTCCTCCTCCTTCTCTCAAGCCACCTAGGCCCAAGCATTTTGTTTGGGCCGACTCTTGTGCTTGCTCGGAGCGCTTGAGGCACACAGAGCAGAGCCCGTTGCGGAGGCCAGTCATCTGTGACTAAAGCAAGAGTGTCAGTCCAATTTCTTTCCCTGCCATGGCTTTCTCTGATCGTAGCGCGCGGCTCTGGAGCCGCTGCCAGTGCGGGAAGTGTGAATGGAATGATGTGATCATCCGTGGGCAGGGCTTTTGCACCAAGTGCAAGCGTGAGGTCACCCTGTTCACTCCGAAGAAGAAGAAAGGGGGCATCCGGTCCAGATCGCAGTCGCCAGGGAAGGTTTCGTTTGCCGATGAGGCGGAGGTGTGGGATTTCGAGGAGCAGGAGTCCGACCAGGGCAGCCCTGTCAAGGGCCCGTGGTCCAAGGCCAGCTCCACGATCGACCACCTGATGGAGGCAATGAAGAGCACCAATGACCTGGAGCTCAAGACTGTGCTGAAGAATAGGATCGAGCTGCTGAAGAAGGGCCCCTCGGTATCTGAGCCGACCCCCTCTGCCGCTGACAGCTACAAGAGGGCGGAGGGCCACTGGAGGGACTGCAACCACAAGCACGACCAGTGCGTTGCCAACGTGTGTCGTCTCCGCACATCCTTGGCCACGGCAGTGAGTAAGGAGGAGGCGGCTGCCGAGGCTCTGGCAGCAGCAGCAGTTGCCAAGACGCGGGCAGCTGAGGTGCTCGCACGAGCTGAAGGCCTTGGTGGTGAGCAGCGGCCGCAAACTGCTTCAGAGGCCAAGGCATCAGAGGCCTTCACCGTCTCGTGGGACTCCAGCCTGTTCGACGATCTGGACAACTTGGAGTGCGAGGAGACGGAGAGGCAGGAGCTCAAGCAGATTCATGCCACATTGTTGCAAATGCAGGAAGGCTTCCAGGCGAAGAATGCCGAGGTACAGTCCTGGCTTGCGAAGGCGGCGAAGTCGAAGGCCGAGATCGCCAGGAGGTTGGCGGCCAAGAGGAGGAGGGTCGACAACTCCGACGAGGGCGACGACGAGGGCGACGGCGTCTCCGAGGCGGCTGGGGCAGGCGGCGCTGGCGCGGCGGCAGGCGGCGACGGAGGTGCGGGCAGTCGTGCAGAAGGCTCAGTGCCGCCAGCGGCAGCGGAGGCCCCGTCAGCAGCCGACGTCGCGGCTGCTACCGCCGAGAAGGAGGCAGTGCGCGCCGAGGCGGCCAAGATCTCGGCGGCCAAGTTCGCGGCAGCTGAGGCGGCGGCCCAGGCTAAGGCCAAGGGCAAGGGCCAGGACGGCGCGGCTGCGGCCTGATGGTCAGCGCCTGCGGCCCCGCCCCGCGATCAGCGTCGCCCAGAGGCGGAGGAGCAGGCGCCAGTTTTGTCTCTAGATTCGAGCTCATGCGAGAACGAGCCCGTCTCCAACATTTTCTCTGCGTACATCACGGCCATGGGTGACCGTGCGTGGACGCATTATTTAGATCTGTCAGCTAAGTTCGATTTTCTTGGGATATGCGGAGACTCTTGTGGGGGCGAGTCAGATGCACGCATGGGAGAACAAAGCTCGACGGAAAAAAGTCAGGTTGGACGCGCTGGACGGGGTCACCGCGTCTGTGCTGTACTTCAGGGCTCTCTCGTTGGTGCTGCTGGTTGTATATTGTTTCTCATATATTGGTATCGCTGGCAAAAAATATTTCAAGATGGCACAAGATTGGGGGGCTGTTATCAGCCTTGCAGCTGCCGTACATTTGCTTGGGATATTGGAACATGGAGCCTAGCGTTCTTTCTCAGAGTGGGTTGCCACGACAAGTTCAAGGACGAGTTGTGGCTCCTGGCGTACAGGTTACGTGCGACACGAGTGTGCAGGGCAGCCTGGTCGATTATTCGGTAGTCTCCGAGACCTCCCTGCCGTGCCTTATCAAGTGGGGGGCCGTCGCTGGTGTGCCCTGGTGCCCGCGCATTGGACTGGCTCTTTCCATGCGGCCCTCTGGCAGTCAGCTTCTGACACGACGGGTAGAGTGTGCTGGTAGACCGCTCCAGTTTTCCCGCCCGACTGTAAAAGCGACCCCAGGATCCAAGGCCTCGGTGGCCAGGAGGAAGCAGGCGGCGCAAGCTGCCATTGCCGCGGGAAAGCGTTCTGAGAACTATCTGAGTCTCTTCGGGGACGCTTGGAATTCGCAAAATGCAGGTTCTGTTTTTGTTGAAGGCCCTTCCCAGGACGAGGAAACCGACGTCCCTGGGGTGGTGGCCCCCTTTCTTGAATTTAAAGAAGAAGAGGTGGATCCGTGGGCCAATGAGCCTAACTTTGGCGTTCCGTCCAGGTCTGATGAAAATGCTAGTGCGCTTGAGTCAATCGTTGTCAATTCGGGGGTCTGTAGCTCTGGCGTGTCTGGTAGTCAGGTGAATGATGACCCCATCAGCCACAGGGACCCCCCCCCCCAGCCACAAGCAGTGGATCGGTGAGCCAGGTGGAGCCTGAACCCTCGGAAGTGCCACAAGAGAAGGTTGAGCCTAGCGTTCTCATCCCTGAAGATGTGTGGGGGCAGCACAGGCCCCTGCATCAAGGGGACGTTGCCCCTCTTGCCCATGCTCACTTTCTCTACTCCGTAGCCTTTCGGCTCAATCCTGGCCACTTCCATCTCGTGAGCGCACTGTTTTCTCAATGGGTCAACACTGTCGAGGATGTCATTTATGCTTATCATCAGGTCGTGCCATCTGAGGGCCCTCGACGGGGCACTGGATGTTCTTTCGTGGAAGAGTCAGTCAAGCAGAGCTCGCGATCTAGAGCTGCTCCGTTTGAGAGATCAAGTTGCATGTTGGTGGAAACGTGTTGCATCTATCCTCTCACAGTTCGAGCGGCATCGTGGGCGAGATAATGGTCGTTATCAGTTGGGTCAGTTGCAGCAAGCAGCCAGGCACCTTGCTACCGAGAAGCCCGATGGAGTTGATAAGATTCTGTTGAGCCAAAAGGATGTGGGGATTCAAGTCTGGACGGGTTTGCTCCTGAACTTAGCTGACACGCGTAATATGGTGATTTCTAGTTTTCAACAACAGGCGGACAAGCTCTCTAAACGCGCCCTGCGACGGGCGGTGCGAGAGTCCTTGTGGGAATTTCGGTCTTGGATTACTTCTCAGGAGGCCTTGGGAACGCTGCGCAGGAGTATGCGAGAAGAATCACCTCCAGCTGAGGAGGTTTGGTATGGCAGTACTGTTCTGGTGCACCCCAAGGATATCTTAGATCGTAAGTGCAAGGTATGGAAGGAGCTCTGGACTTCTGCAGGTCGACGTGGAGGCACTACGTGGAGGTGTTCTACGGAAGCGTCAGAGCCGAGCTATCGACGTGGAGGTTATGTGCCATGCTTTGCCGAGGCGTCAGAGCTGAGCGGTGGGCGCTCCTCGAACCCAACCGTCTCTCAAGTCGCCAAGGTTTTGTCGGGGGCCTTCCAGGCCACGTCATGTTTTGCCGAGGCGTCAGAGCCGAGCGCTGGGTGCTCCTCGAGCCCATGCGTCTCGCATGTCGCTAACGTTTTGCTGGAGGCCTTTCAGGTCATACCATGTTCTGCTGGGGCGTCAGAGCCGAGCGCTGGGTGCTCCTCGAGCCCATGCGTCTCTCACGCTGCCAAGGTTTTGTCGGATGCTTCATGTGCTGCGTCGGCTGGGTTAGAACGCATTGTTTTCGCTGGCGCTTCTCAGGATGAACGACTTGCCGAAGCTTTTGCTGCCATCAAGGAGGCGGCACGTGACGAGCCCATGGAGCCCATCACCGCTGATCAAGTGCGTAGTACGGTTCACCGCATGCGTACCAGGGCAGGACTAGGTGCTGATCGTCCTTCTCCGCTCGATGTGGAACGGCTACCGCAGGCAGGTCTTGAGGAGCTTGCGGAGCTGTTGAACGTAGAGAGGCATTTGTGCGGGGAAGGTCTTGGGCAAGGCATGGATGTAGTATCTCTGCAGCGGCTTCTGAAGCACCTGGAGCAGTCCCCCCGCGGGCGCAGGCTTTCTGAGTTGTTTTTGACGGTAGTTGCTGGAGGGTCGTGGCCGAGGCTCCGTCGAGCTGAGGCTTCCGCTAAGGTCCAAGTTTGTGTGCTATGCCCTCGCTGCAAAAGACGTAAAGAGTCAGCTTTCCACCGAATATGGGAATGCGATCACAACGTCAATCACCCTATCTATACCAAGTCGGACGAGGTGTACCTGCAAGTGGCATCTCAACATGAGTCAGCCCCAGCGTACTGGCTCCGTGGAGCTATGCCAGCACAGTGGACTGCAGTACCCGAGCCGCCTGATGAGGAGGTTTGGTCCCAGACGGGGCTCAACGAGAGTGTGGCTGATGGAGTCCTTAGGTCCAGGTGAATGTGCCAGGCCAGTGGTGCTCTTTGGCGACGCTAGTAGAGGGGCTGATTCACCAGATGGGAGGTTCAGACGCATCGGACGTATCAGTCTCGGTCTCGCACAGATGGAAAGTGAAACGGACCCTCAGCTGCAAGTATCCATCTTTGGAGCTCTCTCAGGTGTTGTCCAGACGGTGGCCAGGGGTGAGCTGTATATCTTCTGGGTAGCCCTGTGGGTGATGGAACAATATGTAGCGTATGTAACAGACAACCAGATGGTGCATGAAGGTTGGTGGCCTCTGAAATACCGTCATCCAACTGGAGAGCACGCTGAGTTGTGGGCGAAGATAGGGTTGCTGTTTCGTAACACGGGAAGGCGACCCGAGCATGTGACAGTATTATTCACGAACTCGCACCTGGAGGCCGAGGATGTCGTGCATCGAGCTGGATCTTCTTGGATGACGGTGGGCAATGCAGCAGCGGACACGTTGGCAGGTGAAGGTGCGACCATCGCCCGCATACCTGAAGCTGTTTGCGCAGACATTCTGGAAAAGGAGCGGGTGTGTACCTCATCCGCATGAGGATTCTCAGGTCCCACCTCGACGCCATGGAGGCCGAGAAGACGATGCAGCAGGCCCCGCTGTACGGTCGGCACCAGAGGCGAGGAGCTCGGGGACGGAGGGAAGTGGTGGAGATCGGTGAGCCTGCCGCTGCTGCCCCTGTCGACCCTCCGCCCCCCCCCCCCGCCTCCGAGTCAGAATATTCTGTCGGCCTTTGAGACGAGCCATGATCTTTCGGAGTGTGGTAGGCGTTGTCTGAGGCGCCGCGGGTCCGCGTCGGCTGCGCGAGTCTCGGTCTGGCGTAAGTCTCCGTGTTTCAGGTTAGTTGCCATTGATTGCTCCCTTCGTGCACTTCCTGAGGGGGCCACCATTCACCTCGCTGGGGGGTTTGTGGATCCCTACCATTGTTTTGAGGTTTCATGCCGATTTTATGCTGTGGTTTTGTGCGAGTTGTGGGATGCATGGGGACCTGCAGCTTTGCGGCCTTGGGAAGGCTGTGTCCCCCGCCCCACCGCGACGAGGAGTGAATACCTTCGTTTGATTATGTTGGGGCAATGGCCCAAAGTTTTCAGTTAAGCGGAATTAGCTCGTAAAGCCCTGAAGAGGTGTAGGTGATGAGTGGAAGGACTACGTCCAGGGACTCCAACTCCTCCTCCTCCCCCTCCCCCTCCTCCCCCTCCTCCTCCTCCTCCTCCTCCTGCTCCTCCTCCACCACCACCTCGTCCTCCTCGAGGGGGGGTGTCGAAGGCCATATCCCCGTTGCGTCGTGTAAGAATCACCTCTTCCCCTCGCCATGAATCCAACTGGTCCTAAGGGAAACGGGTCCTGGGATTTGTTTTCCCGTCTTCGAGCTTCCGGGGCTCTCCCCAGGCTCCGAGGCTAGATCAAGAGATGTGTGAAGAACTGGTCTTTGGGGAAGTCCCCTGCGTCTAGGGCGCGTTTCCCTCAAGATCCGCTTCTTTCATGCCGAACCTATCGAGGAAGGATCGACATGGATACAGCAATGGTGGCGAAGCCCTAATTACAGCAGGCCTTGTCCATTCTACACAGCACTCGCTGTCGCTGTCCCCGCGGGCTTTGTCCATTGGATGCAGCGTGGCGCCTGCCCAACAGCGGCCGCTGCTGCTTCTGGACAGCATTCCCTGCGGTGTATCGTACCCATTGTGTTCCGACCCATTTCGGGCATGCCACTCCTGGGGGACAGAAAGAGCAGCGTAAACTTAAGTCGGGCCTGTCCCTCTACAGGAGGTAGTCAGGAAATAGTCCGGGGACGATTTTTCGTGTTTGTGCAATCTTGCATTTTTCGTTCATGATCTGCCTGTAGGGGGGACATGCCCGACCTCAGCGTAAACACTGTCTTTCGGGGGTCCGCGGAGATTCCTTCGATCGGCGCTGGACCCTCCTCTCTGCCGCGCGCCAGCGCGCCAGGGGCGTCGCCTCTGGCGCCACCGGGGGGGCCAGCGCCGCTCCAGGCAGTCCGCGCGGACCTCCGGAAGGTGATGCTCCTGCGCCGTTTTGCCTTCTTCAGGAGAGAAAAAAGCACAGACACAATTAATCGTCGATTCCCCAGAAAATGTTGGAAAATATGGGAAGTGGGGGGGAAGACCCCGAAAACAGAAAATATGGGAAAAGATTGGGAATCCTATTATTTGTGTGTATGTATTTGCGTGTCCCAGGGCCCCTTGTCTTCTGGGAGCGTCGGCCGCGCGCCCGCTCCATGCCGCCGAGGCCTTCACGAAGCGCTGCCGGGAGGACTCCGAGTGCGAGACCGCGATGCGCGGGGGGGACCTCGCTGGGGACCTGGGGCGGCCGGGGAGGCAAACGGGAGGGCTCTAGGCCTTGGATCCTCGATGGGGTCGGAGGAGATGGGGTCGGAGGATCGCGCCACATCGCCGAGGCATTGGCGATGCGGCTCGATGCGGAGCCCGATTTTCTCCGCGCCGACGTCGCCGATGAGTCGCCGACGTCGGCGATACATCGCCGATGAATCCCCGATGCATCAGCGATGCGTTGGCTATGCGGCGCGATCCTCCGACCCCATCTACTCGGACCACATCTAGGAGGCCTCTAAGGACGAGGAACGTAAGGAAGATCAGCGAGCATCCCTAGCGGGAGAACCAGGGAGGCGGGGATGCAGATGGCGTTGAGGACGTGGCGAAGGAGGAGGAGGAGGAGGAGGAGGAGGAGGAGGAGGATCACTCCAAGGGCGTGGAGGATCGCGTGGAGCACGTGGAGCACGTAGATGATCTCCTGAAGGACGCGAAGGATGTTGTGGAGGGCGATGAGGGTGGAGGACGAGTAGGTAAGAGGACGAGGGGACGTGGAGGACGATAGTACGAGGACGAGGAGGACTTAATGGAGTAGGAGAAGGACTAGGACTAGAGGGCTCCCCCTCCCTTCCCCACCTTCCATCCATCCCAGCCCCTCACATCCCAGTCGTCCCCATCGGGCGTGGCAGGTTTTGTCGAGCTGGGCGTTCGCGCTGGGCTTCGGGCCCTCGGGCCATCACAGATCGACCCGGCTCGAGAAATGCCGCAGACAGATGAGGCCTGGGGCTTGAGAGTCGTGATGTGTTCAAGATGTTGTCTGTTGTTTTCGCGTCGTCGGGTCTCAGGGGGATTGGCGGGCACTCGAGCGGAAGGGCCTCCCGAGCCCCCTCCCCTGCTCTCCTCCCCGCACACATACACACACGTACACACACACACACACACACACACACACACACACACACACACGCACGCACGCACGCACGCACACGCACACGCACACGCACACGCACACGCACACGCACACGCACACGCACACGCACACGCACACGCACACGCACACACACACACACACACACACACACACACACACACACACACACACACACGCGGTGCTGGGCAGACCGCCCAGAACGTCCTACGTCTTCCTCCTCCTCAGGCACGGACCCCCGACGTCGTGATTTGTTTATAACGTGGACCCCCACCCCCGAAGTCTGGACCCATTCCGAGGCCCAATAACTGCCCCCGGAGGCCAAAAAAAGGGAACACGCATTCCTATGCGCTGTTTTCGCGACGCGAGGGGGTCTGGCTCCCTCGCCCTCCTTCCCTGCCCCCCGTCATCCCTTCCTCCCTGCCTCCCTCCTCCGCCTCCCTCCTCCGCCTTCTTGCCTCCTCTCGATGCTTGTCCCTTGTTCTCTTCTCACAGCTCTCCCTCGAGCTTGCATGCAGAGCACACGGGAAGTTCAGCCTTGCGCTCACACGTCGGTCCCACGACGACTCCTTGCCCCCCCCTGGTCCCTGGCCCAGTGCTGCTGCCGCCCACGCGTCGCGACGCGCCCGCCAGCGACGCTGCCGGGCCCTCTGGCCGGCCTTCTGCACCGTCCGGTGTGGCGCAGCCTCCCGGCGCGGCATCCGCCTCGATTGCTTCTGGAAGGACCTCTGTCGAGCGCAGTGCCCAGGAAGAGGAAGATACACCAATGCCGCTACCCCTCCCTCGCCGCCACGGCTGGATTCGCCTCGAAATCTTCACCGGAACGCAGTGCAGGAGAGGTCCGCGGAGTAGCGGTATGGATATTTTTCTGTTGCCCCCCAGTGCCCTTTCTTGGTCCCCGCCCGGCATGCCCTCCTGGCACCGACCACCCCTCCCACGACACCCCGCGGACATCGGCCCGCGTGCTCCAAACCCTGCAGGTGGCTCGACCGGGACCCGAAGAAGAACAAGGCTGGGGCAGGGCCGCGTCCTTGCGGCCGCCCCCTCCTCGTGCTCCCGCATGCGTCCCTCCTCTCGCGCTTCCCTTCTTTCTCATACCGCGTCGCTCCTCCCTTCCCCTCGTCCTCCCTCCTCACCCTCCTCATCCTCATTCTCATCCTTCTCCCTTTCCTTCCTCCTCGTCCTCTTCCTGATCTCCCAGATCCTCCTCCCACCATCCTGACACTGTTGGCCCTGTCTCCCTCCTCACGTTCTCCCCCCTCGTCCGCCCTTCCCCTCCCTGCCCCAGTCTCTCTCCCCACTTCCGTGCTCCCCCTGAGCATCTGCGAGGAGGGAGGAGAATGAGAAAGGAGCAAGAGACGACAGAGGAGGACCAGGGTAAACCCAGGATACGTCGACGAGGTTGCGATACGCCCTCCCGTTCCAAGCCCCATTCATCATACGTCCCATGCACCTATTCATCTCCACTGTTGGAAGCGCCCCCCCTTGAACGACCAAGGCCAGACGGGCCTGCCTTTCGGGCGAGGCCCCGTGCCGTGACGGAACCGCCCTGCGTCGTTGTAGCTAGCCGAAGCACTACGGCCCGGGGGAGAAAGTTCGAAGACGCGATACAACCACAGACGCTGATATAAGGAACAGTTTGGATTCGGAGGGGGCTCGATGTTCCTTACGTCCTTCCGTGGTTGTTCCTCTAGCCCTTCTCGTGCACCCAGACTTTTTTGAAACCACAGAGGGGCTTCGTTCCTTGGTTAGCGGTCCTTAATTCAGCAGCCCAACCGTAGCCCCGTGTTGAAAGTGATGTGCCGTCCACTCGTGTAAGTTTTGCACAAGGCAACGCGCTGGTCATGACAATTGCGGGAGTCTCAAGCGATGGCCTCATTTTGAACAGGAGCCGCCCTACAGCCGTGTAGCTGTGAGACAACACGGGTGTTTCTATCGGGGGGAGTCTCCAGCGATAGCCGCATTTTGAATACAAACCGGCCGCCATCGATGTATTTTTCTGGAGTTGTTTTTAAACGAGTGTCCACGGCGCCAAGCGAGAGCCGCATTTCGTCCCCCCCCACCCAGGTGAGTACTGGATGTGTTTAAGGCGAGTTTGCGCGGCGCGCAGGCTAGATCCGAATTGAAAACCAGCGACCATCCTCCACATGTGCCCCTCGGAGCTTTACGACGAGTGGGCGCGGCGCCAGAGCGAGAGCCGCATGTTGAAAAACGACCAGCCCTTCATCCTCACAAGCTTATAACTGTTGAAGTGCTCGGTTTCGGGATCGTGCTGAGCAAGGAACTTTTCCAGCGAAACGCACGTCCCGGCCTGAAGGGAGTTGTCGAATGGCGTTCGGCCCACCCCGCCACCGTGCTTGGGTTGTGGGTCAGGGTCCTCAGGGGTGTTTTTTGGGGGGTCTCGTCGGAGCATTCTCGAGGGCCTCTTGGGGGCAGTTGTGGGGCCTCTTGGGAGCCTCTTTGGTCCTCTTGGGGTCATCTTGGGAGCCTGCCTCTTAGGGCTTCCTGGGGACCTCTGAGGGCCTCTCAGCGGCCTCGTGGGGGCTTCCTGGGAGCCTCCCGGGGCCGAGGTCTCGAAATGTCCATTCGGGTCCTCCATCGGGGCCCCCTCTTGGAGCCGTCGTGGGGGCCTCTTGGGCCGTCTTGGGCGCCTCTTAGGCTGTTTAGGGGGCCCTTTTGGAAGCATAGTTTGCCTTCTTGAGGCGATCCTGGGGGCTTCTCGGGCCGTCCTGGAGCGTCGGGAAGCCGAAAAGGCGAGAACGCCAGAATCCCTCAAGAACCAAAGGAGAATACCTGATTGTTGCCGCTTGGGGTCCTCTCAGGAGGCCTCTTGAAAGCCTCTTCGGTCGTTTCGGGGACATCTTGGGCCGTCTTTAGCCATCGTGGGCGTCTTGGAGCGATACTTCGCCCATTGCGCGTGTCGGCAATGTAGGGTTTTGTGCGGAGGAGCTGTTTCCCGGATGGAATGGATGGAGCGCACTTTGCTGAGCTGCTGTATGAATTGCTTATTGCTAGGCGATTCCGTTAGGCTCTACTGACTACATGGCGTCAGCATTCGCCTTGATTGTCCCCACAAGCACGCCGAGGGATTCCTTGATGTGAGCCTTGGCCTCCATGTTGCTGGCGATGCCGCCATTGATGGACTCGAAGGCGATGTCCTTGTTGAATGCCGCGCTTGCGTCCAAGAACTCGTCGGATGAAAGATTATTGTCGGTCTTGACGCTGGGAGTGTAGCCTGTCTTGTGCGTTTGGCCGTCGGTCTGGATGAACTTGACGGCAAAAGCAACAGTTGCCTTCTCCTGGCGTTGGCTCCAGACGTCCCTAGCGATGCTGCGCATCGGCTCGATACCTAAGATGTCAGCTCGAATGGCCATGAGGATGGTCTTGAGATCGTGGATACAGTCCTCGACCTGTGGTCGATACCAGCCCGATGAATTCTCATTGGAGGCGGCCCGCACAGTCATATCGCTGTCCTCGGTACCACCGAGCTGCGCCTACTCATGGTGCGGCGACTGTTACTCATTTTTGCCGCTACCTGGCCCAGAATTTGTGATGAGCGCCCGGTGCTGATGTGCCGGCTCCAGGGTGCATGCGATGTCTAGGTCCACCGGTTGTTTCTTGAGTGTGGCGTCCGACGTGCTCTTGCACAAAACCCTTGCCGCAGAGTTAAGGCCCTGGCAGATACGGTGGGCGCGGTGTTTCAGGACTGCGCCCAGGAGGCTGCAGACCCTGGAGGATTCCTTCTCTGATGAGTGGCGGTGGGCGGTGGTGACATCCATGGCCGATCCACCATTGGATTCCCACTGGCTTCCAGCCTCTGGACTCCTTACAGAAGGGTTCCTTGTCCAATGCCCCCACCATCGGCGAGCTCACGATGGCGCGAGTCAGGGGCCAGGCGGCGCGGGACGAGCAGGCGGCGGCGGCCGTGGCCCGCGAGCGCGGCTAGCGCCCGCGCCTCCGAAGCCAGATGCACGCACGAGCCCCGAGGGGCCCTTGAAGAGTTTAAAAAAGATGCCCCCACCGTGTGTCTTCAACGCTCGCTGACGAGACGAAGGCCATCGTTTCGCAGGGCGGCGAGGCGAGACTCGGCCCTCGCCGGAGGCCAAGGGGAACGAGCTTAAGGCGGGCCTGTTCCTGGGTCTGCCGAGCCGGGGCGGCACGCGGTTGCGGCAGCCCCCTCGAGCCAAACAATGGCAACGCGGAGGAGGAGGAGGAGGAGGAGGAGGAGGGGGAGGAGGAGGAGGAGGAGGAGGAGGAGGAGGAGGAGAAGAAGGAGGAGGAGGAACCAGAGATTATGCACGCTCCAGGCGCCGCCTATAGTTGTTGGTCTATCATAAAGAAAGGGGCCAGTGCAAACCCAAGACTGATCAACGATTTTCGGATAAAATCCTTCTGCCAAGTTTCCTCTGCATGAGCACATACACGGACTCGTTTGCACTGAAGGAAGTGCCCCCTTGGGAGACAACCGATTGAAGATCCTGAAGCGTGCCGGTCTTGATGCGTGCCAAACACCATTCTCGAGCTTTCAACGCCACGAATCAATTTGAAAGTTGCGTCTTGACGATCCTGAATGCCATTCCTGGGATTTGGGCACCGCGAGTCAATGCAATGTAATTATTGCGCCCTGATAATCCTGAATCGTTCCAGACGCCATTTCTGGTACGCGAACCCTGGGAATCCGTGAGATGCTTGTGCGCGGCGCTAAGACCAGAGACACGTGTTCAAAAGGAGTCGCCCTCAATCTAAGGATTCTTTGCAAACGTTTAAATCGAACATGCGCAGCGCTAAAGCGAGAGCTACAGTTTGAAGACGGCCCGACTTCAATCCGTGAAGCTCTTGCCATCTGTTTGAACGAACGTGTGCAGCGCAAAAGGCGACAGCTACATTTTGAAAACGGCCGCCCTCAATACGTAAAGATCATGCACAGTTTTAGACGAATGCGTGCGGCGCTAAGGCGAGAGCCACATTTTCTGAACCCCTATCCGCCCT
Organism: Prorocentrum cordatum; assembly: GCA_963575745.1. Lineage (NCBI taxonomy): Eukaryota > Dinophyceae > Prorocentrales > Prorocentraceae > Prorocentrum > Prorocentrum cordatum. The sequence goes on from CAUYUJ010017934.1 coordinate 60,916, forward strand.
CAACCCGTGAAGCTCTTGCATTGTTTTAGGACGGACGTGTGCGGCGCCAGGCAAGAGTTCCATTTTGGAAGCGGCCCGCTCTCCATCCGCGAAGGTGTTGCCAAGTTGTGAGCTCCAGGACAACAAATGGTAAGGAAGTCCCAGGCAAAACGCCCAGCCCGCCCTTACGATTGGCCTCGCAGGAAGTTGTTCGTAAGGACAAGGACATCAGGAGGAGCGAGGGACCAGGAGGATGAGCAGGAGGAAGAAGCAATGATGATAGCAGGTTCTGCTGCCTCCCTGGATCCTGACCCCCGTGGGTCCCCAGAGGCTTCTGGATGTTTCTGGAGACCCCTGGAGGCCTGGCATGGGCCAGAAGCGCCTGACCTCCCCCAATCCTCCTTGAGGTTCGACGCGACGAAAGAGCTCTGATCCTCCTCCTCCTCCTCCTCCTCCTGCTGCTCATCCTCCTCCTCGTCCTCCCTCTCTCCTCGGGGCGACCTCGGGGGCGACCTCGGCGGCGATCTCCGCACCCCTCCTCCCCAGCGCTGGCGGGCCCGCCGACGCGAGCCTGCAGCTGCAGGTTGCCCGGCCAGAGCAGAGCTCCGGGCCCCGTCTGTGTGCCTTTTCGGGCCCGAGCGATCCGTGAGGTCCCTCGGGGCCCGAAGCGAAGCCGAATCATCGTCCGATGCGGAGAATCGGCGACGCCGGGGTCTCAGGGTCCATCGAGGGTCGCGGGTAAAGCCTGGGCCTCATAGATGGGGTCGGACTAGATGAGGTCGAAGGATCGCGCCGCATCGCCGATGTCTCGCCGATGCGGCTCGATGTGGAGCCCGATTTCCTTCACGCCAACGTCCCAAACGCATCGCCGATGCATCGGCGATGCGGCGCGGTCCTCCGACCCCGTCTACTCCGATCCCATCTAGGAGGCCTCTATAAAGTTGCCCCCCCCCGCCGAAGGCGAAGGTGCCCGCGGCCGTCGTGCGCGCGGCCTTCGCGCTGCAGGTCGGCCAGGTCAGCGACATCGTGGTGTCCGAGCGCGGCGTGCACGTGATCACCAGGAGCGCCCGTGCGCTCCTGAGGAGGAGGAGGAGGAGGAGGAGGAGGAGAAGAAGGCGGGAGCAGGCGGAGGAGGAGGAGGCGGGAGGAGGAGGAGGATGAGGAGGAGGATGCAAGCGACGGTCGACGCTTGTCTTCGATCGAGGAGCAAAGCACGGCGTACACATGAGCTTTCGGGGCCGCGCGCGGGCTTCTTGGACCAGAACTGGGCGCGCAGATCCAAGAATTACGCGCGGACTTCATACAGTTCCTGTTCAGCCAGCAGTGTTCCTTCCTCCATCCTCCTTGCCGACGTGCGCCTTCGACCCTGAGGGCCCCTGCCTGCGACCAAGGTGGAGCCCCACCCCAGCTCTCAGACGAAACAGTCGTTCAATCCCGGCGTTTGTCGTTGATGTGTCGGCCTCCCGGGCCCGTTCGCGGATCTGGGGCCATCAGGAACGGATCCTGGGCGAAACGCGAATTCCGGGAAAAGCGTCGGGACCCCTGGGACCGCGAATGGAAAAACACACACGCACAGTCAACCCGCACAGCGCAAGGATGAGCAACTCTCCGAGGGCTTGCAACCATCCCCTTCGGTCCCTCCCTGGCTGCTTTCGCGGGCCGCGCCCCATCCGCAAAGTGCCGACATGGCCTTCCCAAGGCCCGGGGCGCTGGTTCGCGGCAGCGCGGCGCAGGGGCCGGGGATGCGCGGCCGGGGCGCGGCCCGGAGGGGCCTGGCGCGGGCGCTCGCGCGCGCGCGCCATCGACCCTCGGGGCCCGCTCTGGACCCTCGACCCCCGACCTTCGACCGGAGATCCTCGATCAACGACCCCTCAGTCCTCGATCATTCCCTCCGTCGCCCTCCCGGGGGTCCCGCCTCCTCCCCGCCTTCGAGGTCGAGGGTCGAGACTTTTGGGGCGTTGTCGCGCGTTGTTGGCAGCCCCTCGTGGCGCCACAGCCGGGGTTCTGCCCCGAAGTTCTGCCCCCCCTGGCCTGATTGTGAGGAGGGTGTTTTCTTCCCTCCTAGCCCCCTCCCCTTCTCCTCGTCTTCCTCGCCCTCCTCTCCCTCCTCGCGGGTCTCATTTCTCCCTGTTCCCCCCCTCCCTCCCCCGTATTCTTTTTGTCATTCCCTCCTCCCCTCCCCCTCCGACTCTATCTCCCCCTCCTTTCCTTCCCGATCTCCCTTCCTGGTCATCCTCGCCCTCCTCGTCCCACCCACCCCCCGCCTCCCCCTCGCCTCCCCTGTCCAAGGATGGCCCAAGAGCGAAACCGCCCTACCGCCGCGCCCTGCCCCCCTCCCCCCCTCCGCCGCGCCCTCCGCCGCGCCCTGCCCGCCCGTCAGGACCGCGTGACCTGGCCACCGCCGCTCCGCGCGCGAGCCCGCGCGCCCCCCCGCGGCCGCGGGGGCAGTGAGATCCCCGCCTCCCCGCCCCCCTTCTTTCGCCATCACCCCCTTCCCCGGAGGTGGAGGAGGTGGTCCAGGCTCTGGACATGCACACGGACGCATGCGCATCCAGTTCCCGCCACATTCAGTTCCCAACCCCCGCCCGCCAGGAGGAGGAGGAGGAGGAGGAGGAGGAGGAGGATGCGAACTTCTTTTCCATCCGCCAGGAACTAGGAACCAGGAGGAAAAGGAGGAGGAGGAGGAGGAGGAGGAGGAGAAAGAGGAGGAGGGGGAGGAGGAGGAGGAGGAGGAGGAGGAGGAGGAGGAGGAGGAGGAGAAGGAGGAGGAGGGGAAAGATGAGCAGGACCAGCACCGCGGAGCCGTGTGAGCGAGCCCCGGGAGAGCCAGACCACCCCCCAAAAAAGACGAGGCAACGCCGCTCCCCTCCGGATGAGGCCCGAGCCTTCCCACGAAGCTCTGGGCACGGCGGGCATCTGCTGGCGACGCCAGCGCGGGCCTCTGCTGACGCCCTCCCGCTTCGGGCCCCATCGGTTGCGGCTGGGCCCAGGCAGAAGTCCATACGGAGACCGAGAATTCCGGATGGACTTACTCCGTATGGGCTCAGCATCCTACCAGGAGGGGCTAGATCCAGACGGAGTAAATCCATACGGAGACCGAGCACTCCGTATGGACTTACCTTGTATGAATCTAGTCTCGTATAGGGAAAGGCTCGGTCCAGACGGAGTAAATGCATACGGTAACCAAGCACTCCGTATGGACTCAGTCCGTATGGATCTGGCTTCCCATCAGGAGAGGCTCGGCCCAGACGGAGCAAATCCATTCGGAGACCGAGCACTCCGTATGGACCTGTACCCCGTATGGACGGCCCACGCAAAGCTGTGCACAGGCCTCTGCGGACTTCCGGGAGCAGAGGCCGTGCCGGGTCGGGCGGCTCGCGCGGTGTGGGGAAGGCCAGGGGGGACGACGCCGTCGAGCTAGGAGCCAATTTCGGCGGCGAAAGGCGAGCCCTGCCCTCGCCGATCAACGATTCAGGCAAGTCGATGGGCAGCGAGGGCAGTCAGGGACAACGACATGGAGGGTATGCATAAGTGGGATACATCGACCCCCAATCGTCCATGCTTCGCCGATGCGGGCCCGATAGCCCACACACCCACAGCAATGTCTGGAGTCACTATCGGGGGCCGATCGCCGATCCATCGGCCATGTATCGCCGATTCCGGGTCGATGTTTCCTCTCCTTCTGCCAGTCCCCCCTGATCGTTGCCCCTCAGGTAAGGTTGGGAATTCGTCGGACACGCGGCGAAATCCGAACCCTACCCCCGCTTCCCACCGACTCGGGAGAATGGTTGTTGGTGGGGAGGAGGAGGAGGAGGAGGAAGAATAGGAGGAGGAGGCGGAGGAGGTGTGCGATGGCGGTCGGGCGAGGGCATTGACTTCTAGCAGTCGGCGGCGTTCCCGCCGCTATTGGGGGTTAGCCAATAATAGGAGGGCGGAGGACGGATTCAGCTTGTGCCTGCTTCCGCTTTGCACACCTGTGCCCTGTGTGCATAGGGGGGCGGTGATGGCACTGTTGTGTGCCAGGGCGTGTTTCGCCCGCGCCTTGCTGGGCGTTCGGACATGCCCTTGTGGACCGCAGACTCCTTCTCCTCCTCCTCCTAGTCTTCCTCCTCCTCCTCCTCCTCCTCCTCCTTCTCGCCAGATGCTGGGCGGTCTCATCCGTTCCGGCTGCACTTTTAACAGCGAGCTTCCAGCACGACTGGCAGCCATAGACGCAGGGTTTCATAGCATGGGGAGATACTGGTACCAGTATAGCATCCCCTCCGACGAGAAGCGCGCGGTCTTTCTTTCTCGTGTCCTGGGCCCAGCAGTATCAGGATTAGAAGCACGCGTTCTAACGCCAGTACGCCTACGCAAGCTGCAAACTAGAGTATTCCATTATGCGAGGAGGGCGATGAGAGGAGGAGCTACCTATGAGAAGGACGGTCACCAGGTTTCGATCTCTAACGTGCAGGTTTATCGTTATTGGCAGATGTTTCCAGTGGAACTTGAACTCAAAACTAGACGTATCAGGTGGTATCAGAAATGGGTGGCTAAACCTAAAGCGCATCTAGCCGAATGGGGAGCACTTCTGGGCAGCATGCGAGTCGAGCTCGCCAACAACTTGCGCATTGTGAATGACGAGGCGCGCCTCAGCGAGGCCGCCTGCCCCTGGGCTCGCAGATTCGTGGATGATGTTTGTTTTTGTTGGCAGAGCTCGGGAATGAAGAGTACAGCATGGTGCAGTTATTTGACGGGCAGCCTCTTCGCTTGTTTTCTGACCCAGAGCTGATCGATTGGTTCACGCTCTTTGATACAACAGAGATTCGAGCAGCATTTCAGGCTATTCGGATTCCGCCGCCAAGCTGGACCCCACCTACTGAGGAGCCTCAAGGGACTCCAAAGCCCCCGGTCGAAGACGGAGAAGATGGGTGCACTGTCCAGGGGTGCTCCAGAAGGTTCCAAAGCAAACGGCAAGCCCTGGCACATCTACACAACTAACATGGCCTCAAAATCAATTATCGGCACGGCTGTGGTCAACAACCAATGTTTTGTATGTAACAGCGTCTTCGAGTCCAGGAATTTAGCGTACAAGCATGTAGAATATTCCTACCAGAGTGGAATATGTATGGTTTAACAGAAGTACGACATTTCGCACGCCGACCCCCTTGATTTCAGATTGCCCATTACGTGCGGCTCAGATTGCTGGCCCGACCAAGCTCTCCCATCACCTTCGTAGCCACTTCCATCATCTTCCAGTTCTGTTCGAGGGCAATGGCGTCGGCACCAGCGTGGTCGCTGGGCAAGCGCAGAACGAGTGCAGCGGCACCAGGCAGCGACGAGGCGCGGCGGCGTCTAGAGCAGACAGTCGTGGACCAGGCTCGGTGCCAGGAGCTCAAGGGCAAAGAAGGCGGCATCATGGCGGCCTTGTCCACAGTCTTGTGCAGGCTTTCTCTCACCAGCGCACGACATATCGCGGAAATCACGGGCGCTACGTCCACTTCTTTTCTTCTGCCAGCGGCCGCGCCCTCATCAAAGTGATGCAGCAACCAGGGCAAGATTATGCAGCATTTTGCAAAGAGCAGGGGAAGCAGCACGACAACGGGCCACCATGGCCCCACATATTCATGGCGTTGGTGGCACACTTCCTGGAGACGATGGCGTCGGCACCCGATCAAGTGGAGCAGCAAGCAGCGGCCGCCCTCAAGCACTATTGGAGCCAGACGAGCAAGAAGGACAAGCCCGAGACGCTGAGAGTCTGGGAGGAGCACGCACGCTACTGCCGCATTCGAGCCTACTGGCTCGACAAGAAGCCATGCACAACGACAGCGGACCAGTTCAAGTTGCAGGCCAGGATGCGCCCCTACATCCAGAGCCCGGGGGTCATGATCGAAGGCGCGATGGCGACAGTCCACGCGGCCTTCCAGGTGTGCATTCGCAAGCAAGGCGGCAAACACAGAGCGGGGGCAGCACCAAAGGGAGCCCTGGAACGGGATGCAGAGCGTCTTCTCCAGAAGTTCGGCATGGCGCCCGAGGAGGTGGCCAAACATGTGGCACACTGACTGAGGCTGTCTGCCCACTGAGCCCCTTGCCAGACCTCCAGCCACGTGTTTGAGGCGAGTTTGCACGTTTCAGAGGCCACTCGGGGCAGCCCCTTTCCTGGCCAGGACTCTGCGGCGAGTTTGCAGGTTCTTAGAGGCCACTCGGGGCTTCCTCCCGAAGAGGAGGCCTGTCAGATTTTTACGCAGCCCATCCTTAGGGAGGCCAGTCTGGCCCCACCTTCGCGCGCCACTTCGGCGCCTCCTGGTTCGGCTCCGAGCAGTTCCCCGCATGGCAGCTCAGCGCCACCCCTGGCGAGCAGTTCCAGGCACGGGACATCTGATCGGCTGAGGCAGAGGATCTTGCAACTTGCTCGCCTTGTCTCAATTCGGAACTCAAGTATGATGCTTGAGCTGGCCCAACTGGGCCACCTTGGGCACGCCCTGCTAGAGACTCTCCAGAGGCAACGCACCCAACCCATTCTACAGTACCAATCGAGGTAGGTGAAGTTCGAAGCGTTTTATCCTGAACCGTTTGGAGTTTAAAGTAACGGTCGTGCAGGCCCTTCAGAGGGCCGCCCAGGTCAGGCAGGTCCCGAGTAACCTCGAGTCCTCTCCTTTCGCTGCTGATGCGCGTGCCTCGAGTGCGCTGCTCGCTCCTCCTCCTCTTCCGCCCTCGCCTGTGGCACCGCCACCTGAGTCAGAGTTTCGCACGTAGCGCCACGGCCCCCTCCGTTGCCTGCTGCCCTTTCCGCGGCTGCTGCTGTTGCCTGCTCTCTTTCGTCTCCTGGCCTCCGTGTGGCGTGTGCGTGTGTGTGCGTGTGCGTGTGCGTGTGCGTGTGCGTGTGCGTGTGCGTGTGCGTGTGCGTGTGCGTGTGCGTGTGCGTGCGTGCGCGCGCGCGTGTATGTGTGTGTGTGTGTGGGTGTGCGTGTGCGTGTGTGTGTGTGTGTGTTTGTTTGTGTGTGTGTGTGTGTCCGCGGTGTCCTGTTTCTTCTCGCCCGTCGTCCCTTGAATTGGAGGAGACTTTCGGTTCTCCTTTCCAATGCGAGCCTGCCGCTGGAGGATGGTGCCCTTGTAGGCCGTCATGGGCCAGTCTCCCCACAAGGCGGTCCTGCTTAGGGCCAGTGGTTTTCCCCCAGCGAGGCTGCAGGCTATAGCCCCGTGCTGTTCGCAGATCCTCGTACACATCTGTTGCTCAAGAGCAACGCGCTGCAGTCAGGACTATATAACCAGGGTCGTAAGCGTTCCAGTCCAATCCGGTCCTCCTTCTTCTCCTCGTCCTCCCCCTCCTCCCCCCCCCTCCTCCTCCTCCTCCTCCTCCCCCTCCTCTCCCCCCTCCTCCTCCTCCTCCTCCTCCTCCTCCTCCTCCTCCTCCTCCTCCTCCTCCTTCTCCTCTTCCCCCTCCCCCTCCTCCTGTCGGGCGGGCGGGGGGGTGGGGGGGGGAGAGCGGTTGATGTGGCGGGAACTGGGTGCGCATGCGTGCGTGTGCATGTCCAGAGCCCAGACCTCGTATGGGCAGGCACGCGTGTCCCCGCACGTGCCGCACTGCGCAGGCACTCTCCCGCTCCGGCTCGCCCTCAGCCGGTGGCTAGTCGCAGGGCGCGCTGCGGAATTTGCTGTTGAGATTCCTTGCGCGGCGCGGTCCCGAAATGAGTGCCGTTGATTGTGTTTCTCTCTCGCTCTCTCCCTCTCTCTCTCTTTCTGTATTTGTCTGGCTGTCTGTCTGCCTGTCTGTCTGTCTGTCTGTCTGTCTGATGGCCTCTCTGTCTGTCTGTCTGTCTGTCTGTCTGCCTGTCTGTCTGTCTGTCTGTCTGTCTGTCTGTCTGTCTGTCTCTTTGCCTGTCTCTCTGTCTCTCTTGCTCTCTCCCTCTCTCCCTCTCTCTTTCTCTCTTCTGTCAATTTCTCGCTGGGCGGGCACATGGTAAACGTCTGGGCTGCCCCCTCTTCCAGCACAGATCGACCAAGCCATGTGTTTGTCGCCCTCGCATGACCGTGAACTTTTGTCCATGATCTTGTTGTCATCCTCCTGGTCTCGTTCTCCAGTGCTGCCCTTTCTCGCCATTGCTGCTTATGTTTGCGCTCTTGTGGCACGTCTCGAGTTGTCCCGTCGGCGGAGTCTGCGGGAGCAGTGCCCACTGAGTATTGAGGAATGAGATCAGGTGGAGGGAGCATGTTAGAGTTAAGTCAGGCATGTCTTCGTACAGGAAGAATCGTTTAGAATTGCCAAAACAGATCGTTTAGAATTGCCAAAACAGATAGTACGGTGCCGATGTGTTGTGATAGTATAGTCATACACCAAGTTCTTTGGATTTTGCTGTTTTCTTTCGAAGCCCGCCTGTAGGAGGACATGCCCGACCGAACTGTAGAGGGAGCAGAGACGGTACTGCAGAGGGAGCAGCGATCCCAGTACACTCCCATAATGTTTGTCCTGCCAGGGAACGGGCTTTACATATTCACCAGGATCTGCTCACCCTCTGGAGTGGGAATCAGCGAAAGCCTTTGATTTCACCTGGACGCCAGCCGAAATTCCAGCTGATCCAAAACACATTAGACATGTTGTGGCGGCCGTTTCGGGAGGAGGAGGAGGAGGAGGAGGAGAGGAGGAGGAGTAGGAGTAGGAGTTGGAGGAGGAGGAGAAGGAGTTGTAGGAGGAGGAGGAGGAGGAGGAGGAGGAGGAGGAGGAGGAGGAGGAGGAGGAGTTGGAGGAGGAGGAGGAAAAGGAGGAAGAGGAGGAGGGCGAAGGAAATAGGGTACGGGGGGGGGGCGAGGAGGTAGAGGAGGAGGAGGAGCAAAAAAAAGCGCCGATTTTGTCCGCCTGATCTGGGGCCCACATGGGGCCCTAAACCCTGGGGTCCCCCCCCCATACAGTGGGGGCCCATGCTAAGAATTTCCCTGCTTGCCTTCAGTGTGCCCTGGGTGTCTTGGGTTTCGATTGTCTTGCTGTGGAAAGCGCGACGTTCCCACCAAGAATCAAAGGACGTCCTGGGATCTCAGGGTTAGGCTTCTTGCGGAGGGTCTTTTGTTGTGGACTGGCCTCCACTGTAGCCCCTCCGAGCAGCGCCGATGTCGAGAACTCAGGCCCGCGCGCAGGTGGAAATATTTGAATGTTTTCGGCCATCCAAAGGAGGCCACGGCGAAGGTGTCCAGGGACGAGTACCCCCAGCATGCAAGTCAAAAAATCAAATGATTTGCGAGGCCTCGTTCGGTCTCAGATTGCTTGTTGTCGGATGGGAGCACCAAGAATTTGTCTGTGCTTCCATTTCGATAGGTTCATAATCCCTCAGCAAAATCCAGCCTCGAGGGGGATCCACAACGGATCCCTCGAGGACTGTACGTCTCAGAAGCTCTGGAATCCCAGAAGCATGTGTGGGCACGCCGGACGTGCGTCGTCTTGGGGTGCGGGGAAGAGGGATGAGGACGACCAGGAGATGAGGAGGAGGAGGAGGAGGAAGAGGAGTGTCGAGGACGAAGACGAGGGGAGAGAGGATGAGGCCTAGAGGAGGACTCAAAAAGACGCAGCCTGACCATGACTACTTTTCACCCTCCCCCTCTCCCGCCTCCTCCTGCTCCCCCTCCTCCTCCTCCTCCTCCTCCTTCTCCTCCTCCTCCTCCTCCCGCTCCTCCTCCTCCTCCTCCTCCTCCTCCTCCTCCTCCTCCTTCTCCTCCTCCTCCTCCCTGTGCCACCCAGACACTCCCAGAAGTACCAACAATGTATAATTTCCAAGGACAGCCCCAAACTTCACCACCAAATGCACCCTGGCAGCAGAAGACCCCTAACAACAGACTTCAAGAGTAAAGAGATCATGATAACACACTGCGCGTGCGGTGGAGAATACGGGGGACCTTACGGGGGAGCATACGGGAGACCATACGGGAGATCATACGGGAGACCGTATGGGAGACCATTCTGGAGACCACGGGCCACGAGCCGCCAGCGATTCCGGTTCGGAATGACCTCACACCCGGCCCCAGAAGGAACCTCGAGGATCCTCAAAGACGAGCTGCGCAGGGAGCCTCCAGAACCCGCCGACTCCCTCCGCACGGGTCTGGGACTTGGGTTGTTTTCCGAGGACGCCTCGGACACTTGGGGCTTCCAGCGTCCCAAAATTGTGAGGTGACGGACCGTGCATGCGATGAGGTCTTTGAGGATCCCGACATCACCCCACGGTCTGTTACCACACGGTTTGGGGACCCCCAGTTCTCCTCACCCAAGAGTTCCGACGGTTCTAGATTTACGAGTCGTTGGCCCATGAATCTTCATGGCCCTTTTTCCGGGGTTTGGTTTTCATCGTGATTCGTTTTTTGAAGGTCCCGGGGCCCTGCGACGGCACGGCTTCCAGACGCAGAATATCTATGTGTATACATATACACACCTATCTATATGTGCATTTATATTTATATTTATATATATATATGTATATACATATATATATACATATATATACATGTTTTTCTATATATACATATGTAAATGCACGGTGGAGGACGTTTGTTAAGGAATGTGCACTGGAGGTTTTAGACCCTGGAGGATGTCTTATCTGACGAGGGTGACGGTGATGTCCACGGCCTAACATCAGTTGGAGTTCCACGGGCTTCCAGACCCTGGATTCCTAATCGAAGGGTGCCTTATCCAAGGCCCCCATCGTATATATTGGATGCGCATATAAGCAAGAACGTGCGGCACGCAAGTTGTTTGCAGTCGTTCCAGGTTCTGCGCCTTTCCCTCTCCGTGTCTTCCCCCATCGCCCTCCTCGGAGTTATCCGCACCTGCGTTTCCCCTTCCTCGGTTTTGACCAGAACCCCGAGGCGAATCCGGCCGTGGGCTTCAGGGGGAGGAGGAGGAGGAGGAGGAGGAGGAGGAGGAGGAGGAGGAGGAGGAAGAGGAGGAGGAGGAGGAGGAGGAGGAGGAAGAGGAAGAGCAGGAGGAAGAGAAGTTGGAGGAGAAGGAGTAGGAGGAGATGGAGGGGGAGGAAGAGGAGGAGGTGGAAGGACATAGGATACGGGGGAAGAGGAGGAGGGGGAAGGAAACAGGATACGGGGGGGAGGAGGAAGAGGAGGAGGAGGAGCAGGAGAAGGCACCGATTTTTTCCGCCAGATCTGGGGCCCCAGATGGGGCCCTAAACCCTCGGGCCCCCCACCCCCCTACAGTGGGGGCCCATGCCAAGAGACACCCTGCTTGCCTCCAGTGTGCCCTGGGTTTCTCGGGTTTCGATGGTTTGGCTCTGGAAAGCGCGACATTCCCACACCAAGAATCCATGGGCGTCCCGGGGTCTCGGGGTTGGGCTTCTTGTGGAAAATTTCTTGTGATCGAGCTCCTACTGTATTTCCCCAGAGGTGAGTTTTGACCAGAGTCCCAAGGCGAATCCAGCCGTGGGCTACGAGGGCGCTCCAGGGGGTCCAAAGAGGTTTACGCCATCCCGCAGACACCCAGAATCGGAACATGTGCGGCTTCCGATGCACGCGTTGCTTGCGACTTCCCGTCTTGCGGCCTGTGTGCGGTCGCTCCTCGTTCGTCCTCCTCTTCCTCCGTGTCTGTTGCGGGGTTTCTTGTCAGCCCCTTGGAGGCCCAGAGGGCGGCCTCTTGGCGCTTTCTCTGCGCTCCGGGGTGCGTTTTGGATCCCATGAGGGCGCTTCTTGGGGGCCTCTTGGAATCATATGCGTGTTTGTGGGGTCATCTTGGAAGGGGGGGACCCCGGCTCCCGGGGTCCCTGCGGGTTGCCCCTCTGGGGCCTCTCTTGGGGCCCTCTGGGCGTCTCTTTGAGGGCTGGCTGTTGTTTCCCGTCTTGGGGCCCTCTTCGGCTGCCCTCTCGGGGGTCTATTGGGCCGCTTTGCGCCTGTCTAGGAGGGCTCTGGGCGTGCAGGCGCCCGAGAAGGCAAGAACGCCCAAATCATGCAAACACCGTGGGAACATCCACTTTGTTCTCCTCTTGAGGCCTTCTTGGGATTGTCGTGGAGCCCTCTGTCGCTATCTAGGGCCGTCCGAATGCCATCTTGAACGCTTTTGCGGCCATCTCTTGGAGGCGACGGATGCTGGATTTGGAGGCTCGGGATGCCCCAGGGGTGTGTTGACGAGTTCCCTGGGCCTCATCCTTTTGACAGAATGTTAGATTCCAGGGGAGCGGGAAAGGGGGAGGGGTGGCAGCCAATCATTTCACACGCCGTTTCACTCCCAGCAGGCGGGGGTCGGCGGATTATAAACATGTCGCTCGAAATCTTGAGACAAGAAAGCTCCCGCAGCCCTCACTCATAACCGCCCGTCCCTACCCTCACCCCCTCCCTTATCTTTACCCCTCAGTCCCTAACCCCGTCTGTCAGGAAGGTGATCGGCCCTCTCCTCGTATTGTTTTTACACACTGGGTTCGAATATTTGTCTCTGCTTTGTTTTACAAGCCCGTTGTCCTCGGAGTTCCAACGTAGAGTTCCCGCTGCAGCGTGGGCCTCAGTTTGGTATCGGTGCTTTGCCCCCGTCGTTCAAACTAGCGCTCTCGCCCACATTCGGACCACTTTGATGGATCAGAGTCCTTTGTCATCTTTATCGCCCCCTCATTTCCCCTCCACCGCCTTGCCCTGGTCTTCCTGCTCCACCAGTTCCTTCGACTCCAGTTCCTGTTGCTGCTGCTGGTTGTCCTTGTTCTCCTCCTTCCTCATCCTCCTCCGTGTCCTCCTGCTCATCCTCCTGCTCACCCGCCACCTCCTCGTCCTCCCTCCTCTTCCCTCCTCCTCCTCCTCCTCCTCCTCCTCCTCCTCCTCCTCCTCCCCTTCGTCCTCCTCCTCGTCGTCCTCCTTCTCTTCCTTTAAACGCAGCTCCCCTTTTCCGATTTCGAATAACGCGATGGGATCTTTTTCCCAACCCTCCTGCGTTGGGTACTCGTTTTGAATAGAGCACTGCGGTCTCCACCTTCCTTCCTTCCTTCCCGCCTCCTCCTCTCTTCTTTTGCTCTTACCCCTGGGGGGCTGCGATCTGTGAAACTGTCGCCACTTTCGAGGGCTGCTGGTGGGTCCAGCGGAGTGAGGCACCACGGGGACTCAGATTAGACCTCGCCATCTCTGGGGGTGGCTGCGATCTGTGAAACTGTCGCCACTTTCGAGGGCTGCTGGTGGGTCCAGCGGAGTGAGGCACCACGGGGACTCAGATTAGACCTCGCCATCTCTGGGGGGCTGCGATCTGTGAAACTGTCGCCACTTTCGAGGGCTGCTGGTGGGTCCAGCGGAGTGAGGCACCACGGGGACTCAGATTAGACCTCGCCATCTCTGGGGGGCTGCGATCTGTGAAACTGTCGCCACTTTCGAGGGTTGCTGGTGGGTCCAGCGGAGTGAGGCACCACGGGGACTCAGATTAGACCTCGCCATCCCTGTGTGAAACTGTCGCCACTTTCGAGGCTGCTGGTGGGTCCAGCGGAGTGAGGCACCACGGGGACTCAGATTAGACCTCGCCACCCCTGGGCGGCTGCGATCTGTGAAACTGTCGCCACTTTCGAGGGCTGCTGGTGGGTGGCCAGCGGAGTGAGGCACCACGGGGACTCAGATTCTGACCACGAGCAATGCTCGCGTGCCCTTGCTCTGCGGTTCGTGCCACGTGGCGCTGCGACTCGAGCTGGCGGTCGTCCTTCGGACCCGCAGAAACATCTGCTGAGCTCGATGAGCTAGGGGAACTACAGGAAAGAAGTGCAGGAAACGGAGGCCGGTCATGCACTCGCCGATACCTCGTTGCTCTGTCATCGTCTTTGCTGTTGCATGATCCTTATCTGGCCTGCCGGCGCCGCGGCTCGAGCTGGCGGTCGCCCTTCGGGCCCGCGGGAACATCTTCTGAGACAAGTGGACGCCGCCGCCTTACTTGCAGGCAGCGCATTGCATTCGCGGACAGCAGCATGGCAGACCGCAGTGAGATCCTCAGTCGCGTGGTGTTGCCAAGCCTGGTGGAGACGCGCGTGATCGACCTGAAGTCCCAATCGCGCGTGCACTGTACCTGCGTGGCGTTCAGGCACGCGCGTGATGCTGCTCGCTCCGCGTTCAACCAGTACGTCGCCAGTGCAACTTTGGACGATGGACAACCGATTGATGATACGCGACCCCGGCCTTGAGTTTCTTTCCCGCGGGCCGCCCGCAGACCTGGCGGCGCGCCTGCGAGCGTTCAGCTCCCGCGCTGAAATGTGCGGGAAGGAGGCGGAGAAGCTAGCGGGCGAGCTACGCCTCGCTCGTTCCTTGCACTCTAAACAAGTTTTATCATGTGGAACTCTGCGACGACATGGCGCAGGCAGCGCTGCGGGTTTAGCTCGCACTTGAAAAACGCGGCAGTCTTCTGTCTCCTCCCGCCACTTTCATCGTCGTCCTATTCTCCGCCTCACCTTCTCCATGCATGCTGCTGCTTCCGCGATGGCCTTTTCGCCCCCCCGCCCTCCATTCCATCCCTCTCCTACCCCTCGTTCCCGTACCCGTTCTTCTTCGATCCTGGGGCCTCAAGCCTCGTTCTTTCGATCGTCGTCCTGCGAATCGTGCAACGCACGCGCATCCCATGTAGCTTGCACAGCAAATCGCCGCGTCTACACTGTCGCTGTTCCTGCTAATGTTGGCATACTCCTCTTGCCATTTGATGCACATGGGTTGGGCACGTCGCAGGGTAATTTAGAAGTTGCGTGTCGGCTATGACACGCGTCCGCAGATATGGAAATACGATGCAATGGGAAGGGGGATGGAAGGGAGGGATGAGATGTCAAACGTAGAGCGAGCGCAAGGACGGGGAATCGCGGCATCTCGCCGGGCCGTCCGCTCCTCCAGATAGGACGACGGCGGAGGAGGAATGACGGCGGCGGGGGCGAGGGCACGACGGCGGCGACGACGGCGTGGACGAGCGACGATTGCCGACCGCCTTGTATTTTCGAGCGTTTCCTCGTCCTTCTCCGCTTTCTTCCCCTCGCCATCCTCATCATTGTTATCATTACCCCTCTCATGGTCATCATCTTCCCTACCCTTGCAGGGAGGTGCGATTGAAGAGTCAAGGGAAATGGTGGGGGAAGAGGAGGGGATCGAGGATGGCGGAGAAGAGAGGGTGCAAACAGGAGAAAAATACGAGGAGGAGGAGGAGGCCGACGACGCTTACAGCGACGACGACAGTGAGAGGGAGAAGGACAATGTTGAAGGTGGGAAAGGAGGAGGAGGACGAGGAGGAGCAGGAGGAGGAGGCGGAGGAGGAGGGGGAAAAGGAGCGGGGTGCCCCGACGCACGAGGAGGAGGAGGAGGAGGAGGAGGAGGAGGAGGAGGAGGAGGAGGAGGAGGAGGAGGAGGAGGAGGAGGAGGAGGAGGGAGAGGGGCCAGGAGCCCACATCAGAGGCCGAGGCATGTTCACCGGCGGCCCCCAGAGGTCTCGACGTGGACACGCTCGACAGCGACGGCGCCACGCCGCTGATGGTGGCCGCGAGCCCCGAGGTCGCCCGGTGCCTGCTGGCGAACAGGTGGCGCGTGTCGGCGCCGCCGTCGTCGTCGTCGTCGTCGTCGTTACCGTCGTCGTTCGTCGTCTGTCGTCCGTCGTCATCTCTGGTCCGTCGTTCTGCATCGCCGTCGTCGCTTGCCGTCGTCACCGTCGTCGATGCTGCCTGGCAGGCAGGCGCGTCGCGGCTCCAGATGCGCCTGTGTTCTGAGCGATTGGTGTCCATGGCGATGCCCTGCGCCGCCGCCAGAGCGTCGAGGCTCCAGATAGTTGAGCCGTCGGGCGAACTGCAGCTATAGGGGCAGCGCTTACTCGCCTCGGATACACGGAGTTTAGAATGCCGTGGTGGAGTTGGAATGGAGCCAACCTCCAGGGCCTCACGACCTTCTGGCGGAGCACAGGTGGATCACGTTTTCAAGCCCAGGTTGTTTACAAGAATGGCTCGCCGTGGAAATAAGATTGGAGTCAAGAGGCGTCCTGCGAACCTGGCAGTTCGAGACAGCAAACGCACTCTACATTCAGCATCGTGTGGTTGACCACTGCGGCAAACGTGCGTGGATCAGCTTGGTAGGTGTGCCAGGCAAACTACCCGCTAGCCTCTGCCTGGGCAGTCAACACGCTTCTGGTGCTGAGAAGTTTGGCGCTAGTGCAGAGTCCGCTGGCTGCTGCTCTCTCGTTCCAGGGATACATGGATCGAGCGGGTGCGGATCGGAACGGACCGCCATTGCCGTGATCGCACTGTACCGGGAAACACACACAGACACACCCACACGACGCAAAGCGATGTCCTCGTTTGCACATGTACGGCAGGTTCGCGTCGTGTCGACCGTCGGCGACCCCGCCCGCGGCGTTTAACGTTGAACGCCGGCGGCGACCCAGAATCGGTCGATGTTGAACGATTGGACGTTGCGGGAACGGCCGATCGTTCAAGGTTGAACGATCCCCGCGGTGTCAAAAACCAACGCTGGGGTCGGCACGACGCGGACCTGCCGTAGGCTTTTTCCAAAAGGTTGTGCGTGGCATGTGGCGGATGTCTTTGTCAAGATGGGGCGCCGTGCCTCGAGAGGTCGCGGCACACATGGACGGAGATGCGGCCCAGCGCTCGGACAGAACGGCAGCGTAGCATCTCGATCGTCTTGCATGGGCAGTCGTTCCACGTGCGGGTGGGTCGCCCCGACAGGGGAGGCGAGAGCGAGGACAGAGGTCGGACGAGGCAACAGTCGGGGCGCTGAAGAAGGGACACGTTTCGTTGGAGAGGGGCTCGGTGTTTCTTACTTGTCTCACAGCTTGCCTAAGGTGTTCCTTAGGTTTTCGATGGGGGATCGTAGTTCCACTTGTGGAGAAAAGAGGCCTCGCTCATTTTTTGGCGCTCCTCAGGTCAGCGCCTCGGTTGCAGGACGAGGCCACATCCGCTCCGGTGCTTCGGCTCCAGGCAGCTCAAGCGCTGCCGTGGCAGCGCACCGCCCAGAAGGCCCCCCGGGGCCGCCGAGGCAGCGCACCGCCCAGGAGGCCCCCCGGGGCCGCAAGGTTCCGGCGGCGCACAGTGCTGGATTGGCCCTATGGCAGCTGGGGAGGAGGAGAGGGGGGGGGGGTGAGAAGGGGAGGAGGGGGGGAGGAGGAGGGGAGAAGAGAAGGGGGGAGGAGAGAGGAGGAGGCGAGGCGAGAAGGGTAGGAGGGGGGGAAGAGGAGGGGAGGCGAGACGGGGGGGAGGCAGGAGGAAGGGAGGCGAGACGGGGCGGGGGGCGGGAAGGGGGAAGCGAGAAGGGGAGAAGAGGGGGAGGAGGAGGGGAGGCGAGCAGGGGGGGAGGAGGAGGGGAAGCGAGAATGGGATGGGCGAGGGGAGGCGAGAATGAGGAGGAAGTGGTGGGGGCGGGAAGGCGGCACGCGGGGGCGCGCGAGCGGCAGGTGCAGCCCGAGCTTCGCGTCTGGCAAGGAGGGCCTGACCGCCCTCCACGTGGCCGCGAGGGCGGACCGCCCTGACCTTTGCATGGCCCCCGCCTCAGGGTCGTCGTCGTCGTCGTCGTCGTCGTCGTCGCCGTCGTCTTCGTCGCCGTCGCCTTCGTCGCCGTCGCCGTCGTCGGGGTCGTCGACGTCGTCGTCGTCGCCGTCGTCGGTCGTCGTCGGTCGTCGTCGGTCGTCGTCGGTCGTCGTCGTCGTCGTCGCCGTCGTCGCCGTCGTCGCCGTCGTCGCCGTCGTCGTCGTCGTCGCCGTCGTCGCCGTCGTCGTCGTCGTCGTCGTCGCCGTCGTCGTCGAGCTGGGGGGGAGGGGCAGGGGGGGCGAGCGCGAGGGGGAGGCTCCTGGGACTCCAGGCTGGCCGATGCGCGCGCGCAGTGGGCACGGGGGCCCCGGGCGCAGGAGATTGAACGAGGGACTGGGCCACCGACTCTCGCGCGACGGCGCAGACGCACGCACGCGGCGAGGCAGACGAGCGACACGACGGCGACGACGACGGAGGAGGAGAAAGAGAGGAAGGGGGTCCCCGGGCCCCATCCGTCGCGCGCCGCCTCTCGGGCACGCCGGTGGTGCGCCCGCGCAGCTTTGGCTGCGCAGCCGTGCGGCGCCTGGCCGCTGAACGGTGGCGCCGCTGCAGGTTTTGGCCTCCGCTTCTGCAGCTTGAGGTTGTGTGAGGTCGCGTGGACGGCAACAAAAAAAGGGGGCAGGAGCATGGTCGGACCGCGCGACCCCTCGGCGGCCGAGCTGGCGCCGGCGCCGGTGCAGGATCGAGGCTTGCGCGTGGGCGGCCAGCAGGGGGGGGGGTGATGGCTTGGGGGGGCGGTGGTTGGGCGGGTCATGGCTCCCGGTTCTTCCTTCGGCACGTCCCTTGGTCTCCCCCTCGTCCGCGCGCATGCTTCCGGCCATGATTTGTGACCCCCCCTCTTGGACGCCCACGATAGGTTTGTGGGCATTGCCCGTGACATACGCCTCGTCGACAGCTCCGGGGTAGCCTTGGATCGCGCTCGAGCGGCTGCACAAACAACAGTTCCGCGGTGTGTGTGTGTGTGTGTGTGTGTGCCTGTGTGCCTGTGTGCCTGTGTGCCTGTGTGCCTGTGTGCCTGTGTGCCTGTGTGCATGTGTGCCTGTGTGCGTGCGCCTGTGTGTACGCCCTCCCCGCGCTGCGCGACTTTAGTAGGTGGCGCTCTGCAGCTCGGCAGACCCTGGCAGGGTGCCGCTTGCTTTGCAGCCCTCGGCGGCGCAGCTGGCAGACCTGCAGCGCGGCTCTCAGCAGGTCGGCATCACAGTAATGAGCGCGTTGCTGCGGCGAGCTGGTCGCTGGCCCTGCCCGCGAGGGCGCTTGGGCCTTCCTGCGTGACGCTGGCGCCGCGCCTGCAGCAAAAGCGTGTCGCCCACGGCTTTCTCACGAACACCTGAATGCCGCCCGCTTCCGTGGGCTTGCTCGCCTTTGCTCCTACCGTACTGGTTCGACTTGCTCTACGCCGTTTGCGCCTGCAGCCTCTGCCCCAGCCCCTGGGCGTGGCCGCGATGCCGCTCCGCGTTCACTGCCAGGCTGCCTCAGCTCAGGCTGGCCGCGCCAGCCACTCCCGACGATAGTCTTCGTGCAGTGAATGCCCTTCCTCTTTCTCCTGCCCTCTGCGGTCGCCCTCCGGCCCTCCCCCTCGCTTGTTTTCGGACAAAGTGCGTGTCCGAGCCCGGCCCACCAGAGCACGCGTGCGGATCACCTCTGCCGCGCTGCGACGAAGAAATACATATTCCTCTTCCTATATTTTTACAAGCCCGGGCGGGGGGAAAACCCGTCACCCACTCCCCCCCCCAAAACCGGACTCCCGGGATTTGGGGCTTTGGGACCTTCCAGAAGGGCCTCGAAGCGGCCACCAGGCTTCGCAGGGCGTTTTGCCAAGCCTTCCCAGTTCACCTAGGGCGATCAGGGGGGTCATCGGAGACGTCCCAGAGACCTCCAAGACAGCACAAGAGCGTTCCGAGAGTGACCGACGTGACCTCAAGATGGCCTAAGAGAGCTCCAGGACGGCCCCACAGAGGCCTCCAAGAGCACTCCCAAGAAGGCCCCCCGAGGCACAAATCATTGATTTTCTTCGGGTTTTTGGTGAATTTTGGGGTTCTCCTATTTTCGGCTTCACGCTCCAAGACGGCGGTCTTCTGGGCGTCCGACGCCGCCTGGGAGGCTCCCAAATCGCCCCACAACCATCCGAAAGGGCTTCCAGGCAGTCCAAGAGAGCCCCAAAACGGTACAACACGGGTCCAAGATGGCCCCCAGCGAGCCCCATGGCCGCCCAAGATGGCCCAAAGACACCCTCCGAAGAATTCCAAATCGTGATTCGGTCGTTCAGGGGGACCGCGGTTGGAGCCAGGGTGGCCCGAGGAAGCCCCCGGAGGCCCCCAGAGTACGCCCAGGAGGCCTCCAGAAGGATTCAAGAAAGCCTGAAACAACTTGTGTGAGGCCCCGAGAGGCTCTCCAAGGAGGAGCCTCCGCAAAAAAGAGCTGAGGAGGATGGGGAGAATGCGCAGGGTATGGCGAAAATAATGAAAACGAAGCATGGAGAAAGGATAATTAAGAACATTATTATAGCGGTTTTGCCGGAAACGGCAACCAGGAGTTATCGCTAAATCGTCGGCGTGACCTTCCTGCTATCCCGCCTGCGTACCAAACTTCAAGGACCAAGGTGCATGGCGCGAAGCGCCACTGCAGTCTTGTATCTATACATATATATATATATATATATATATGTATACATCTGTGTGTGTGTGTGTGTCTGTGTCTGTGTCTGTGTCTGTGTCTGTGTCTGTGTCTGCGTGTATGTGTGTGCGCTTGCGCGCGTGCGCGCGTGCGTGCGTGCGTGAGTGCGCGCGTGCGCGCGTGCGCGTGCGCGTGCGTGCGTGCGTGCGTGCGTGCGTGCGTGCGTGCGTGCGTGTGTACATGCGTGCGTGCGTGCGCGCGTGCGTGCGCGCGTGCGTGCGCGCGTGCGTGCGTGCGAGCGTGCTTGTGCGTGCGTGCGTGCGCGTGTGTGTGTGTGTGTGTGTGTGTGTGTGTGTGTGTGTGTGTGTGTGTGTGTGTGTGTGTGTGTGTGTGTGTGTGTGTGTGTGTGTGTGTGTGTGTGTGTGTGTGTGTGTGTGTGTGTGTGTGTGCGTGTGTGTGTGTGTGTGTGTGTGTGTGTGTGTGTGTGTGTGTGTGTGTGTCTGTGTCTGTGTCTGTGTCTGTGTCTGTGCCTGTGTCTGCGTCTGTGCCTGTGTCTGTGTCGGTGCCTGTGTCTCGGTCTGCGTGTGAAGGTTTGTTGCCCAATTAGTGTTTACACTGAAGGGGTCCTAGCGGGCATAGAACAAGTTGGCGACAGTAGCGGGCCGATTTCGGTGGGTGGCTCTCGGTGGGCGGCTTTTGGTGGACGCCCCCTCAAGAGATTGGCAAACATAGCCGGCCGATTTCGGTTGGCGGTTCTCGGTGGGCGGTTGTCGGTGGGTGTCCCCTTTCACTCTCTCTCTCTCTCTGTTTCTCTCTCTCTCTCTCTCTCTTTGTTTCTCTTTTTCGGTATCTCTTTATATCATTGCTGTCAATGTGCGCTCCCTCTCTCTCTCTATCTCTGTTTCTCTCACTTTTTGTCTCTCTGTCTTTCTCGCTCTCTCCTTCTCTCTCTCTCTCTGTCTCTTTCTGTCGGGGTATCTTTCTATATCAGTCTCGATGGAGCCGACGGATGAGCAGACGGACGCCCGAAGTGGCGAGGATGCCACAACCTTTTCCAACACGCAGGGGCAACCAATGAGTTAGTCTCTCAGGGCCCCTCGTGCGAAACTGTGGCCGGGCATGGTGCTTGCAGAACTTTCGGACCATCCACTGATTGGGGCTTTTCTCCAGTGCAATGTTTGTGTGTGTGTGTGTGGTGTGTATGTGTGGGGTGTGTATGTGCGTGTGTGCGGGTATGCGTGCACCGCTCCGCCTGGCTCCGCCGCGTCGCCGCTCGCGTGGCCGCGGTGCCAAAACTGCGTGCGCGTGTGAGTGCGCGCGGCTCCCGGTGTCATTGCTCACTTTGTGCACGCCGTCCTGTTTTCAGAGCGTGAATTACCTACCCCGCTTTCGCTTCCAGGCAAAACCAAGCCATACCACGCGCCTCCTCGTCAAGCGGCCTGACCAGTACAGGCTGCAATTTGGCATCGTTTGGCATCTCTTGGAAGCGAGGGTGGTCAAAAGCGAGGTAGGTTTGTTTTCCCCCTATGTTTGGCGCAATCCGCCACCTGCAACGGCGGGCGGAATTTGGCTCGGGCGCGTCCCGTTCCAGCGCCCGCTGTGGTGACGTCGCTCGGCCGCCGGAGGAACAAAAAGCGCGCATGCGGAGAAGTTGTCGTTGGTGGCGGCGGTCCGCATCCGAATACCTTCTGGCTGGGCCCCGCCCGAGCGTCGGCAGAAGACAACATCGACGTGCCCGCGCGCGCGTGAGTGGAGGCCTGCCTCGCCCGGAGCTGCTGTGACACTCCTCTCGGGACTGTTACCCGCAACGTGTGGGGGGATCAGCGCGCTCTCATTGAGAAAATTGCGTGTGCATACGATGTGTGCATGTGCGCGTGTGTGTGTGTGTGTGTGTGTCAACCCGCCAGGGCAGTCGCCCTCTGCCCAGCCGCCGATGCAAAGTGTGTGTGTGTGTGTGTTTGTGTGTTTGCGTGTGCCTGCGTACACTGCGTGTGCGCGTGCGTATGCGACCTGAATCCAGCGCTGGCCCGACCCGCGGGTTTCCACCTGACTTGACCTACGTCGCCGCCGCGCCGGTGGCCGCGACGCCCAAAGTGTGTTTGTGTATGTCGTGTGTGTATGTCGTGTGTGTGTGTGGTTGTGTAGGTCCTCTGCCCAGGTCCTCTCAACCAGCGCGCGCACAGGGGCGCGCCCGTTGCGATTAGGGGCCGTGTCTGGGCCCAGGCGAGGCCGCGACGGTGGCCCACGAGCCGGCTTGGCACTGGCGGCGTGTGTGTGTATGTGGTTGTGTGTGTGTGTGTGTCGGTTCTCCTTTTGTGCGAGGGCGCGATGGTTCAGTAAGTTGTGAGGCCCCTAGAGCGCGATTCGTGATTCATTTTCAGGGACGACCCAGGCTCAATGTAAAAGATGTCCCAAGCTGCGAGGACGGCCAAGTCGGCAGCCCGATTCTTCAGCACATTGCGCGGAAGGCTCGAGCGAGAGCGCGATTCCTGAGCCAACTTCTGCGCCAGAGGCATCACGCGAGAGCCGGTGCTGGTGCAACCCTAGGGGCCCAGCAGCCGCACAGTCTGAGCACCCAGACCCACCCGGCAGAACGCAGGGCGAAGGCGCCGCAGGGTACGCACCTTGGCTGCGAAAGAGTGCTGGCCAGTGAGTGATTGGGGGGCATCGGCAATAATACGTTCTCTCAGGGCTGGGCCTGGATGGTGTCTCGGCGACTCCGTGGACCATGTTCGTTCCACTTTCGTGCTGCAGCAAGCAGAACGAAGATTATGATGTCCCAACCTACTTTTCAGATTTTGGCCTTGTCCACGAGAAAGAATTTCGAACACCAAAATTGTACCGAAACTTTATGGTTTTCACGTGTCGGGCCCTGGGAGACGCTCGCCCGACACTGTTTCGACACAGTTTCGACACTTCTCCGGGCGCTCGAAACTTGCTCCGGGACGTGGCCCTTCAGCACGACGGGACGACCGCACAACGACCACGGGCAGCACTGCTCAGGTCGAGCCCCGCCTGCTGTGCAGAAAAGTGCGGGGATCTGCGCGGGGAGGCGCCGAGAGGCGGGCGGCCGAGGGGGGGGCCTGCCCGGCGGGCGCTGCGGGGCCCTCCCGGGAGGCCCCTCCTTCACCGAGTGGGACTCGAAGACGAAGAAACGCCATAAGCATAACGTTGTCGCTCCACGCGGATTTCTTGGATCCGCGCTGGTGCCCCCCTGGCGGCGCCTCCGGCGCCGCCCCTGGCCCGCTCCGCGCGCCAGGGAGGGGGGTCCGGCGCAGATCCAAGAAATCCGCGCGGAGAGCCAAAGGTTTGTGATTGTGGCGTTTTTGTCTTCTTCTATAGAGAGGGGGGGATGAGCGCAGGCGGGGAAGGGGAGGAGCGCGGGAGGAAGAGGAGGAGTGCAGGAAGAGGACGACCGGTAGGAGGACGACGGCAGGAGGAGGAGGGAGAGTAGGAGGCCAGGCGGGAGAAGGGCCCATGAGGAGGAGGAGGAGGAGGAGGACAAACGGGATGCAGAAGACGGCAGGAGGACGATGCCGCGAGGAGAAGGAAGAGGCCGGGCGGGGGATGGAGCCCAGGTGGAGGGCTGCTCCGAAGGGCTTAGGCGACCCGTCCTCCTCCTCCTCCTCCTCCTTCTCCTCCTTCTCCTCCTCCTCTTCCTCCATCTCCTCTTCCCCCTCCCCCTCCCACTCCTCCACCTCCTCCTTCTCCTCCTCCTCCTCCTCCTCCTCCTCCTCCTCCTCGGGTCGCCTACGGCCCCAGGGGAAACCGTGCAAGCCCAGGAGGAGGAGGTTTTACGCAGGAGGCGGAGGAGGAGCTCGTGGAGCAGGAGGGAGAGGCCAAGGAGGAGGGGAGCCCCGAGCCTCGACCTCCGAGGTCTCAAGTTCTGCTTCATCTGGGGCTCCCCAGTATACAATCTGCTAGCTGTATCTCGCTGGTCTGGCATTGTACACGAACGTTGCGAAGACGCGGTCGTCGAACACTGCATTCACGCCTGAGGACCGCACCCACTCTTCTCCTCTCTCCTCCCCTCCCCCTCGGAGGCACAAGGGTTGCTCTCTGTTAAGCGCGTGCTCGTTCAGGCCACTGCGCTGCAGTAGCCTCGCCCGTTCACGGGCCAACCCATGTGGTTGTCACCGGCCCTGTCAGTTCTTCGTCCCGGATCGTCTTTAGTTGGCCCCAGAGCCCGTCGATCCGCTGAGGTTTTGTCCAGTACGTGGGAGGTTAGGGATGACGAGACGAGCAGCAGGAATTGCTTACAGTCGAGGCCTCCCAGATGGGGTCCGAGCAGATGGGGTCAAACGATCGCTCCGCACCGCCCATGCATCGACGATGCGGCTCGA
Organism: Prorocentrum cordatum; assembly: GCA_963575745.1. Classification (NCBI taxonomy): domain Eukaryota; class Dinophyceae; order Prorocentrales; family Prorocentraceae; genus Prorocentrum; species Prorocentrum cordatum. The sequence continues at coordinate 85,331 of CAUYUJ010017934.1, forward strand.
TATGAGCCAGATTTTCTCCACGCCGATGGCGCCGATGCATCGCCGAGGCCGCCGATGCATCGGCGACGCGGCGCGGTCCTCCGACCCCGTCTGCTCGGACCCAATCTGGGAGGCCTCTACGCCCCCAGCGCGGCGCCACAGGTCCTCCTGGAGGCGGCCCCCTCCCTGCGGGACATGCGGGACGCCTCGGGCAGGACGGCCCTGCACGTGGCTGGCGCGGGCCCCGCCCGCGCGGGCGCTCCACCAACGGCGGCGGCGGCAACGGCAGAAATGTTGGCGACACCCTCAGGGGCAACGAATAAGGGGGGGACCTGCACGAGGGGGGCGCATCGACCCCCATCGCCCGGTCCTCGGCGATGGGGCTCTACGAGCCCCGCCCCTCCCAGGAAGGTGCGGATGGGCTATCGGGGGCCTGTCGCCGATCAATTGGCGGCGTATCGTCGGCTCCAGGTCGATGTTTCCCCTCCTGTGCCAGTCCCACCCTATCGTTGCACCTCATACCCCCGCGCGTCAGAGGACGGAGAGGTGACCCATACTGCTACTCATCCTTCGTTTTCGCCTTTTTGTCGGCCTCCTGAGAGGCCCTCGTCGCCACCGCTGGATTCGCCTCGAAACCCTAGTCAGAACGCGCCCCGGGAGAGGTCCGGGGAGCAGCGGTATCGGTACCTCCTGCCTTCCCCCCGCGCGGCCCCCTTGTCCCAAGGGGGGCAGGCGTCATGCGTCGCATCCCGCGGGGGTCTTGCTCCGCGACTGGGGGTGGCGCCTCGCGGTGCGGCACGTGGCTTGCGCATCGGCAGGGGGTCTGGCTCTTCGACTGGTGGTGGGGGGGGGCGCTTCGCCACGGAGGTGGCGTCTTTCGGGGCGGCGGGGCCCGCGCTGGCGGGGGCTTCGCGCGGGGGGCGCAGCCGCGTCACAGCTTCGGGGGTCTTGCTCCGCGACTTGTTTGGGGTCTTGCTCTGCGACTGGCGGGCGGGGGTCTCCCGCGCAGAAGCTGCGCCGCATCGGCAAGGTTCTCGCTTCGCAGTCGGCGGAGTCGTCCGCGAAATGCCCACGGTGAAATCTTGCAGGATCCTTCAGGGAATTCTGAGGGCCCGCGGGTCTCCGCAGGATGCCGTCGGACATACTGGCGTAACTCTGAAATTGGTCAACATTCCGGAGAGCATCTTTTAGGAAGTCGCTTGAATTCTCCAGGGCCGCAGAGGAAACGTTGAGGATTTTTGGGGTATGTGGTAGGATCTGGAAACATGTTTCCAAATCCATCAGAAGCCCTTCGGAATCGTTGGAACATCCTCAGGGCGATTGGGAATTTCCCTCATTTCATACGTCACGTTTGCATTAATTTGAAGTCCTCAGGAGATCTAGAAATCGTATGGTGGGGAATCCGCATTGTTCTTGGATCTCCAGAGTGAATCTGGACATCTTTGGAATCCTGCCCAACTCTGCAGGGGTCTCCACAGAACCCTGACGATTTCGTCGGACACGCCGAGGATCCCTCTTGGCATCGTCACTTCCCCAAGCAGCGCTTGCACTTAGGGGTTCCTGCTTCTCTTGCGCAGTTCTTGGGAGGGTCCGCCGCGGATGCTCCTCGTGGGCGCCCCCCGTCCCCGCCCATGGGCGGCTTCTGGGCGCTCGTGGGGGCCTCGTGCGACGGGTGGGTCCGCCGAGGTTCGCCTTGTTGGCCCCCCCGTGTGTGCAGCCGTGGGCGCCTCGTGGGCGCTCGTGGGCACCCAGACCGGGCAGTTGGCGTTTACCAAACGGCCCTGGGCGCTTACTGAACAGCCATGCCCTGTTCGACGTCTTGTTCGGGCGCAGTTGCGAGAAGGCCTCGCGTGTCGGGGTGGCCGTGATCGGGGTGGATCTGCTGCCCTCTCACCCGTGGGCGCCTCGCTGTCGCCCCCGTGCCCTGGGCGGGTCCGCCGAGGCTACGCCTCGTGGGCGCCCCGTGCTCGCCCGTGGACGCCTCGTGGGCGCCCGCGGGCGCGCCGTGCCTCGGGAAGGTCGCCGGGGTTTCTGCTCGTGCCCGGCAGGGGCGCCTTGTGGGCGCTCGTGGGCGCTCCGTGCCCTGGATGGGTCCGCCAAGGTTTCGCCTCGTTGGCGCCGCCGCGTGCAGCCGTGGGCGCCTCGTCGTGGGCGCTCGCGGGCGCGCCGTGCCTCGGGAAGGTCCGCCGAGGTTTCTGCTCGTCGTGCCCGCCAGGGGCGCCTTGTGGGCGCTCGCAGCATAGCTCACACCGTATAGCCGACGCCGCACAGCTGGCACCACGCAGCTACCACCACGCACGCAGGTTACACCACGCAGCTTGCACCGCACATCACACACCCCATAGCTTACACAGCGTAGCGCACATGACATAGATCACACCACACAGAGCCCGCGCACAGGGCGCGTTCTGGTTTTCTTTTCCCGCCGCCTTCCCAACCCCTCCACATTCGGCTTGCAGCATGGCCTGCGCACATTCGGCTTGCCCGGTCGTCGGAGCGCTCCCGGCTTCGGCTCGCGAGCAGGGCCGATGTCGGCATTGCGAGCAGGCGCTCCCCCGCGCCACTGCTGCCGCCGAGGCGTCCCGCTCCGGGCGAAGGCTCCCCGGCGGTTGCCCCACCGTCTGACCCGGGCACTGCCAGCGAGCATGGGCACCAGCGCCACGCGGGGCATGGCGGCCTGCGTGTGGGCGAGGACGGGGACGCCGAGTTGGCCCAGAAGGACGCCATCGAGGTGGAGGACGAGGACATCGGGAGGACGACAGCCGCTGCGGCGGCTGCCGCCCAGCCCGCCGCGCTGCGCCCGCAGGTTCGGCGTCCAGCCACCTGATGTTCGCTGCGGTCGATTCCGCCAGCCTGCGGACCCCGCTGAGCCACATAGAGTCTTCCCGAACTCTTACGGGGCTGGCTTGAGGATGACGTCTTGGCCTCGATGCTATCCTCCAGAAGATGGGGTACCACGTGGACTCCGCCGACCACTGGGAGACTTTCGGTTCCGCCCACTACGATGGTCCCGACCCGACGGGGCAGGCTTTGAGGGCGCGCCCCCGCACGGTCAAATACCACTGCTCCCTCGCCTGCTACGTCAAGTGGGCGGAGGTGGATATTCAGCGGGCCCAGGCGGCAGCGGCCAAACTCACCCGTGACACTGCCAAACGCGAACACGACCTCCCCGAGCTTGCCGTGCCATCAAGGCCAGCAGGCTGCCCTTCTGGAAGGAGCTCGGCCCGGACGGCACGTACATGCCCCGAGAGACCACGGGTTTCGCCGACGACAAGTTGTTGCTGAACTGGTCCACCAAAGACCACGACCACCAAAGACGACGACTGAAACCAGACGAACTACCAATCGACCCACAATCCCTGGACGAGCACATCCAGCAAGTTCTCATCGACGCCGCCGCCGTGAGCAGCGCTGGAGCACCACGACCAGACCGACAACCAGACAGAGGAGCAGAACGTCTACGCCCTCTCATCGCACAGCGACACCAGACACCAAACAACGACCACCGCACCCGCAAACAACTGAGCAAACTGATACAGCAGGAGATCCGCGCGCAGAAGCGGCGGACACGACGGGCCCACATAGGAAGCGTGCTCGAACAGTTCAGAGACCTCAAAAGTATCCCGCGCATCAAGACACGCAGAAAGCGGAATCTCATCACTCACATGACAGACAAAGGAGGCTCAAAACGCACGGCCCGGCAAGAAATTGCAGACATATTCGCGGAGTTTTACGAGCAGCTATACGACACAACGGCCAAGCCGACGCAACGAGAGCGACGCAGCGACGACCTTCCACCCTTCACTGGCGAAGAGTTGGAAAAGGCGATTAGAGGGCTCCGGCTTGGTAAGGCTCCAGACACCAAAGGCCTACGAGCAGAAATGTTGAAGGACGGCACGGAAGAATTGCACGGCGCACTTCTCCACCTCTACAACGCGATCATCCAGTCCGACGCTCCGCCGCCGACCAGCTGGAAGAGCACTGTCGTCACGGTCATTCCCAAGAGTGGGGATCTAACGCTTCCGCAAAACTATCGGCCCATATGCACAATACCATTGCTTTACAAGCTTTTCAGCAGACTTCTCTACAACCGACTCCAACCAACACTTGACTCCCGACAAACTGCAGACCAGGCCGGCTTCAGGCCAGGACACTCAACCACCGACCACTTATTCGCTTTCCATATTCTCCGTGAGCGCGCGCACGAATGGAACCAGAACTTGTGGGTAGCGGCGCTAGACTTCAAAAAAGCTTTTGACACCGTCGAGCACAATAGCATGTGGGCAGCGCTGGAGGCGCAGGGCGTCCAACGAGGATACATCTCACTACTCCAACAGCTGTACGAGGGGCAGACGGCCACGGTCAGGACTGACGTCAGCAGCAAGTCCTTCAGTCTCCTCCGGGGAACGAAGCAGGGCGACCCGCTCAGTTCCTTGCTTTTCAACGCTTTGCTACAGCACAGTCTTGCACCACTAATCACCGACTGGCAAAAGAAGGGCAAGGGAGTGCAGCTAGGATTCACCACCACCTCCACGCTCACTAACCTCCGCTTCGCCGACGACGTGCTCCTTACTAGCCAAACTCTACCGCGCCTCACCGCGATGCTCGACGACATCGTGCGCGCAGTGCGACCTCACGGACTTGAGTTGCACCCTTCCAAAACCAAAATACTCAGCAACCAGACCAGACGGACTGGCAGGGCAAGCTCGCGCACAGTACACATTCAGGGCATGGACATCGACATCCTTCCCCACGATGGCAGCATCAAGTACTTAGGTCAGCTCATCAGCTTTCACGACGCGATGGAGACTGAAATCCACCACCGTACGAGGGCAGCATGGGCAACGTTCACTTCGCACAAACAGGAGCTGACAAGCAAACACTACCCACTGGCACACCGACTTCGACTTTTCAGCCGGACCGTAACACCCGCAGCACTCTACGGAGCAGAGACATGGACGCTCACGGAACCTCTTCGGCAACACCTGCGGCGAACACAACGACGCATGCTCCGCATGATCATCAGGACACCAAGGCGACGCGCTACCCGCCAAACGACCCCGACGAGTAGCACCCAAGAACACGCGGACGACCGCACGACCACTCAAGCACCTGACCAAGAAGCCAGCAGCAGCGACGACGCAGAGAGCAACGCGCCCCAACAAGACACGACCGACCGACACAGCGAGAGCAACGACAACAACAATGACGAGGACGCGATGGAGCCGTGGGTCGACTACATCCAGCGAGCCACGCGGCGCGCAGAACAGCTCATGCAACACCACCACATCGAAAACTGGGAGACGATTCACAGACAGAGGTCGTGGCGCATGGCATCCAAGGTAGCCAAACACGAGCCCACCAGATGGACGTGGCGTGCACTGCACTGGCAACCAGGAGAGAACTCACGGCAACGTGGCCGGAGACACCACGGCGGCCAGCGCAAGCGCTGGGACGACGACCTCATCAGCTTCCTTCAAGAACACCGACCCGACCTACACCCAGCGCCCACGCCAACCAACGAGCAGGGCAAGCCGAACGACCTCACTTGGGTTCGCTCAGCTCAAAACACCACCACGTGGTCGACACTCGAACACAAATACATCAGCACGTCGCCGACATTCACAACCAGGACTTCCTCCTCCTCTCCTCTTCCGTCATAACTTTTTGTGTGTTGCACCGAATCATGTATTGTGTGTCTCGCAGTTCCTGTGCATGTCTCTATGTTTACAGGAGGCCATGGCCTCACCCACCTGGTCTGAGCAGGCCCGGACAGCTGTCCGATGTGGTGGTTCGTTCGTTCGTTCGTGCTGAACTGGTCCTCCATCATCAGTCCTTCCGTGGAGGCGCCCCGGGTCCAGGAGTCGCGCGAGGTGGCTGCGCTTTTGGAGAAGGGAGGATTTCAAGGTCTGGGAGCACTTGCGGGGCCTCGCGGTTACCGTGTGGACCCCCACCGACAGCAACGCCCTCACCCGCCCCATCTCTGCCTTGCTGCACAAGGCGGGCTCGTCGGACTGTCTGGTCGGAGTCCGCTTCGCATCCACGTTCCCGCTGACACATGGCATGAACTCGGTGGAGAACATCATGGATTTACGGTGGCTTCCGCTGCTTGGTACGAGGTGCGCCTTTTTTGATGAAGAGCGTGTCCTTCGTGCTTCGCCCTTTTGAGTTGATCCTGCCTGGGCAAAATTGCCCAAGCCGCACGAGGATGGGTCTTGCCGTCATTCAGTTGTCCTTTACAGGTGCCTGGTCGACTCCGGGGATCCGCTATTTCAGGCCTTCCATGTTGAAATTGGGGCCGGTCACAGCGACAAGGGTCTACATGCTGGTGGATCACTTCACCCTTTTCTACGCCATCTTGCGGGGCCCTCTGCTGGTAGGCGTTCTCTGCCGCGTCCCCTGGCGCAGCCAGGCGTGTACGCCTGTGGTTCCGAAGGACTTCGGTGGACTCCCTTTTCCTTCCAGCCTGCCTCCAGGCACCCATTACCACCAACTCCGCCAACTTCGGCGCGCGACTCTAGCACACTCACGCATCTTGTTTCGACGCTCATGTTCGGCGACGCCGGCGTTATGTTTCTGGAGATCAACAGCCCGCACGCCTTGCAGCATTGCTGGCCTCTGTTCGCACACCTCGTGGTCCTGCCGAACTCCAAGGCCCTGGTCTATTCGGAGGCGGCGTGGGAGGTCTGGGACAAGATGAGGTTCTTTATCGCGGCATGCGGCACGAACGACCCCACCGCGGCCGCCGCCAAGCTTGCGGAAGCCATCCCGCTTCGCGGCCAGGTGATCGCCGACCCCCCGGCGGCGACGAGCGCGGTGCCCGCGTCCCGGCAGAAACCGAAGCTGCACCATGGCATGCGCGACCACAGCATGGACCTCGGGGTGGTGGGGGGAGGGCGGAGAGGGAGGGCGCGGAGGTGCCGTGGGGCATCTTGGCGCGCGCCCTCGGAATCACCCGGCTGCAGCCCACCGAGATTCTGCCGTGGACGCCGCGCCGAAACCATTGGAATTCTGCCACCTTGCCTCGCGGGGCGAGCCCAGACCCCCTCGGGCAATTACAAAATCATGGCGGGATGTTTTTTTTGGGTTTTATATATTCGGCCCCTGGGGGCCCTTGCCGGCCCTCGACACCGTCAACAAAACTATTCAGGATGAGAAGCTCGCCGGGGGGGGAATGCGTCGAGACCTCCAGGGGTCGTAATGAACAAATCATGACGTCGGGGAATTGGGAAGCCAGGGGAGTTCAGCCACCGTGCCTCGCGGGGCGAGCGCGCCACCTTGCCTGCTGCGCTTGCTTCCCCGGGAAGCCGATGGGGGCCAGAGAGTTCCATGCCGCCCTCCACGGCCAGACGCTTCAGGTCGGCATTGACAGGGTCGCGCCCCAGGTCGCGAACAGCGCCCCGACCCGCGGCGCCCTTCCGGTAAACGAGGGGCGGCCGTGCTTCGCGACGCTGACGACCGCCGCTGCGCTGAGGGCCAGCGCCCGTCAGGCTTTGGAGAGCCATGACTTCATTGGGCGACCGAGCTCGGCGAGCGTCTCGGGCTCCGCCCCGCTCAGGCGGGGCCGCCCTTGTTGGGCCGCCCTTATCTCGAGTGCCACTACCGCATCATTATTCCTCTGCCGCCGCTGATTTTTCCAAGCGCGCGCTGTTTCCTGCGCGCCCTTTCCACGAATGTCTCGGCGACGTGGCTCGCGCGATGCGTCGACGCCGGCGCCTGATACGAGCTGCTGGTTGACTTCGCTCCGTGCCATCTCTGGCCGCCCTCCGTTCCGCGCCGACGCCCGCGCCCCCCCCGCTCGCAGACCCAGATTGGCCAGTTCACCGTGGACGTCGCCGCTACCCAGCGGAAGCAGCAGGCGCTTTCTGCCGCGGGCCCTCGTCGACGCGGCTCCGGGGCCGCGTGGCCCCCTTCCAGGCTTCGCTGGGGCGCCCTAAGCGAATTCGCGACCACTTGCTCAGCAGGATCTCTCCGAGCGACCAAGCCCTGACCGACCGTGTTGAGCGGCGACTTCAACTGCGTCTCCGACCCCGACGACCGCTCGTTGCCCGCGACGGTGGGCCCACTCCTGGCCGTCGAGACTTGGGCGGGGAAGCTTGCTTCCAAGATGCTGCGACTCGCCCCTGCGGCCTGCGCGAGTTACGTCGAGGTGAACCCGCGCCTGCGGTTGTCGGCCGCCTCTGGCCCGCTTGGGTCTCTCGCGCATGGATGTCCGCGCGCGCGAGCAATGGGGCCGCCCCATTCGTGCATCCGCCCTGGAGCGGCGCGTGGGCTCGTCCGCAAATCGAGCCATCTTCGGCGCAGGCCCCGCTCCTCAGCGGGCGTTTGTCCGGGAAAGCCCCATGTCCAGATCGCGCACTCCGACGCGGTGACTTCCCGAATGCGTTGGGTTTGGAATTCTGCGACGAATTGAACGACGTCCCGGAGCCCTGACCTGCGGCGCGACTCCGGTTCTTCAAGTCCCATAATCAAAGGGGTGGCGCGGCGCCCAGGCATCTCCACGGGCGAACCCCTTGCGGCCGCCGCCTTGGAGGACAGGCCGGGGGTCGAGATGAAGGTCGGCAGAAGCGCGTGGAGCGGGCGTTCGGTTGGCGTCTCCTCCTGCTTGGAGCGCTACCCTGTCTTCCTCGACGATCGAAGTGCAAACGACTGCGCTTGGCGACGGAGCGCGCAGTGTAGCTTGCCCGTTGACGTTCGTTGGGCGAGCTGCGGACTTCCTACGGCGCCCTGGTCAGCGCGGACTCTCGCCCCGTGTCCCAGACGCGGCAGAAGAGCCTCCGCCTTCTGCGCGTCCTTTCCCCCTGCAAGGCAATGGGCCGAGCAGGCCCTCGCAGGCCCAGCGCTGATGGCCGAGGAGTTGCTGAGGCATTCGAGTCAAGTCTTCGCCCCCGCGGCATATATTCCGCTCTCCTGGATAGGTGGCTGCGCGAGGGGCCTGAGTTCAGGGGCGCGCCTGGCGCCTGCCAGGGCCGGGCCGCCGCCTCTCTGCGAGCCCGAGAAAGACGCGCTGCGCGCGCCATTGAAAGCTCCGGCATCTCCGCCCCTGGCCCCAATGGCATCCGCGTCTTAGCTTGGCGTCGCTGCCCGTCTCTGCTCGCCAGAGTCCCGCCGGGCGCGGCGCGGGCTCTCGCGGGCGACCCGGAGGGCAAATTCGCGGAGCAGGAGTGGGCGAATCTCATCGAGATCCAGTTGTTCTCCTTCCCAAGGCGCCCCCGGGAGCGCCACCTTCAGGTGGGGGGCGCGCCGAGCCCGGGAACGCCAACCCCCTGCTCGCCAACGCGGTCTGGCATTTGATCGAGCCCGCCACGGATTCGAAGGCCGCGTGGATCCCGGAGGGCTTCTGGCCAGGCGCAGCACGCTGGCCAACGTCGTCGATGTCGAAGAAGCCATGGCGGTGATTGCGCGTTCGCGGGCGGAGGGCAGGGCGCTCGTCTTCGACGCCGCCGCCCCCTCCCGGGGGCACGAGGCGATGTCGGGGATCTTTAGGGGGTTGGGCTGGCCCCCGAAGTGGTACGAATTACAAGCGACTAGGACCAATCCCAACCGTTCGGGGTGAATTGCAACCAGAAAAGAGACCAATTCCAACCACAAATGAGACCAATTCCAACTCAGCCAAAAATGAGACCAATTCCAACCACGGATGGGATCTTCAGAATTCCTCAGGATTCTTCAGGACTCCTTCGGAATTCCTTGGGATTCCTGCGGAATTCCTCACGATTCCTTCGGAATTCCTTAGGGTGCTTTCGGAATTCCTCCGGCTTCCTTTGGAATTCCTTCGGAATCCTTCGGAATCCTTCGGGATTCCTTGTGGATTCCTCCTTCGGGATTCCTTGTGGATTCCTCCTTCGGAATTCCTTTGGATTCCTCCTTCGGAATTCCTTTGGATTCCTCCTTCGGAATTCCTTTGGATTCCTCCTTCGGAATTCCTTTGGATTCCTCCTTGGACTACTACTACTACTACTACTACTACTACTACTACTACTACTACTACTACTACTACTACTACTACTACTACTACTACTACTACTACTACTACTACTACTACTACTACTACTACTACTACTACTACTACTACTACTACTACTACTACTACTACTACTACTACTACTACTACTACTACTACTACTACTACGACCTCTACTACTACTACTACTACTACTACTACTACTACTACTACTAGTATTACTACTACTAGTACTACCACTTACCAGTACTACCACCACCACTACCACCACCAGTACTACTACTACTACTACTACTACTACTACTACCACTACCACTACTACTACTACTACTACTACTACTACTACTACTACTACTACTACTACTTGTACTACACCTCTACTACTACCACTACTACTACTACTACTGCTACTACTACTACTACTACTACTACTACTACCGTTACTATTACTACCAATAACAATAGTATTGCACATTCTACTACGACTACTACTACTACTACTACTACTACTACTACTACTACTACTACTACGACTGCTACTACTACTACTACTACTACTACTACTACTACTACTACTACCACTACTACCAGTACTACGACCCGTACGACTACTACTGCTACTATTACCACGACTACTACTATTACTACTACTACTACTACTACTACTACTACTACTACTACTACTACTACCACGATTACGACTACGACACCGACTACGACTACTACTACTACGGCTACTACTGCGACAACCACTACTACTACTACTACTACTACTACTACTACTACTACTACTACTACTACTACTACTACGACTACTACTACTACTACTACTACTACTACCATTATTACGACTCAGACTACTACAAGCACGCCTACGAGTACGACTATTTCTACTGCGGCTACTACCACCACTACTACTACTACTACTACTACTACTACTACTACTACTACTACTAGTACTACTGCTACTACTACTACTACTACTACCACTGTTGCTTCTAGTACTATTACTATCTATTTTACTACTACTACTACGAGTATTAGTACTACCAGTACTGCTACTACTACTACTACTACTACTACTACTACGACTACTACTACTATTACGACTGCGACGACGACTACTACTACTACTGCTACTACCTACTACTACTAGTACTAACTACTACTACTACTACTACCACTGCTACTAGTACTACTACGACTACTACTACTACTACTACCACTACTACTACTACTACTACTCTTACTACTACGGCTACTATTACTATTAGAAGTACTACTACTACTACGACGAGTACGGCTACGACGACTACTACTACTACTACTACTACTACCACTACCACTACTACTGCTACTACTACTACTACTACTACGACTACTACTACTACGACTACGACTATGACTACGACACCGTTTACGACTACTACTACTAGTGCTACTACTACTACTACTACTGCCACTACGGCTACCACTACTACCATTATTACGATTCAGACTATTACAACTACGACTACGACTACGACTACTTCTACTACGACTACTACTACCACTACTACTACTACTACTACTACTACTACTACTGCTACTACGACGACTGCTACAACTACTACAACTACTACGACTACTACTACTACTACTACTGCTACTACTATTTGTCTTACTGCTACTACCACCACTACTTCCACTTTTACGACTTCTACTACGACTACTGCTGCTACTACAATTGCTACTTATTTCATTTTTCACTACTACTACGACTATTACTACTACCACTACTGCTACTACGACCGCTACTACTACTACTACTACTACTACTACTACTACTACTACTACTACTACTACTACTACTACTACTACTACTACTACTACTACTACTACTACTACTACTACTACTATTACGACTACTACTACGACTACTACGACTACTACGACTACTACGACTACGATTGCGTCTCCGACTGCTACCACCACTACTACTACTACTACTACTACTACTACTACTACTACTACTACTACTACCACTACTACTACTACTACTACTACTACTACTACTACTACTACTATTACTACGAGTACTTCTACTACTACCACTTCTACTACTACTACTACTACTACTACCACTACTACTACTACTACTACTACTACTACTACCACTACCACTACTACTACTACTACTACTACTACTACTACTACTACTTCTTACTACTACTACTACTACTACTACTACTACTACTACTACTACTACTACTACTACTACTACTACTACTACTACTACTACTACTACTACTACTACTACTACTACTACTACTACTACTACTACTACTACTACTACTACTACTACTACTACTACGACTACTACACTACTACGACTACTACTACTAGTACCAGGAAGATCCATTTGCATATTTTAGAATCGATGTTTACGCTTCGGTGCCCTCTTGCTCATCTTAACGTAGTGCTCGACTGCAAACCAAAACTGATACCAATTCCAACTCGAGCATGCATGTTGGCTTCCAGATCCTGTGCGTTGACATAAGGAATGTCACTTGGTCTTCGCACTCGTCTTGGGCTTCTCTACAATTAAAATCCTATTGTGGGCCTATCCCAAGATGGTTGGGATTGGGCCCAGTTTGCTTTTCGCATTGGTTGGGATTGGTCTCAGTTGGTTGGGATTGGGCCCAGTGGGTTGGGATTGGGCCCACATGCGGCTGGCCCCCCAGGCCGTTGAACACCTTGTCCGCATCGCGCACTTGCACAGTGCGTTTCGCGCGCGGCACGCGGTGGCGCTCGGCGCGCAGGCTTCGAACTTCGACGGGCGGGGCATTCCATGGAACTGCCCTCTCTCCCCTCTCCCGTTCGCCGCGGCGTCCGAACTGCTGCTCCATCCGACCCCGCGCCCGGCGCCGTCCCTCCTGCATGGGCGGGCTGGCGGGCGACGCGGCCCTGGTGGCCCCCCGCGTCGCGCAGCGCATCGCGACATACCGGGGCGTCTTCGAAGAGTATGGGAGGCTCTCTGGGCCCTGGCTGGACATCCGCAAGACAGCCTCCGCGCCGCTCATCCAGTTCGACCGCGACGGGCTTCGCGCGCGGGCGTCGCGCGGCCCCGCTCTAGGGCGCCATAAAGACGACCGGGCAAAATGCTTGGGGATGTGGCTGGGCCAGGTGAGGGGCGTTTCCATTCTTGGATTTCCACATGCCAGAAGTTCCAGGCCCGGGCATCTCGCTGGGGTGGCGCGGGCGCCGCGACGTTCCAGGCGATGGCGGCGCGCCAGGTCTACGCGGCCCCTGCGCTGCTCTTCGCGGCGCAGCTCCCGTCGCTGCCGCTGCCGCAGACTACTGCCGCAGCATGAAGAACGGCTTGCGCCGTTCCGTTCTGCGGCCCCGCGAACTTGGCCGTGGTGGAGGCCCCGGAGGACTCGACTTCGTTGCGCTGTCCCAAGGGGGTCCCTGATTTGCCGAGCGATGCGGCGGCGGCGCGGGCGCGCTTCGAGAACTCGACGCACGGCGGGCTGAAAACCCGCCAACTTGCGAGGACCCGCTGGGGGATCTCGCTGCTGTCCAGCAGCCGCGCCCGCGCGGCGGAGCGCGGGGCGCTCGTCCAGGCTTGCGTCGTCTTCCACTTGGAGGCCGCAAGTGAGGCTACGGCGTGGGCCGGGGCCACGCAGCGCGCCCCCCCCCTCCTCAACCCAGCGTGCCCTGACAACCTGAAAGTTGGAGGGGTGGCGGGCTCGTGCGACGAGGGTTTTTTGTTTCGCAACGCCACGCGCCACTCCGCGGCGGCGCACCTGCGTTCAAAGCTAGCTCGTTGGCGCTTGCCCGCGCCCCCAGTACGCCGACCGCGTGCCTGGGTTCGCTCCCTCTCTCTCTGTGGCACGCCTCTCCTCGGGCCCATATTCGACGGCCCTCGGGCCTGCTGACGCGCCTGAGGGCCGCGATCTTAGAAATACGCCCAGGTGGAAAACAAGGCATCGTCGGAAACCTGGGTTCTTGAGGCCACCGCGGGGAGGGGAGTTCGGTCAAAACTGCGTCATAAGAAGGAGAATTGGATGAGCAGCGAAGCCCCCCTGCGGGCCCTCGCCGCGGCCGGATGCGCTAGGAGAAGAGAGCCAGGGCCCCGAAAACGAGCTCTGGAGGCCGCAGTCGAGGAGAGACGCCCAGGTGGAGAACATCAGATCGCCGGAGCCCCAGAGATCCGTGGTCTTGGCTTCGTCAATACAGTAGAGGCCCATGCCAAGAAACACCTGGCTTGCCTCCAGGGTGCCGTGGGCTTCTTGGGTGTGGTTTTGCGATGGAAAACGCGACGTTGCCACGCCCTAAACCAATGGGCGCCCTGGGGTCTCGGGTCTGGGTTTCTGGTGGGAGGTTTCTTGAGGACTGGCCTCTGATGTACAGGGTTCCTGGAGCTCTGGGCCACTTTCCGGGGATCCGTTGTTTTCGCCAGGATCGTTTTTTCTACCGTCCAGGGACCCGGCGAGAGCACCCCGTGAGCTCGCCGAGAAACGACAAAACCAATGTTTGTTGTTTCTGTACAGGGCGTTGGAGGTCCGTGAATCTGCTGCCGAAGTGTCGGCCAGCCCATATCATATGTGACCCAGAGACTGGGAACGAACGGTAATGACCGATACCGACCCATACCGTGCAAAAGTCGGTCACGAACGGTCGCGGTCGGTATCGTTCGCGGTCGGTCGTTCGGGAACGGTCGGCAGTTTTTTGGGCGAGGACAAGCGCAATTTCGGTTACAGACCGCTAATGTGTTGACCGTTGGGGACTTCACCTCCTCATCATGAGCCCACGTGCCAGACCCCGGAGGTCATGTTTTTTTTCGTCACGTCGACCCCTGACCCAGTCCCCTGGACCGGCTTGCATCCCGAGTCGGTTTCTGGCGGTCTCGAGTCGGCTACACGTAAGAGTGACCCTTCGCCGGAGTGACCTTTGGTGCAGCCCCTTTGCGGTCCCCCGATCGCCGAACGCGATGCGGTAGTAACGTCTTGCGCGCTTGTGTTTGGTCCTCGCGCGGAGCCCAACAAGCTGCGCACCTAAGGTCACTCTTACCCAGAGTCACTCTTGCATGTAGCCGATCGAGGGCCGGTAAGGGCACCCAGAGGCCGAACAAAAACGAGAAACCTCCCGTCATGATTTTTTCATTGCCCGAAGGGGGTCTGGGTCATGAGCCCACGTGCACGAATCCCGGCCCTGGGTCATCGCCAGCATCTGCGGGGATCGGAGGGGAGAGGCGACGCCCGTCGCGGGGCGGCGCGCTGCAGAGCCGGCCGAGGCGCGGGCGCGGCGCTCGTGCTTCTCCGGGCGGGCGCGGACCCGCACCTGGAGGCCGGCCGCGACGGGGGGCGCGGAGCGAGGGGGCCCGTGGAGGTCTTAGCGTGTTCAGATTTGTTCGCGTCCGGTTTTTCATAAGTTGTCGGGCCATGGTCCATGACGGAGTGTTCCGGCTCGAAGAAAACATCAGGATGATGGGGCTCAGGGCTCCGGACGCATCTTCTGCGATCTTCTGCGATGAATGTTTGTTTTGCCGCAGCGTCGGATCTCAGGGGAGGCTGAATTCAGACAGCGGGGCTCCTACCCAGATGAGCGACGGAAGAACACGGGGTCGCCTGCACGGACATCGGCGCGCAAGCTGTCCGCGAAAGGTCGCGCACAAGTGCCCTCGTTTCCAATTCAGCGTACCACGCTGGCGGCCAGCGTGAGCCACCGTGTAAGGTCGCTACGTCGTCTTGCGCAGGCGGGGTTGATGCGTTATTCTCCGGCGCGCCAGCGGTGGTTACGCGGACCAAACACACACGCACACACACACGCACACACGCGCACACACACACACACACACGCACACGCGCACACGCACACACAACACACACGCACACACGCACACATGCACACACAACACACACACACAACACAACACACACACACACACACGCACACGCACACGCGCACGCACACGCACATGCGCATGCACACACACGCACACGCACACAGCGGGTAGCGGGGTGCTCGCGGGCGCCCTGCTGGTGCTCTCCGGCTCAGCGCGGGTTGTCGAATCGCAGGCGAATGCTGTGTTCCCAGACCCCCGACGTCAGGACTTTGTTCAGTACGTCGACGCTTGGGGGTCTCGACCCATTCCCCTGGACCAGCTTTTCATCCTGGGTAGTTTTTTGACGGTCTCGAGGGCCGGCAAGGGCCCCCAGAGGCCGAAAGTAGCAGAAAACCTCCCGTCGTGATTTTTGTTCGTTACCCGAGGGGGTCTGGGTCGCGGGTGTAGCATGGTGTTCGCGCGCGTACTGCGGCGATCGCATCGCACTCCCGCCCCGACGTGCCCCGCCACGCCGAAGCGCTACCGTTCAGTCGGGCCTGTCCCACTACAGGGGGATATTCTAAAACAGTGAAAGTATAGTCTGGGGACGTTTTTTCTTTTATTTTGCACCATTTTGGAGTATTGTTTGACTATCCTTTTTATTCTCTTGCACAGGGTGACTAGAGCTCCGAACATTTTATTCCGCGTCGCACACCTCCCCCCCCCCCCCCGCGTCCCCAGCGCCCCAGCTGGAGCCCCGCTCACTGACCCCTCCGCCACGAACGCTTTATTCCGCGTCGCACACCCCCCCCCTCCCCCGCCCCGCGTCCCCAGCGCCAGAGTGGGACCCCCGCGCCGTGGCTCTCTGCCCTGAGCCCCCCCCGCGTCCCGAGCGCCCTAGCGGGAGCCCCGCCCAGTGCCCCCTCCGCCCCGACAAGTTTATTCCGCGTCGCGACGCACACCACCTCCCCCACCCTCCCCCCCCGCGTCCCCAGCGCCCCGGTAGGAGCCCAGCCCTGTCACCTCGAGCCCCCCCCCGCGTCCCCAGCGCTCCGGTGGGAGCCCCGCCCACAGCCCCCTCCGCCACGAACGTTTTCTTCCGCGTCGCACGGCCCCCACCGTCCCGCCCCCACGATCGTTCTCCCCTCCCCGCCCGCCCAGTGCACCCCGCCCCCCCTCCGCTCCGACCATTTTATTTCTGCGTCGCACCGCCCCCGCCGTCCCGCCCCCCCGAGACTTCTGCGATTTCTCGTCCCCTCTCTCCCCCCTTTCCTCCTCCTTTTCCTCTTCTTCTTCCTCCTCCTCCTACTCCTCCGCCTCATCCTCCTCTTCCTCCTTCCCCCTCCGTTTTGTGCAAGAGCCATGGCACGCGTGCCACTTGTTTTTCGTCTAAATTCCGCCGGTTGGGGGGCGTGCTCGAAATAATGCTATACGCGGCAGTACGGTGGGGGCGTTCGTTGAGGAATATGCACAGGAGGTTTCAGACCCTGGAGGATTCCTTCTCTGATGGGGGTGACGGTGATGTCCAATGCCGCCACCGTCGTAGAACCGTCTGTTCAGACCCGCAGCGAGCGCCCTCCCTATTGCTCCCTGCTCTGCGGCCGCCATCCGCCCCCCTCCTCTCCTTCGTGCCGCCGGATAGGTACTTCGCTTTCTCTCGGCTAACTATCCCGAGCGCGCGAACGGATCGCTTCTGCCGCGCTGCGACGTCATGATTTTGTTCATCACGTCGACCCCTGGAGGTCTCGACCCATTCCCCTGGACCGGCTTTTTGTCCTGAGTCGTTTCTTTGACGGTCTCGAGGGCCAGTAAGGGCCCCCAGAGGCCGGAAATAGCAGACAACTTCCCGTCGTGATTTTTTGTCCGTTGCCCGAGGGGGTCCCGGTGTGTTCTCGTCGCGCGAATCTGCGGCTGCACACGGGGTGTGCGTCCGACCGGGTGCTCTTCCTCGACCTCGGCCTCTGGGGCCCGTCCTCTCGGGCCTCCGGGGACCTCGAACACATGGCGCGCCGGGGCGACGAGCTGGCCCTGGCGAAGGGGTCGGGACCTCACCGGGGTCGCGCATTTTGAGGAAAGCGTGTCGTCGGGGGTCCAGGGCCCCGGACCCCCTTCGGGCAAGGAACAGGATCACGACGGGAGGTTTTCTGCTACTTTCGGCCTCTGGGGGCCCGTGCCGGCCCTCGAGACCCTCAAAAAACGACCCAGGACGCGAAACCCGTCCAGGGCAATGGGTCGAGACCCCCATGGGTCGACGTAATGAAACAATCATGACGTCGGGAGTCTGGGGACTTCTGTGTGGAGGAAGTCCTGCCCTGTGTTGCCGGATATTTCCCTTGACGCCACAGCGCTCGCTGCTTGGGGTTGCTTTCGCGTACCGGCACTGGCACTGGTGACCCATATTTTTGGATCGCGCCCTGGCCGCCAGTGGACTCCACGCTTCTTTGCACGAAAATAGTACAAAAATAGTCTGGGGGGGTCCTATTATTTTCTATCCGTTTTGAATATTGTTGAGTATGTTTTCTTTTTCATCGAAAATCGGCCTGTAGGGGACATGCCCGACCTAAGCCTACTCCTTCATGTCCCGAAAAACTTCACGCTCCGTGAGCCCCCCGGCTGCGCGCGGCCCTTTTTCCTCATGTCCCTCCTGCCCCCCCCTCCCCTGCGCTCTCGGAGGAAGGCAGTTGCCGCAGCTCGGATCTGAGACGCCGCGCGTCAAAAAACAGTCTGGAGGGTATCCGGTCGAGGCGGCGACGGCCCCCCCTGTTTTTCGGAGGACAGAGCTATAGTCGGATGGCCAGGCCGGCCACAG
Organism: Prorocentrum cordatum; assembly: GCA_963575745.1. NCBI lineage: Eukaryota > Dinophyceae > Prorocentrales > Prorocentraceae > Prorocentrum > Prorocentrum cordatum. The sequence continues at coordinate 103,892 of CAUYUJ010017934.1, forward strand.
GTGTCTGTGTTTTGGGTGGGGTTCTCCGGCTTGAGGGATGCTTTTCAGCCGCTGCGCCTCACCGAGCGCATGGCCTCCTGGAGGCTTCGCGTCGCCCCGGCTGGGTCCGCATCGGGATGGGCCCGCGGCGCGGAGAGAACCGGTCCAGGCGAAATTCGGCGGGGCGGGAGAGCCGCAGTTCCACACACGCACACACGCACACACACACACTCACACACGCACACACGCACACACGCACACACGCACACACGCACACACGCACACACACACACACACACGCACACACACACACGCACACACACACACGCACACACACACACATGCTTTTTTTCCGTCGGCTGCCAGGGAGAGGCAGTCCGATCCAGCGTGTGGCTAACCAGGGCAACCGAAATGCGAAGTGCAAGAGGACGGAAAGAAGAGGAGGGCGGCCGCGCGCTTCACACACACATACACACACACACTCTCTCTCTCTCACTTACTCACTCACTGACTCACTCACTCACACACACACACGCGCGTGGGCACTTTTGCGCGTCGGGGGCTGGCCACACCTCCAGCCGTCCAAAGGTCACCGCCTGCGCGCGCGAGCGCGCAAGCAAAGGAAAGAAGCGAGTCCGCCGAGCCGTCCAAGGCCGGGGCGGAGCCAGAGGGCACTGACGACAAGCGGCCAGCAAGGTCCTGGTACGGGGGGCGAGGAGGAATATCCAAACATAGTCAAACGATAGTCATGGGACGATTGTTTGACTATGCTTGAGCATTTGGGGGATTTTCTTTGTTGTGTATTTTTGATGCTTCGTCCAAAATCCCCCTGTGGGAGGACATGCCCGACCTGGAGCAGAGCGAAGGGGGGTGCGAGGAGCGAGGAGCGACGGCAAGCAGCCGTGCGAGGCGGACAGACGGACGCGGGGGGCAGCGGGCCGACCGTGGGAGGAGGGGGAGCCCGAGGGGCAGAGGCCGAGGGAGGAGGAGCCACCTGGGCCCCGACAGCTGGCGTGCACCAGACGACCCTGGGCGTGTACTGGACAGGCTTCGATTGTCGGGGTGCCTATCATGAGGGTGGATCTTCTGCTCTCCAGAAGAGGGGAGGCACCCCCCAGCAGCAGGGCAGGGCGAGCACTGTTTCTTGTTGCTCGTCGCCTTGCCGATCGGCGCGGGCCCTCGTACCCCACCCCTCCCTCCTCACCCCCATGGAGCAGATTCTTGGCTGCTTGGGGCGCCTGTTTCGAGCAGGTGGAGCCTCCCCTCACAGGGCCCAGTGCTGCAAACAGTCGCACTACGCAGAGGTACGGAGCCAGACCCCCCGCCCTCCCCCCCCCCTTCCGCCCAATGTCGAAACGCCGAACAAAAAAAAAGCCCACAAGGAAAGACACGAAGAGGGGAAGGAACCAGCCAGTGGGGAAGGCGAGGGAGGAGGACAGGAGGCAGAGGGGGGGGGGGGCGGAAGGAAGGGGGGCGAGTCCAGTGGAGCGGACTTGTGGAACGGGATCTCGTCCCGCACGACTCGCGCCCCAGTTCTTCAGGGCGCGCTTGTGGCATCTGCTTCCACGTCGCCCACGGGCCAGCGGCCTCCACCTCGCTCCGTGGTTTCCAACCACACGTACCCCCACCCACCCACCCACACACACACAGACACACACAGACACACACAGACACACGCACGCACGCACGCACGCACGCACGCACGCACGCACGCACGCACGCACGCACGCACGCACGCACGCACGCACGCACGCACACACACACACACACACACACACACACGCACGCACACACACACACATCTATATACTTATATATATATATATATATATACACTGCATATGACAAGTGCGCCCTGGGTGGAGGCAGGTCGTGATGGCACGGTGGCATGAGACGGACCGTTTGTGCTCTGACTGCTACATGTTGCAATCTCCTGCATGCAAAAAGAAAACGGGCCCGCCTGCGGGGTGGGGGGCTGCAGGAGAGGTGGCGGGCGCCCTGCCAGGGCGCACGCCGCTGATGCTCAGCAGATGTCTTGACCTCCCTTCGGAGCCTGGCCTCCCTCGGGTTGGCAGCTATACGGGCGAGCTGCTCCGTGGTGAGAGGCGGGGGAGCCGGAGGCGGCGGAGGCGGTGGCGAGGAGGGAGGAGGAGCAGAGGGGGAGGAGGAGGAGGAGGAGGGTGGACCGTTAGGTGGTGGAGGAGGGCGAGGGCGGGAGGGCGAGGAGGGAGGCCTAGGAGGCAGAGGGGTACGCTTGAGAGGCAGAGAGGAGGGATGAGGGATGGAGGGAAGAAAATGGCAGCGGAGGAGCTGGCGGGCGACGACGACGACGACGACGACGACGACGACGACGACGACGACGACGGCAACGGCGGCGGCGGCGGCGGCGACGAGGACGACGGTAGCAGCGGCGACGGCGCCTGCGACAGTGACCGCGACAACGAGGACCACGACGACGGCAGCGACGACAACGGTGGCGACGGCGACTGCGGTGTCGACGGCGGCAGGGGCGATGGCGGCGTGGACGGCGACTGCAGCGATGGACATGGCGACGACGACGACCGCGACGACGAGGTCCACGGCGACGGCGGCACCGACGGAGGCGGCGACCGCGACGACGACGACGACAACGACGACGACGGCGGCGACTGCTGGCGGCGGCCGCCCGCGGCAGCGCCCGACAGGCTGGCGACGGAGCCGGTGCTGCCAGCGGCGCTGGCGTGCAGGCGCTGAGCGAGGCGCGCATGTGCGAGGCGGTGGGTTGCGAGGCGGCGGCGCCAGGAGCCTCCTGCTGTACATCCTCCGGGAGGGTCAGCTTCGAAAGGTCGACCCACTGAATGACACAGGTCCCCGCACTGTAAGACCGAACAGATTATGATGCCACGATTTTCCGTACCCCTAGCCGAGCTTCACATAGCTGGTGGGTTGACCCTTTAGTCCCATCAGTTGCAAGTTCAAGGTGCTCTCCGCCTCTGGTACTGCAGGGATTGTGTTTTTGTGTATGTGTCTTGTTTTATGTAGCGCTCCGCAGTTGCGGATAAGATTGAGGGGGCGGGCGTGGGGTGGATCGCGGGGGGGTCGCGGGTGGATCGCAGGCGGGTCGCGGGCGGGTCGCGGGCCGCGGGTGGGTCGCGGGGTGGGTCGCGGGGTTGGTCGCAGGTGGGTCGCGGGTGGGTTGCGGGCTGGTCGCGGGAAGATCGCCGGCGGGTCGCGGGCGAATCGCAGGTAGGTCGCGGGCCGGGTGGTGGGTGGGTCGCTGGTGGGGAACGGGTGGATCGCGGGTGGATCGCGGGCCGGGTCGAGAGTGGGACGACGACATCAACAACACTCATTTTAAGATTGGTCGTTCCTATTTGTTCGTGTGCCCGTGCCTTTCAACACGTACAGTACATCCCGAATCCTCGGTACCCACCCTCTTCTTCTTCGATCGTGCCCCGTTGGGGGCATATCTTCCTTATCTGCCACGTGGATTTGGCGCGGCCCCTGGACCATGGGAAGAGGGGGCGGATGGAAGGGGGAGGGAAAGGGATGGAACACGAGAGAAATGAGCAGGAGCGGGGCAGATCGGGCGGGCAGACCCTCGCAGGCGGATCGGGAAGTCGGGCCCAGGCGGCCAGGTCGAGCAGGCGGGTTGCTGAAGCGTGGGTCCTGCATGAATGGCGAGAAGATCTCGAGCGATAGCGCGATTCCCAAATGAATCGTGAGGCACGCCAGAGCGAGAGCGTGATTCCTGAGTGTCGAGGGCGTGGCGTCTGAATAAATTGGGAGGAAGTCCCGCGCGAGAGTGTGATGCCTCAGTATATGTGAGGAAGTATCAAGCGGGAGCCGTTGTTGTTGTTGTTGTTGTTGTTGTTGGTGTTGAACATTATTTCTTCTTAAGAATAATTATTGTTGGGACCCCTGGTGCGCGCCCCCCCCGCCGCGCCTAGGCCGCAGCCACATTTTCATCATTTTCGTGAGGAAGCCTCAGGTAAAACGATGTGATCCAGATCCGGTTGTTTTGTTCCCCCCCGCTTTCCCTTGCAAAAAACACTATAAAATGACATTTCTTGTTCTAATATAATCAAATTTCAAGAATCCCTTGCAAAAAATAAGGTAAAGTGGACATTCGCGCGCGCAAGACGAAATCCTTCCAAAACCTTAGTTTTCGTAGCGATTTTAACATAAAAACATCAAAAAACCAATGGTTTTTCAAAAAAAAAATGTCGAAATTTCATCCCGCGCGCTCTTGCGGATTCGTAGGAAACCCAACACTTTTTAAACATTTCTGTCAAACGGGCTTTTGCGAGCAACTTTTTCGAACTTCTGCAACAACGGTTGCGCACCTGCCAGGGCCATCATCCCTGTCAAATAATACCATGCGGGACACATTCGTTTTTTCTTCGCGCGCGCACGCCGTCGTCGTCGGCCGCGGGGCCCTGAATAGTAGCCACGGTCGTCCGCATGCCACGAAGTGAAGTGTCCGAACGTCATAGGGCGGGAAGCTGGGTGTGGGTGGTGGCGAAGAGTCGTTTGGAAATTTGGTAGAGCTTGAACCGGCCCCCCCACAAAGTGGGGGTATTGCCCGCCTCCTATGAAAACCCTGGCACTGGTGAGAACGGAGTGTCCCCACGTGCTAGTAAGTGTTGTTGTTGTTGTTGTTGTTGTTGTTGTTGCTGCTGCTGCTGTTGTTGTTGTTGTAGTCCGGGGCCCAACAATCCAGTAAGAGCACGAATGCTCTCCCTTGCAACAAAAAACTAACTGGGTGCAAGCCCCGAGGAGCGCATTTCAAACACACCACCATCAACCGCATCACCACCTAACAGCAACACCAACAGCAACAGCACCAAAAACAAACACAACAACAACACCAAAACCAACAGCAACAACAGCAGCAATAGCAGCAACAATCAGTTCAAGGCTGGTCGCTCCCATCTGCCCGCGTGCCATTCAACACGTTGACCCTATCCCTCGGTACCCGCGCTTTTCGTCTTCGATCATGCCCCCAATGGGGGGTATCTTTCTTGCCTGCCATGCGCATTTAGTGCAGCCCTTTACAACAACGGAAGAAAGGGCGGATGGAAGGAGGAGAAAGTTGATGATGTCGTTTTTCGGCACGGCACCTCTTGCATGATGTCGGAACCGAGCATTGCAGAGCATGGGAGCACGACAGGGCAGGCGGGTGGCGCAGCTTTCACGCCGTAGGAGAGGAGCACGGCACGTCACGCGGGAAGGGCACGCATCATTGATGTTCAAACTAATTGGAGCCGATGTTGGCTTCCTGGGTGCGGGGGCCTAATTTAGTAAGGCTCTCAACAGTGCCCCAAGAGGGTCCCCGAAAAGACGCCCAGGAGGCCCCAAGAGGCCCCCAAGAGGCTCCCAAGAGACCCCCAAGAGGCCCCACGAGGCTCCCCCGAGGCACCCAAAACGCTCCAAGGGGACCCCAGGACCGCCAAGAGGCCCTTCAGGCGCCCCAAGAAGATTCCAAGAAGCTTTCAAGAGGCATCCGACGAGACTTCGAGAGGCATTCAATGGGCTTCTTTCTTTTCTGCTCGCCCTCTCATTCCTCCTCCTCCTCCTCCGAGTTTTCCTGCGTGTCCTCATCCTCCCTCCTCCTCCACCTCCATAGCTCCTCCTCCTCCTCCTCCTTCTCCTCCTCCTTCATAGCTCCTCCTCCATAGCTCCTCCTCCTCCTCCTTCTCCTCCACTTCCTCCTCCTCATCCAGCTCCTCCTATTGCTCCTCCCTCCTCCCCCTCTCAGTGTACGCCGGCTTCCCCAGCTCTTAATGCCATTGCATGCGCGGCACGGCACGGCACGCGGGCGGTACCTCTCTTGCCGCTCTGCAGCGGCTCACGGCACGGCACGGCGTGCACGGTGCACGGAACGAGCTGGTGATATGCGTTCCTGTCCGGCACGGCACCTCCTTGCACGAGTTCGGAACCGAGCACTGCATGGCATGGGGCCACGGCAGGGCAGGCGGGCGGCACAGGGTTTACGCTGCAGGAGAGGAGCACGGCGGAACGGCACGGCACGGCACGCATTTTCTTTTTTTGTTGTTTTGGAGCATGTTCTTGAAGCTTTTTGCTTACAGCAGCACCAGTTCCATGGGCAACGCCGACCCCAAGACTCACAATGGACAGTGGGAGCACCAGCTACAGCATCTGCATCCAGAGAGGCAAGCTACGAGGGGGCAGATCTTCTACAGCCCCAAAGCGAACCGCAACAGACTCTGCATCATCTCTGGCTACAAACGGTCAGCTGTGCCGGCTGCGTCCCGCACGTCAGCGACACGATGTGTTTCAGCTCCACCGGTTGTGTCCAAAGCTACTCCTTTATGACGGCGGTTGCGTTTACGATAAGGCCTACACCTACCCCAGCTGCTGCGGCAATCGCCTCAAGGCACGGCACATTAAGTTGCATCTTCGGGGGACCTCGCGTGTTCCCACAAATTGTCTCTTTTCTTATGTCCCACGCGGGCTCGATGCGGACTCGACGCGGATTTGGCGTGGATCCGACGCAGATTTGACACGGATGTTGTACAGATCCGACGAGTCGGATTCGACACGGAGCCGACGCGAACAGGGCCGCGACAGGACAGGCAAGGCCCCCGGAGGATACAACAACATAAGGCACGTTCTGGGACGCGGGTGGCATCATTCGAAGAATAATAATTTCATAAACATAAATGTTTGGCGTTCCGCGCGGATTTCTTGGATCCGCGCCTGGGCCCCCCAGCGGCGCCTCCGTCGCCGCCCCTGGCGCGCTCCGCGCGCCAGGGAGGGGGGTCCAGCGCGAATCCGAGAAATTCGCGCGGAGCACCAAACGTTTATGCTTATGTAGTTTTCTTCTTTACGTTTTTCACGGGCTAGAGCCCAGGTTCGGCACGGCGTCCGGGCACGACACGGCTGGCAGGCGAAACACACACACACACACACACACACACACACACACACACACACACACACGCACACGCACGCGCACGCGCACGCACGCACGCACGCACGCACGCACGCGCGCACACACACACACACACTTGTCGATTCCTAAACGCTTGGTCGCGGAAGACGGGCGGGCACAAGCACGGCACGGCGAGGCGTGCCAGGGTAGGGTTCGTTTCGACCCTTCCGATGTGCTTCAGTTCGATGTGGATCGATTCCGACTCCGCTTGTCACCTCCCACCGAACCACCCTAACCCAGCCCGAAGGCTTCAATTTGCCTTCCATTTAAAAACACATGGAGCCCGTGCCCCCCCCCCCAACCAGAAATTCGGGTCAAATTCGGGTCTTCGGGTTGGGTTGGGGTGGTCTGGTAGGTAGTCAGATTGGATTCCATTTCGGATTCCGATTTGGATTCCGGTTTCGCAATGGAGGCCATGTTGGCCAGCCGATCTCCGCCGCTTCGGCTTCCTCCGACTCGGCTGCCGATATCTCCGCTGGTCCTATATCCATTTCGGTCGCCGACCCGACTTATTATCGATTCGATGCCGAGGTTGAGAGGTTACCCCCCCGCGCGCGGCAAGGTGCACGGACCTGCACTTCGGGCGGGTGAGTTCTTTGTCACTCCCGCCGAGGTTCGCCTGCCCTGGGCATCCGGTGGCCAGCTTCCCAGGCCTCCCAGATGGGGTCCGAGCTGATGGGGTCGGGCCCCATCTAGGATCTAGGAGGTGGAGGGTTTCTCCGAAGGGCTTAGGCGACCCGTCCTCCTCCTCCTCCTCCTCCTCCTCCTCCTCCTCCTCCTCCTCCTCCCTCCCTCCCTCCCTCCCTCCCTCCTCCCTCCCTCCCTCCCGCCCTCTTCCTCCTCCTCCTCCTCCTCCTCCTCCTCTCCTCCTCCTCCTCCTCCTCCTCCTCCTCCTCCTCCTCCTCCTCCTCCATCTCCTCCTCCCCCTCCCCCTCCTCCACCTCCTCCTCATCATCCTCCCCTCCTCGGGTCGCCTACGGCCCCGGGGCAAGCCGTGCACCAGAAGGCCTCGAAGTTTGAGGCCCCAGGACAATCAAACATGAATTCGGGGCAACAAGCTGCTCCTGTGGAAGCTGTCGAGACCTCTGGGGCAGGCGTCGGAGATCCGGGGCTCGGCCGGCCCCCCCCCCCGCCTGGCAGCCCAGGAGACAGCACCGCGGGCCCCCTCCAACAAGCCGTGGCAGAAGGCGACGCGGCCGAGGAAGTGACGCAGGGCAGAGCCGAGCGGTTTGGCATGTGTGTATTGTGAAGGCCTTACGGCCGCTGCCGCCGACCCTGAAGACACCGGTGACTAGGACGACGAGGAGGATGGGGATGAGGAGCAGGAGGAGGATGGGGATGAGGAGCAGGAGGAGGAGGAGGCGGAGGACGTGGCGGAGCAGCAGGAGGGGAGGGAGGAGGATGCGGAGGAGGATGAGGGGAACAAGGGGCAGGGGGAGGCCAAGGGGGGGAAGGAGCAGTGGAAGGACGAGGATAATGGGAGTCGGAGGATCAGGAGAAGAAGGAGGACGTGGAGGAGGGGAGGAGGAGGAGGGGCAGGAGGATGAGTATGGGAAGGACGAGGTCGAGGGAAGGTTGCGGATGCTCGGGGGAAGTGCACGCGGGGGAGGGTGGGGGAACAGGATGAGGAGGATGATCAGGAGGATGAGGATGATGAGGAGGAGGATGATGCGAATGAGGGCGACGAGGAGCA
>CAUYUJ010017934.1:117500-185000 GCA_963575745.1 Prorocentrum cordatum
CTTCGCGGTCCTCGTTCCTTCTCCCCCTCCTCCTCGTCCTCCTATTCTCCCTTTGGGGGGGCGGCGCCATCCTGAGCTGGCCTGTGGCATCTTGGAGGCCAGCTTGGAGGCCAGCTTGGACTTCCTTGGGCCATCATGGAGCAATCTTGGGCTATCGTGGGCGCCCTACCCTTTATCCCCCCCCCCCGTTCCCTTGTTCAGGCCCAGGGGAAGGGGGTAGGGGGAGGGACAACCGCTTCCCCGAAGGGATAGAGTGGGGTTGGAAGGGCAGACGCCTGAGACCACTTCTGGCCTACAGGGCTGATGCGTTCAAGTCCGAAACAGCAGAAACGCAGCCCTCCAATCGTATAGCTGCTAGGAAGCTGTAAGACGGATGTGCGCAGCGCTAACGCGAGAGCCATTGTATAGACACGGAGCCTCCCCATGTCTCGGATTGTGGAAAGTTTGTTGGGCGAATGCGCTACAGCGAGCGTTGCATGTCTGACAGCCATGCGACATCCATTCGTGTAGGTGCTGGGAGCGTTCGAGACGAGCGTGACCGGCCTTGACGCGAGAGCCATGTTTGAACACCATTCGCCCACCATCCGTCGAACTACTAGATCTATTGAGGACGAGTTTTGCGGCGCTAGCCGTAAACGCGAGAGCAGCATAGTACATAGTCAAAACAAGCTACCTGCCGCCCGCGTAGTGTGGGGATGCTTGTAGTGCAGTGCGGAAGTTGGGGGCCGTGCCACAGTTTGAACATAGTTTGCCACACATGTGTGTGACTGCTGGGAGTCTCAGGCCCCGGGGCCATAAGCTGCGAGGAAGTCTCCGGCGAAGAGCCAAGCCCGCCCTGGTGTGAAGAAAGCGAGGGGCGCGAAGGTCATCGCGCTTCGCGCACCGCGGCCGGGGCTGGAGCGGCGCCCATCTCCAGGGCGGAGGCGCGGCGGCGTGAAGACGACCGCGCGCTGCAAGACGCATCGCGGGGCGCGATGCGCAAAGCTGGACGACCCGGAGCATCGAGGGCACGCCGCCGCCGGGAGCCCGACGGAGCCCGTCGGCGTGCTGCTCCTCCGTCTCTGTCCGGAGGCCCGGCGCTCCTCCAGCAGGAGCTCCCCGACGGGAGCCCCAGGGCGGCGTGTCCTTCACGTGTCGCCGCGCCGCTTGTTCCGACCGTGGGCGCGTCGGAAAAGATCGGCGCGGCGACCGACCGTCGGCCCGCATAGTAAGGATGGGCAACCTTCCGAAGGGTACCTTTGCATCCTTGCCCCTGCGGCTCATCCTCAGCGACTTTCACTGGCCAACCTCGTCCGAAAAACGTCAACTTGGCCCTCCAAGGCCCCTGCATCCTCCGTAGACGCGCTACCAGTGTGTTAGCTAACGGCGATGTAGGAACACCAATTATAGGAAAGCGTGGTTCGTGGCCAAACCACTTGTAGGAACGTCGCTGTCGTTCGACACCGTCGCATATTTTGAAATGCAGGACACGGTGTTTCGTGAGTTCCTACACTTGGCTATGCGTGAGCTCGGTGCCACAAACACCGCACCGTTAACCAAGCACGCACCGTTAACCAAGCACAGACACCTCAACGTCCCCACAACTCGTTGTGTCGGTGTCAGTCGATACAGCCGCATATTTGAAATGCAGGATGCGGTGTTTCGCATTCCCCAACCGCACCGTTTACCAAGCACGCCGTCAGCGCGGCCTTGGATCCTTACCGCGCATCCCTGCGATGCGGTTCGACCGTGCTGCCTTTGCTCCCCTGCCCGATCCTGCCGTGCACCTCTTGCCCCTCGAGCTGGTTCCGTCTCGGCGCCCTCGGGTGCGGGCGCTCACCCCCGCCAGCGACCTCCCCCCCCTCCCCCGGCGGCGTGGATATCGCCGGATCCTACGGTGGGGGCCCATGCGAAGACACACCCTGCGTGCCTCCAGGGCGCCCTGGGCTTCTTGGGTCTCGAGGGGTCTGCCACGGAAAGCGTGACGTTCTCACACCCGAAATCTGTGGACGTCCCGGGGTCTCGGGGTTGGGCTTCTCGTGGAAGGGTCTCTTGTGGTGGGGCCCCTGCTGTACTGAGCGGCGTGGCCCCCGGGGCCACGCCCCTGCCGCAGCTCGAGGAGCCCGGCGGGGCGGCGTGCGGGAGGGGCCCCTGGGGGGGGGGGGGGTCGGCCCCTGGGCGTCGTCCCTGGGGGGTGGGGCTCGCTGCGAGGGATTCTCACGTCGAAGGCATGGATGTCCCCTTCTCCGCCTCCCTTCTCCTTCTCCTTCTCCTTTTTTCTGTTCTGGCGATTCTTGATTAGTAGTAGTATTATTGCTAGTATTCTTGTTCTTCTTATTCTACTGATAAGCTCTGTTTCTTCCATCTTCATTTTCCCGATGGCACCGCTGCACGAAAGCCACAACGATGAGTTCAAGTACAAGGAGGAAGAGGAGGAGGAGGAGGAGGAGGAGGAGGAGGAGGAATACAACATAGGTACTGGGCGAGATGGTTATGTGCCGCGCGCACCCCGCGGCGCTCTTCTGATTACTGCGAGAGTTGGTTAGGTGCCGCGCTCATCCGGGTGATAGGCACCGCCCTGCCCCCTCCTACCCCTTCTCCGTGGCCGTCTTCGGCCCAGGGCACCAGGGAGGCGCATCAGTTCGGCACCAGGGAGGCCGCCGCAGGAACTTGGGGAGCGCCATGGCGAAGCACACGAAGAAGGTGGGCATCACGGGCAAGTACGGCACGCGCTACGGCGCGTCCCTGAGGAAGATCGTGAAGCGTTACGAAATCCAGCAGCGCACCAAGTACATGTGCAACTTCTGCGGCAAGGAGAACGTCAAGCGCGTGGCTGGCGGCATCTGGAAGTGCAAGTCGAAACAGTGCAGGAAGACCATCGCAGGCGGCTGCTGGGCCATCTGGACATCTGGCTGCTCGGATTTAATCGAGACATTGGCCTTCTGATTTCCCAACCCCTCGAACGTACCAGCTTTTCTTCCTTGGCTGTTTGTGTCTAGGGTCCCGAGGGGCCAAAGCCGGCCTCTTGAGGCCTAGAATCGCGAGCAGAACGGCCGACTCGGTCTTCTTTGAGCCGCTGGATGTCCGGGCATCTCGACTACCGCCGCCGCCACCACCCGCGCCACCATCAACCGCCTGAAGAAGGCGATGGCGTCCGGCGATGACAAGTGAGCCCGGTCGCCAGTAGCCGCCATTGGTCGAAGAAGCAAAAAGAGCACAAACCTGATGCTTGAGGGTTCCAGGTCCGCTATCACACACGTCGACAGATACAGAAAACCATCGCAATTGGAAGAGATGAGTTGGATTGGTAGGATGTCAGTTCTGGCGCTAGCGCGACCAGCTTGGCCGTACCCCGCTCTGCAATCCAATTTAGTGATATGATCCTCCCTTTCTCCTCCTCCTCCAGCGATGCTCTCCTCGCTCCTTGCCCTCCTCCGCTCCCGCCACTCCGAATAAACACTCCAGCACCTCCCCACAATCAAAGAAAACCCTCCAATAACCTCGTGCTGCGCATCCATTGGGACTCATCCATACACTCTCCCCTCCTCCGCCCTCTTATCCGCATCCCCCACCTTCCTTGCAGAAACACGAGATGGGAAGAGCCGGGATGAGGAGGAGGAGGAGGACGAGGAGGAGAAGGAGAAGGAGAAGGAGATGTTGGAGGAGCAGGGGGGGGGGGGGGAAAGAGGCTGAAGCAGGGGAAGACTTCCGAGGAACTGGACACAAAAAAACGCGAGGATGAGGAGGAGGGCCGCCTCTTATCTTCCCGTCTGCCTGGAGCGGCCAAGCAGAACCTGGAGCCACGTAAGATATTTCTCCTCCTCCTCCTTGCTCGCCCCCATCCTCGAACGCTGACGACGGACGACGACACGAGCGGCCAAGCATAACCTAGAGCCACGTAAGATATTCCTCCTCCTTGCTCGCCCCCCATCCTCGAACGCTGACGACGGACGACGACAGTGCACAGCGGATGTTGGACGGCGACGGCGACGACGGACCGACTGAAAAACAATGGCGACAGCAGAAGACGAACTACAAACGTCGGAGGACATCGCAACGATGACGACAGACGACAAACTACTGATGGCGACGACCCCTCCGACGACGACAACCAAAGACGAACCAAACGACAATCGACAGACGCCCCGACGCTGACGGCACGACCGACAAACTGCGGACGTCGACGACGGAAGACGACGCCCACGACCTCCAAAACGGGCGACGGACGATGACCGACTGGCCGATCGGCCGACCGACGCCGCCGACGACGACCATGAAGGGACGAAGAACCACCCAGACCGAACAATTGGCGTTTACTGAACGGCCTTGGCGTTTACTAAACAGCCCTGCCCTGTTTGATTCCTTCTTTGGGTGCAGTTGCTAGACGGCTTTGCGCGTCGGGTTGGTTAGTACTGGGATGGATTTTCTGCTCTCTATAGACCAGGCTTCCCCGATCTGGAGCGTGGCCCCGCCCCGCCGCTGTGCATGGCGCCGACCCCAGATACATCGACATGACTTCTTGCCACGCGCAGCCTGTAGAGGTCGTCTCCACCCCTTCCCCGGGGCAGGTGCTGCCCTCCCCGGACCCGTTCCTGATGGCCCGACGACGGCCCGGCGTCGCTCCGGGCCCCTCGGGCAATGAACAAATCATGACGTGAGGCTTTCTGCTATTTTCAGCCTCTGGGGGCCCGTACCGGCCCTCGAGACGGTCAAGAAACGACTCAGGATGAAAAACCGGTCCAGGGGAATGGGTCGAGACCTCCAGGGGTCGACCGAATGAAAAAATTATGACGTTGGGTGTCTGGGTCTCCAGAATCCCCGCAGCGGCTTGCTTGAACTTGCAGCGTGTCCCGAAAGCGTTTCCCGACTCATTCCCAATACGTTTCCGTGAAGCCTTCCCAGCATCTCCCTGGAAGCTCTCCCTGGGCTCCTGCGAGGCTCGCTTCCTGAGCTTGCAGCCGTCCCAGACATTTTTTCAAGCGTCCTTGCAGGCGTCTCCCAAAGGCTCCCCGCGCGCTTTGGACTGCTTCACTACCCGGGTTTGGAGCGCCACTGGCCCGAAGCCTGTCCCGAGGGCCGAGATTTGGGAACGCCGCCCGGGCTGCACAACACCAGCACAGAGGTCTCTGGGACGGCCGCGCCGGGCCGGTGGGCAGCCTCTGGGGCGGCAGGCCCAGCCGCGTCCATCGATGAACTTCGACCCAGGCGCCTGTTTACCCTCGTGCCACCGGGTGCTGTGCTTCTCCTCCTCCTCCTCCCTCCTCCCTCCTCCCTCCTCCTCCGGCCTCCTCCTCCTCCTCCTCCTCCTCCTCCTCCTCGTGCACTGCAGCCCCTGCCTCAGCCCCTGGGTGTGGCCGCGACGCGGCCCAGCGCCTGCTGCCAGGGGAGCAGCACTGGCCAGCCGCCCAGGCTGTTCCACTGCGAAGAACCTCGCCATGCGAGTGCCGTCCCCCCCTCCTCCCTCGCGGACGCTTTCGCTTGTCTTTCCCTCCTCTTGCCGCCGGTGACTTTGCGCTTTCCGTTGCCCAGGCCGCCTGAGCGCGCGTGCGGATTGACTCTGCGGCGCTGCGACGTAAGATGTGTTTCTCGATGCCAGCACCGCCGATAATGCGCAGCTTGTGTTTGTACTCGTTGGAGCGCTTGCGTCGTATTGTAGGGCTCCGCTGGACAAGCACACGTTCCCAAAGATCCGATGCACGTTCTCCATGCGCAGTCCCCGAAAGCCCCGACCCTTCCCCCTGGGCCGCTTTATCATCCCGAATCGATGTTTGACGGTCCCAGGGACTGGCGCCGGCCCCAGGAGGCCGAAAACTACGCAAAACAAATCCGAAGGGAATGGCGCCAGTACGCGTTCTGAGGATCATCGAGTCCAGCCTTTGCGTTTCGAGACGACCGAAATGGGTACTGAAAAAACGGGTGCAAAGACCGACCGCACTTCTTGGCGATTTTGAACAGGACTCGCTGTCGGTGCCGCCGCGGACGTTGCCCATTAGAGATAGAGGGCCGCCTGCCTAACAGCGGCCGCTGTTGGTGTTGGACAACCCTTGGATTATTTCCACGCCAGTGTTTTCCACGACGTGCCCTCTTGTTCACCATGAAAAGATATACACAGATACCCTCAAATGGATTGTCCGTGGGCCTCAGGGGAGGGAGGGTGGCGGTGTATAATCCACCATTGAGAAGAAAAGACTTTACACACCGCCGCCCTGCCTGAAGGCACATGCGAAGTTAATCGGAGGGCGTGCGTATATATACATATATATATATATGTATATATACACAGATATAGACATATATACATATGTACATATGTTATCGTGGCGTATCTTCGAGCGCCCAGAGCGCTGGCCGCCGCCGCCGCCGCCCGCGGCGCCCACATGCCCGGGCGAGAGCAACCCAGTGCCGCTGCGCAGGCGCTGGTGGCCGCCGTGGAGAGCGGGCACCGCGGCGTTGCCGAGCGGCTGCTGCAGCAGGGAGGCCCCCGCGCGCGCGCGCTCCAGCCGCGAGTTTCGAGCACGTCCGCGGTGTTCCGAACTTCGTATTATAAGGGGGGCGGGGGGCCTGATTTTGGCTTTGCTTCGCCTGGGCCTGTGCGTTTTCTTTGTTCCGGCGGGGACCATCGAGGAGCATCCTGAATCGTCTTGGCTCATCTTGATTTCTATATATATATATGTATATATACACATGTACGTAAAAGAACGAACATAGGAAAGATATAATAAGATACTTAATCTGTGCCAGCAGCAAACAAACTCGTAACCGAAAATCGCACAGTGAATGGACGTCCGGGCGAGGGCGCGCTGGGGGGTCTGATGTGAGCTGGGTTAGAGGGCGGCGGTTGCATGGCAGAGGGCCGCCCTCCTCTGGCGAGTTTTTGCTGGGGGGCGTCTTGAACTGCTCGTCCGGGAGGGCTGTGGCCCCTACTCTTTTGCATTTTGAAATCTGGAGTGCCCTGTGTCGGCCGGATCGCTCTGCTCCAGGCCATCACCTTGAACCTCCCCCAGCCTAGGTGCTTGCGCGTCATCGTAGCAGGCCCAGGGACGGCCGTTTGGATGCCTAGGCATGCCGCTGCTGATGCCTAGGCATACGCATGGGCATGCCTACACATGCATCGAGGGATACGTAGCTGGGCGTAGCTCGGCGTAGCTTGGCGAGGCGGCATCGACCTGGTAACGCCTAGGCATCGAATCGGCGATGCCCATGCGGCGGCAGGACGGTACGCAGGGTAGGCATCGATGGTGAAAGGTACCAGAGCCAGCGTACCTGACATATGGCGTCTCGAACGAAATAGAGGCGGACGTTTTCCCTCGTGTTCGGCCTCGCAGGGCCCTGTCCTTGCTGGGCCTCGGGCCCGTCGAAACACGGTTCGGGATGAGAAACCAGTCCCAGAACAGTGGTCGAGAGGCCAGAGGCCCGCGTCTCGAAAAAATCGGAACGCCAGATGGATGTCTGGGCACACGACCCTTGAGATCCTGGGATCGCATTTTGCCACGCCGGGCGATGTTTTGCCTCGCGGGCCCCGGGACCCTCACAAACCGATCCGCCAATGCTATTTTTGCAACGATGCTGCATTTCTTGCTCGTGACTCACAGGCGACTGTTTCCCCCAACCCCCAGCTCTTCGACGAGAAATGAAGCCGCTGAGACAAGG
The DNA here is from genome assembly GCA_963575745.1 of Prorocentrum cordatum. Classification (NCBI taxonomy): domain Eukaryota; class Dinophyceae; order Prorocentrales; family Prorocentraceae; genus Prorocentrum; species Prorocentrum cordatum. The sequence continues at coordinate 125,130 of CAUYUJ010017934.1, forward strand.
AAGAAAACCCTGGGCTACAACCCAAGGGGGCTGTCCGGACGCACCCCTGGCGAGGATGGACGCACCCTCTTCGTATGTCCCCGGGTCGTGCCACACATTTCCTGGTCCAGGCGAGAGCTCCACGAAGTCCGGGACAGGGGTCGACCTGTCAGTGACGTCGGGCCGCTTGGCCCGTGGCCCTGCGATCTCCGCCATTGAAGTCAAGCAGTTGCGAAGCGTCCCGGTTTGCGTATAGGCCCACCAAAGAATGCTCTACGAACCTTTTGCGGTCTGCGCGAGATGTTCTTAGAACATTTCTGGTTGGGACTGCTTTGTTTTAACACGTCGGTCTTATAGTATAAGAACTTGTTTGGGGTTTCTACATTTTCGTGGTAGGCCTATAGAAATGACGGGACGGTCGGTCCCTGCTCAATGTGGAGGGTTTCTCCGAAGGGCTTAGGCGACCCCTCCTCCTCCTCCTCCTCCTCCTCCTCCTCCTCCTCCTCCTCCTCCTCCTCCTCCTCCTCCTCGTCCTCCTCCCCCCCCCCTCCTTGTGATCAAGGATCAGGCGATCGCAAACATGGATCAAGGGGGCGTGGATTAGCGACGGCCCCGCCTCCACGGGACGTCGCGGATCTCCGCCGCCGAATGGGGCGGCACCGGCAGCATTTTGGGGAGGGCACGTCCCCCGATCCATGGGTGTGGCGACCGCGCGCCAGATCCATGGATCGCTAATCAATGTTTGCGCGCCCCCGAATTAATTAGGGTTGCCTTTCCTGTTCACAGACCTTGGATCGCTGTGTGTATGTGTGCAACTGGGTCGTCTGCGCCGGCATTGGTGACGGCCCGATGCTCCACCACCACTACTGTAGGCAGGAGAGGGAGGAGCAAGAGGAGGAGGAGGAGGAGGAGGAGGAGGAGGAGGAGAACCTCCCCATCCTCTCTCTTTCCCCGTCCTACCTATGGCATTGGTGGTGGAACATTGGCCCATCAATTGGCCATCAATTGGACCGTAAGCTGCACGCGGAAGGTCGCGCGTGAGCTCCCTCGCTTCAGATGGAGCGTGTCGCGCCGGCGGCCCGCGTAAGCCGCCGCGTTCGGTCGCTTTACCATCTTGCGTAAGACCCCTTTTGGATCGTCGCTCACTTGGCATCGCTCGGACGTGTGCGTTTTTACTCTGCGAGTACCATCGAGTAGCACCTCTCCCCATCTTGCGAGCAAGAAGTGCACGGAACCGAAAAGGGCACGGGAAATGGACGCCCAAGCGCTGGCAAGGGACCCGCTTCTTGCGGGCCGGACGAAAAGTTACGATAGGGAAGGGGGTGGGTACGAAATTTGCTGCATGCAGCTGGGTTCCGCCCCGCCGCCGGGCCCATTCTTCGATGCATGGGCGCCTCCTGGCGCCAGGAGGCACCGGGAAAACTGGCTGCTCGAGCTGATTCTCTAATCTATACCCTTTTTGCTATCCTGCACTTTCGTCCCCCCCCCATAGGGAGCTCCACCGAAGGTCCCAGTGGCGGAACCCGCATGCGGTTCCCCCACCCAGCACAGCGCTTGGAGGCCCCATAGGGAGCCCCACCGGAGGTTCCAGGCAGGGTCCGGACTCCGCAGCGCGGTGCCGTGCGCAGAACGTGCGCGTTTCCCGCGGGGTGCGCTCTCTCTGCGCGGGGGCGCCCGCTGCATGAGGACACCGCGGCCGCCCGCGGGCCCGCGGGGCCGTGGATACAGTGGAGACCCATGCCAAGAAACATCCTGCTTGCCTCCAGGGTGCTCTGGGTTTCTTGGGTTTCGATGGTTTTGCGATGGAAGGCGTGACGCTCCCTCGCCAAAACTCCAGGAACGTCCTGGGGTCTCAGGGTGGGGTGTTTCTTGTGGAAGGTCTCTTGTGGTTGAGATCCTACTGTATAGGCTGGACGTGCCATCCCCCCCAGGGGCTGGGGACCCGGAGGACCGAGGTCTGCCCTCGGCGCCACGAGGGAGGGGCGGGGCGGGGCGAGGCCTCGAGGCAGGCCTCGCCCTCGAGAGGAGGGGGCGGGGCTGGAAGGTTTCTCCGAAGGGCTTGAGCGACCCGTCCGCCTCCTCCTCCTCCTCCTCCTCCTCCTCCTCCTCCTCCTCGTTCTCCTCCTCGAGGGGCGGGGCGGGGATGGCGAGGCCCCCAGCAGCGACGAGCGCGGGAGGAGGCTCAGCAGGGGGGGGGGGGGAGCAGCGCGCGGCAGCGAGGGAGGGGCGCCCCCCTTCCAGAGTGCCCTGTGCCTCGACACCGCTCCGGCGCGTGCATGTGGACCTCCTGCGACAAGCGCGAAGCGCGCACGGATCCGAAGAAGGCAGGAGGAAGGGACGTCCGAGCGATGGCGAGGCCCTTTAGGAGGGAGCCGGAAGGAATGGGCCCTCTGGCCCTAGGCCTCCTGGATGGTTGATGATGATGATGATGATGCTGATGATGATGATGAGGATGATGATGCTGATGATGATGATGATGATGATGATGATGATGATGATGATGATGATGATGATGATGTGAACATTCTCAGAGCAGGAGGGAGGAGAGCGAGGAGGAGGAGGAGGAAGAGGAAGAGAAGAGGGACGCGGGGAGACGCCGATTCAAAGCGAGGACCCAATTCAGCGCAGCATGCATGGGAAAAATCCAACATTGCAACACATCACGACCAGGAGTCCCCGACCCCATCCTCCTGCGCCACCTCTCGAGCGAGGGCCCCGGGGCCCGAACCGAGGCGCGAGAACGCCCCCTAGCGCCAGGATCTCAGGCCGCGGCGCCACGCGGGGCAGCTGCCCCTCGCCGCCCTGGCATGGGCTCCGCCGGGTGCCTCGCCGGCGCGCTCGCCGCCGCGGGCGGTGCTGCGGCTGCGATCGGGTGGCGGCCCGGCCGGAGGCGGTCTGGCGCGGGCCCGCAGCAGCAGCGCACCAGCGAGGCGCGGGTCCCGGCCCCGCCGCCGGGCCATTTCGACGTGTGCATCTCGGGGGCGGCCAAGGGTCAGCATCGGTTCCAAGGGCCCCTTTCTCCCCATCCCCATGCAGACACCCCCGCCATCTCAGCACCCCCGTTGGGGATACACCCTTGCAAACCCGAAGGAGGCAGCTTGTATCCCCATCCAGGGGGCGACACTCGGCCAGTGGGGCCCAGGCCACGCCAGTGGGGATCGGATGCTCAAGGAGGGGTGTGATGGTTAGAGGGGGGGATGTCATGGCGGGGGCCATGATATCTTCCCGATCTCATGACCCCCTTTTCTTCTTTCGGCGCGTGCCCCGGCCCCCCTCGGGCCGCGCACATGCCTCGGGCCATTATTTGCACCCCCCCCTTGGATACCCCCTCTTGGACGCCCCCGAGCATCCTGGGCTCCGGCGTGTCCGCTGGCGTGCCGATGATGAATCACGTCTTCCAGGGCGGATGCCCGAGGACGGAGTTCTCGCACCGCAGGTGCGACGGCCAGGCTGTGTGCCTGGAGGCCATGCGCCCCGGGAGCCGGAACGCGCGCTGCAATGTGAGCATCCTGTTGCGCTTCGTGCCGCCAGGGGGCGCGCGCGAGGTGGGCGACGAGAACAGTTGGGTCCATCTGCGCCTCGGCATTCGCCTGTAAGCTGCCCGAGTAAGGTCGCACGTAAGCGCCTTCGTTTCCAATGCAGCATGCCGCGCCGGTGGCCCGCGTAAGCCACCGCGCAAGGTTGTTGTGCCTTCTCGCGCAAATCCCTTCTCTTTTCGTCGCTCAGGTAGTGATCATGGTGGACGCGGGTAAGACCCTGCGGAATGCGTGCCTCAAGAGTTTCCCGAAGTTGGGGGTGCGAAATCTTGACGTGCTCCTGATCACCCATGATCACGCCGATGCGATGATGGGTCTGGACGATCTGCGGGACCTTCAGCAGATGGAGGAGCTGAAGGATCCGGAGACGGGGAAGTCACAGGGCTGGAGGGTCGCTGGGGCTGGAGCCACGCGGATCATCAGCAATCACCAGACACTCCGCACGTCCAGGGCTGCGTTCCCTTACCTCAAGGGCGTGCCCGACTTCGTCGCGCCGGGGGTCACGTATCGGCGGGTGGCGCAGTTCCGGTGGGAGCAGCTCCTCAGCGACAGGTGCGCGCTGGACCTCCACGGCCTGCCGGTGCAGACCTTTCCAGTGTACCACGGTGGGACCTACGTGAGCCTCGGCTTCAGCTTCGGCCGCGTGGAGGGGGTGGGCGGTGCGAAGGGCATCCGGCCTTTTGTCTACATCTCCGACGTGAGCAGCCTGCCTCTAGAGACGGAGGAATGGCTGCGCGAGGCGCCGATCGGAGTCCTCGTCGTGGACGCCCTGAGGCGCGAGCACCACGCCACCCACTTCTCGCTGCAGGACGCGGTGGATTTTGTGCGAAAGCTGCGGCCGCGGCGCGCCCTTTTCGTGGGCATGTCGTCCTGCGAGACCGGCGACCACGACGAGGTCAACGCCGAGCTCGCGCAGTTGGGCGCAGAGGATCAGAGAAGGAAAAGGTACCGATGCCGCTACCGTAACCATTGCCTCGTTTTCCCCTCTGTGGGCCGTTGGGAGGTTTTCGTCACCACCGCTGGATTCACTCCGAAATTATGGTCAGGACGTACCCCAGGAGAGGTCTGGGAAGTAGCGGTATTGGTACCGATTAGAGTCCCCAGAGGAGGGCCTGGACATGCAGCTGGCATACGATGGGCTGATGCTGGACCCGATGCGAACAGCTGGGCCCTTGCCTGGAGACCCTAACGACTGCCAGCTGTGCGAGCCGGAGGGCTATTGAGCGCTGCCGCACGCAGAATATGGACGCCTCTTCAGTGGCGAAGCGTGCATCCAGGTGCGCTGCCGCGTATCCGCCAACTCGCTGCGGAAACGGGCGGATGGGCGGGGGAGGCTGGGGGGGGAGTTCAACAGAGAGTGTTGCCAGAGTTTTTGTGGGCGCATCTTTCGGCGAAGAAGACAGCAGCGTCGAGGTGAGCCAGCGGTGGACGCATGTTGGGCTTGATGCGTTGGGGGGGGGCCTACTGATTGTTCCATAAGAGGGCTCCTGATAATGCAAGGAGCCCGACACACACACACACACACACACACACACACACACACACACACACACACACGCACACACACACACACACGCACACGCACACGCACACACACACACACGATCACGCACACACGCGATCACGCACACACGCACACACACACACGCGATCATGTACACGCGCACTACACACACGCACACTACACACTACACACACACGCACACACACACGCACACACACACACACACACACACGCGCGCGCGCGCACTACACACACACACGCCAGCGGCTGCACGGTGCGGTGGCAGATCTCTCTGTCTGAGCCTTCACAGGTCGCGCTCGGCCTTCACAGATCGTGGTCAGCGCTCGTTTCACGCCCTATACAAAGAGTGCACCTCCTGTGGCGCTAGCTGGGGCCTCTTGCAAAGCTACCTCCGCCTCCCTCCTCCTCCGCTACCTCTGTCACGCTTTCCCCTTCTCCTCCTCTTTCTCCCTCCTACCCCCCCCCCTCCTCCTCCTCCGCCTCTTTCCACCCCCTTCCCCTTCTTTCCATGCCTAACATCTCCCTCTCCCCCTCCCCTCCTTACTCCTCGTCCTCCCGCCCATCCCTCCTCATACTCGCCCCCTTCGCTATCCTTCCCCTCCTTCATCCCCTTCCCCCTTCTGTCCTTGTCACAAGAGCCCTGGCCAGGAAGCTGGATACAGTTGACGAGGCAAGCCTGGTCGAATCCTGGATTGGACACGTGTCTGCCGTATGGACAGGTCTGCCGGGCTGCCGGCCATCCGCACGCACAAGGGGCCCGTGCAGGGTATGCGAACCCAGCTTTGTGGCCGTCCAACCTGTCGGTAGATGATCCGAGAAGCTTTTCGAACACTCTAAGAATTTCCTCCCCCTCCTTCCCCTCCTCCACTCCTCCTCCTCCACTCCGCCCGCCTTTCTCCCCATCCTCCTCCCCATCATGCACTCCTCCTGATCCCTCCCTCTGCATCCTCGTTCAGGAAGCCTCTGGGGACTTCTGAGAGGCTTGGACAAACATCTGACAGCGTCCGATCCGAAGTCTGTGGGGCATCTAGGCAGACCTGCGCCTCTTCCCTCATCCCTTGGTCGTCCAGACTTTTTAGTCAGACGGGTGTGCAAGCGTGTATTCGTTGCATGACATCTTCGAGAGAAGCTGGTCACCGCTAAGCAATATCACATTGGTCCCCATGTTAACGCTGACCAGGAGGGAGGACGAAGGGGAACGACGAGGTCAGATCTTGAATGGCCCAGGGGTATATTCTGGGCGTCGGGGTGGTCTTCGCGTAATCACGGCTGGGCGCATCTCGAACAGCCCGTTTGGACAGCGTTTGGGGAAGGAATTTTTGGGAGCGAATGCGCGCGGGAATGCTGCCTGCAGCCTCTGGCTCAAGCCCCTTCGATCCTCCTCCTCCTCCTCCTCGTCCTCCTTATCCTCCTCCTCCTTGTCCTCCTCCTCCTCCTCCTCCTCCCCATCATTATCCTCCTCCCTCCTCCTTCTCCTCCTCCTCATCATCATCCTCCTCCTCGTTCTCCTCCCCCTCCTCCTCCCTCTCCTCCTCCTCCCCCTTCTCCTCCCCCCCCTCCTCCTCCTCCTCCTCCTCCTCCTCCTCCTCATCATCATCCTCCTCCTCCTCCGCCTCCTCCCTCCCCCCCTCCTCCTCCTCATCCCTCTCCTCCCTCTCTCTCCTCCTCCTCCTCCTCCTCCTCCTCCTCCTCCTCCTCCTCCTCCTCCTCCTCCTCCTTCTCCTCGCCCTCCTCCTCAGTCCTCCTCCTCCTCCTCCTCCTCCCTCGCCCTCCTCTCAGTCCCCTCCCTCCTCCTCCTCCTCCTCCTCCTCCTCCTCCTCCTCCTCCTCCTCCTCCTCCTCCTCCTCCTCCTCCTCCTCCTCCTCCTCCTTCTCCTCCTCCTCCTCCTCCTCCTCCTCCCTCCCCATCATTATCCTCATCCCTCCCCCTCCTCATCCTCCTCCTCCTCATCATCCTCCTTCTCCTCCCCCTCCTCCTCCCTTTCCTCCTCCTCCCCCTTCTCCTCTCCCCCCCTCTTCCTCCTCCTCCTCCGTCTCCTCCTCCTCCTCCTCCACCTCCTCCTCCTCCTCCTCCTTCTCCTCCTCCTGCTCAGGCCAGTTTGTACGTCGGGTCGGGCGTTTCGCTTGTGAGTTCCTCACCGTTTATGACCCTGTAGTTCAAACATTTGTAACAGTTTTACATATAGAGGGAGGGCCGTTTTCAAAATGTGGCTCTCGCCTTAGCGCCTCGCATATTCAAGTTCACAAAATGCAAGAGTTCCATGACTTGAAGGCGGGTGGTTTTCAAACTGTAGCTTTCGCTTTAGCGCCGCGCACATTCGTTTATCCACTACCCCAAAACATGTGCAATAATTTCACGGGTTGAGAGCCGTTTTCAAAATGTGGATCTCGCCAGGGCGCCGGGCACATTCGTTTTAAGCTTTGTAAGGGTATGTGGCTCTCGCCTCAGCGCCGCGCACATACGTGTTTAAACTTTGCAAGCGTTTCACTGGTTCCCAAGATCAACTTACCAGAGAGTGCGTTTTAGAAGGATTCGGGATTATGAGGGCGCATTTGGTACGTTGATTCCCGGTGTTGAAGTTTCAGGAATGGCGTTTTGGCACGGTTCCGGATCGTCAAGACCCAACAGTCAGGTTGATCCTTGGCGTTGGAATCCCGAGAACCATGTTTGGGCATGATCCAGGGTCTTCAAACGGTTGTCTTCCAACGAGGCAGTTTTCTTTGTGCAAATGAAGCGTTTTAGGGGCCTATTAAGAGGGAGCTTTGAGGGCGGGTTGATTTTAACATCGTTGATGACTCTTGGATTTACCCTGGCCCTCCTCCTCATCATCATCATTATCCTCCTCCTCCTCCGCCTCCTCCTCCTCCTTCTCCTCCTCCTCCTCCCCTCCTCCTCCTCCTCCTCCCCCCTGCTCCTCCTCCTCCTCCTCGTCCTCCTCCTCCACCTCCTCCTCTTCCTCCTCTCCTCCTCCTCCTCCTCCTCCTCCTCCTCCTCCTCCTCCTCCTCCTCCTCCTCCCCCTCCTCCCCATCCTCCTCCTCCTCCTCCCCCTCCTCCTCCCCCTTCTCGCCATCCTCCTTCTCCTCCCCCTTCCCCTACCCCTCACCATACGAGGGCCCAGGTCTGCCATGGCCAGGCATGGTGGGTGTACGGTAGGTTCGCGTCGTGTCCTCGCGGCGGCGGTCCCAACCGCCCCTGGATCGGCTTTTGATGGTCCAGGGGCCCGAAAACTGACCCCAGAGGGCGAAATCGAGGAACAACGCCGGGACTCAGAAAATCAGACCGCCAGACCCACGTATCTGACTCCGACGCCGTGATCTGTGCACAACGTGGACTCCTGAGGCTGAGGTCTGGACCTGTTCCCCAGGGCCAGTTTTTCACCCTGGGTTGCGGCCCTTCCTTGGGCACTTTCGTTGGCCGCGTTGTGCTCGAAAAACTTCGAAATGGCCCTCCAAGGCTTTGCATCCGTACCGCGCATCCTTCTACACGGGTTGACTGAATCCCTAAATAGATCCCGGCTCGTCCAAGATACCCATTCTTATAAAAGATCCCATGTCACATCCCAATCCATGGGAGAGGTTCTCCTTATCCCTATCCCGATCCCACCGTCGTCGCTCCCATCCAAATCCCATGGTATAGGCTATCCCGATGCCGTCCCATCCCATGGGATAGGCTATCCCCATCCATTTGAGGGTACCTCATGAGCCGGGATCCCAGAAGGATCCCAGCTCATCTTATTTTCAAACAGTGGCGAAGCGTCCTGGCTCGCCTATAGGCCCACCAAAGGATGTTCTAGTAACCTTTTGTGGTCTGCACGAAATGTTCTTAGAACATTTCTGTCTGGGAAGATCCTGGTTTAACACATCGGGCTTATGTTTTAAGAACATTGTTTCTGTTCTTAGAACATCTACGGGTTCTAAGAACATTGCGTGGTAGGCCGGTAGAAATGCCGGGACGGTCGGTCCTTGCTCAACATATACGGCCATACATCCCATTTTCTTTGTATCGTTCGAGGTCCCTATCGTTACACCGCTACACCATCCCTCGCCACTGGTCCAGTCTTCTCTTGGCCTGGACTCTGCGGCTATGGCGACGAAGCCCGCCGTACCAGGTGCCTCTGCGTGCGCCATGGCCTGCGCGCCGCCCCGCGCCGAGGCGGCGCCCGCGGCGCGCTCCGCGGCCACCGACAGCGAGGCGTCTGTCGCTGTGGCGGTGGAGGGGCCGGGCTGGGCGGCGGAGGCGGCGAGGCCTCGGGCATCCCAAACGGGAGGAGGAGGAGGAGGAGGAGGAGGAGGAGGCGGAGGAGGAGAATGAGGAGGAGGAGGAGGAGGAGGAGGATGGGGGATGAGGAGGAGGAGGAGGAGGAGGAGAGGAGAGGAGGAGGAGGGGAGGAGCAGGAAGAGCAGGAGAGCAGGAGGAGCAGGAGGAGGAGCAGGAGGAGCAGGAGGAGGAAAGTGGAGAAGGAGGAGGAGGAGGGGGAGGGGGAGGAGGAGGAGGAGGAAGTGGAGGAGGAGGAGGAGGAGGAGGAGGAGGAGGAGTACAAGGCGGGGTCCGAGCTTGGCCCCTGACTTCCTCGAGGTGCGAGTCCCGAGGATCGCGGCCGGCAAGGGCCGTCGGAGACCCTCCTCGTGTCCACGGCTGGAGGCAGCTCGATCCGTTTGGTGCATTTGGACTCTGGCAGGGGTCTGGGGACCCGTGGATGAGATCGAAGAAGAAAAGACGATTTAAACATGATTGTTTGGCGCTCCGCGCGGATGCCTTGGATCCGCGTTGGGCCCCCCTGGCGGCGCCTCCGAAGCCGCCCCTGGCGCGCTCCGCGCGCTGGGGAGGGGGGTCCAGCGCAGATCCAAGAAATCAGCGCGGAGCGCCAAAATGTTGTGTTTATAGCGTTTTGTTGTTCTTGAATGAGAGGAGTTTGACACCCCCTCGCGTCGTGAAGAAATTTCGACGGGAGGTTCGTAGTTTTTGGCCTCCAGCCACGAGCCCTTGCTGTGCCTCGGAGCTGTCAAACGCGGATCAGGATGAAAAGCGCCCCCCCCAGGCATGAGTCCAGATTTCGTGGTCCACCCCATTACAACGTCGTGCGTCGGGGGTCTGGGCACATGTGGTCGGAGGATCGCGCCGCATCGCTAGTGCATCCGCGACGCGGCTCGATGTGGAGCCCGATTTTCTCCACGCCGAGGTCGCTGATGCGTCGCCGACATTGCGGACGCATTGCCGATGCATCTGTGATGCACCCTGAGATCCGACGACGCGAAACAATGCAACATCTTGAAGAATCTCGGCCGGACCCCCGGACCACATCTTTCTACTCATTTTTCACAGACCGGTTCGATCTGCAGGGGTCCCGGGGGCCCGAGTCGTGCCAAAGCGTGCGACTCAAACAAATTGCGACGCAAGGAGTCGAGTAGGTGATCGAGTACATACTTGATTGTCACAAAAAAATGAGGTGTTCGTCGGATCTACGAAGGAATACATAGAATGCCCCGTGTATCTACGAGCAGTACACGTCTGTTCCGCGACTTCGATCAGAACACCATTTTTGGGAGGTAGATCGATTCTGTAGTCGATCCCCTATTCGAAGGATCGAAGGGCATCGGCGATGCGGCACGATCCCCCCGACCCCAGCCAAGGCTGGACCTGAACAATATTTTGGCCATCTCGTAGGCCGTGTTGTTTTTCGTCTTGTGTTGCATGCGAGGCGAAGCGAAGGCAAACCGAGGAAGGACGAAAAACAAAACGAAAACGAAAAACGCCGTTTGGTCGGCGTCACCCCAACATACGTATACTATATGTGCTTCGCCCCCTCAGGGGCGACGCGCGCACCGAGAACTCTTATAGTATATGTGTCGTGGTGGGCGCTTTCTGGCCACACAGCTCGGGAAACGATATACTACAAGATGGGTATACTATATGTTCCGGTCGGACGTGCGCCTCCAAGGCGGACATTCAGTATAGTATGTCTCATTGCGTCCCATTCGGGTTCAGCCCCGACCCCAGCTGCTGGGCCTCCGTTCACTGCTTTGGGGGGCCTCCGGAGGCGGCTCCGGAGGCACGGCTTCTGCGTGCTCACGGGCGGCCCGGGCCGCGGGCTGGCGCCAGCCGAGGCGGCGCAGAGCCCATACAGCCAAGACGTTGAATTGGGGACAACTCTTCATTGAGGGTAAAAGTCGGGTGTAGCCAGGACCCCAGGTAGGGGGACCCGGTTAGTGGTAGGGCTCTGGAGCCCTTCAATTGGCCAGAATCACTAAACAAGGCCTGCCCTAGCTGGACTTTTTCGGGTGATGGCAGTTCAGGTCAGTGGAACGGGGTGGGGGTGGCGTCCCCCAGTACACATCACGAAAACAGGTCCCACTAATCCCAGTTCTGCCAACGCCCGAAAAAGAACCCCTAACCGTGATACGTATCACGATGAAGACGGAACCTCACTGAGGTCCGCGTCTTTGCATTAGGGGCACAGGGGGGCTTCGATACATCTGCAGAAAGGACCCCCTATTCCTAATGTGTTCGGCCCTCCTAATTTCGGTCCCCTCTCATAGGGTCAGGGGTCCCTTTTATTACTAACCAACTTTTGGTACAGAATAGGGAAACAAACAATGACATGAACATAAAAATAACAACTCGGAGGTCTGCGCGGGTTCCTCGGATCGGCGCTGGGGGCCCCTGGCGGCGCCTCTGGCGCCGCCCCTGGCGCGCGCCGCGCGCCATGGAGAAATCCGCGCGGACCTCCGAGTTGTTATATCCTACCTAGGCTCTGCCTAGAAGGGTTCTTACTCTCTTAGCTTAAAGGGGCCGGGCAGTGGAACACGCCCCGGGCGGTTCCCCCAGTCCCCTGGGAGCGGTTCCCCCCAGTCCCCTGGGAGCTTTAGCTTTAGGTTTAGCTTTAGCTTTAGCTTAGCTTTAGCTTAGCTGTAGCTTAGCGTTTAGCTTAGCGTTTCGCTTAGCGTGTCGCTTAGCTTTTCGCTTAGCGTTTAGCTTAGCTTTAGCTTAGCTTTAGCTTAGCTTTAGCTTAGCTTTAGCTTAGCTTTAGCTTAGCTGCAGCTTAGCTTTAGCTTAGCTTTAGCTTAGAGTTAGCTTAGCTTTAGCTTAGCTTTAGCTTAGCTTTAGCTTAGCTTTAGCTTAGCTTTAGCTTAGCGTTAGCTTAGCTGTATCTTAGCTTTAGCTTAGCTGTTGCTCAGCTTTGAATTAGCTTTAGCTTAGCTTTAGCTTAGCCTTAGCTTAGCTTTAGCTTAGCTTTAGCTTAGCTTTAGCTTAGCGTGACTGTTACTACTAATGCTGGTTTCCTAGGGGTTCCAACTTCTAGGCAGGGTCGCACTGGGATAATGTTTATGTCAGTATTCGTTTCCCTACAGAATGTCGAGGGGAGAAATATTGGGACCATGACCAAGATGTCGCTGGATGTTTTGTTGATGCCGATCTTGGTCATGGTCCATGTCGGCCGTCGCCGATTCGCGAGGATGATCTGCGAATTGACGCTGACCAAGATGGACTGTGACGAAGATCGACACTACGTTTCCGCACTCAGTCTTGGTCATGGTTCCCGCCCTGTTTCCCTCTAGAAGGGGCTCTGGTTTACGGGACGTTCCTTAGAATTGGGTCGGGGCACGCATTCGTGGCCGAGACTCGCCGTGGCCAAAGCAGCTCCTCCTCGTTCCTCGCGCAGCGTTCCTTCTGCTTGCACGACGAGTGGCTGCTCCAGTCTGGGCTCTGTTCCTCGGCTGCTGCCTCCGGCGCCCGTTTTCGGACGCGGGGCCGTCAGCCGTCGTACATAGATCGGGGTCGGAAAACCAGCCTTGGGCCTGGGCCAGGGGCCTCTCTGGGGCGACGGATGGGACAAACAACCTACCGCTTCACATCGTCGGACGTGTCGCGGCAGACGGCGCCGTCGCAGGGCCCTGGGACAGTCGAGCAATTGCGCTGCCGAGGAAGCACTGCGTGGGCATTTCATATTGCACCCTGCTTTGTTCGAATTCGCTATGGACGTGTGTCTTTGTGGTGCGACGCAGCGTTCGGCGCCGACTTCCCAGTGCAGCGCCTGCCACACCGTGCGGCCCTGGCAACGCCCTGCGACCATTGCCAGGCGTCGAGAAAATGCGACGCTTTGCGACGTTGGCGCGCCTAACGCTCCAGCCCCCTGCGGACCTCCTCTGGTGTAGAGACAATGCCGCATCTGCCACGCTTGGTGACATTGGCGCGCGCTGCGCAGCAAAATTACCCGAGACGTGCCCAAGCCCTTCTCCACTAGAGGCGAATACTTCCATGAACGCTCCATGCAAATAACATGTCAAGTAGACACGATCTGCGCTGCCATCATCTCCGCCGTGCCTCCAAGGAGCCCACGAAAGAGGTAACAGTCGCGCAGTTCGCAGCCCCCGAGGGAGCCGCGAAGTCTCGAATGGATCTGCGTTGCCCTCCACCTCCGCCGTGCCTCCCAGAAGCCCACGAAGGTGGCGACAGTTACGCAGTCCGCCGCCCCCTAGGGAGTTGCGAGGTCTCGGCTGGATTTGCTCACTCCCCTACTCCGCCGTACCTTCCAGAAGCCCACGAAGTGGCGACAGCTGCGCAGGTCGCAGCCTCCCAGGGAGCTGCGAGATCTCGGCTTGACCTGTTTACCCTGGGGACCCACGAAAGTGGCGACAATTGCGCAAGTTGCGAGGCTTCGGCTGGATTTGCTTACTCCCCTACTCCGCCATGCCTCCCATTAGACCGCGAAGGTGGCGACAGTTGCGCAGTTCGCAGCCTCCCGTCTCCCAGCGAGCTGCGAGGTCGCGGCTGGATCCGTTTATTCCGCCTTTCCGCCGTGCCTCCCAGGAGCCCACGAAAGTGGCGACAGTTGCGCAATTCGCAGCCCCCTAGGGAGCTGCGAGGTCTCGGATGGATTTGCTCACTCCCCTGCTCCACCGTACCTTCCAGAAGCCCGCGAAGGTGGCGACAGTTGCGCAGGGCGCAGCCTCCCAGAGAGCTGCGAGATCGCGGCTGGACCCGTTTACTCACCTACTCCGCCGTGCCTCCCAGGAGCCCACGAAGGTTGCGACAGTTGCGCAGTTCGTAGCTTCCCAGAGAGCTGCGAGGTCCTGGTTGGTCCGTTTACTTCACTACTCCGTTGTGCCTCCCAGGAGCCCACGACAGTGGCAACAGTTGCGCAATGTTTAGCCACCCAGGGAGCAGCGCAGGCGAAGGCAGGAGGAGGGGGAAGGAGGAGAAGGAGACGCGACCGCGGTGCTCTATTCAGAACGAGAACCCAACACTTGGAGGAATCGGGAAACAACTTCCGTCCTTCCTCCCTTTTCCAACCTCCTTTCTCGCTCCTCCCTCCTCCGCTCTCCCCCTCCTCTCCTCGCTCCTCCCTTCTCGCCACCGTGCCCCGCGGCACGTAGAGGCCCAGCTGCGACGCTCTGGGAGCGCCGGGACCGACGGCGCCCCCACCCCCTGCGCGCCCCCTGTGGTGACGCGACATGCAACGCTGGCCACGCTCTGGGTGCCTACCCATCTCGAATACCAAGAGCGAATACCTTAGTAGGATAGATCGCGGCGTGTGTCCGAAGCGCTGAGCTTCAAGCTTGGTTATCACTACGTGATGGCGGAAGTCCTGGAAGTCCCCACCCCTAGCGCACCCCCTCTGGCGTCTAGGAGGTGCCACGCCTGCCACATCTTGCGACCCTGAGGCGGATAGCGCCCCCATCACGTGCGGACCCCTTGCGGCGTCTGCCACGCTTTGCGACCCTGAGGCGTGTAACGCCCCCACCCTGCGAACTCCTTTTCTGGCGTCGGGAAAATGCCACGCCTGCCACGCCTTTCGAACCTGAAATGGATAGCGCCTCAACCCTTTGCGAACCCCCTGTGGCGTTGAGAGAATGCCACGCCTGCCATGGTTTGCGACCTTGAGACGGATAGTGCCCCGCCATGCGGATCCTTTTGTGGCGTCGGGAAAGTCCCACTCCTGCCCCGTTTTGCGACCCTGGGACGACTAGCGCCCCCACCCCCTGCACCCCACCTCTAGCGTACTGAAGGTGCTACGCCTGCCACGTCTTGCGACCCGCCAGGTGAACACTAGCGGTTTATCGTCCTCCCTCTCCTATTTGTGTGCGGTGTATTTGTGTGTTGTGTATCTGTGTCTTTGTGTGCATGTGCGACTGCATGCTAACTTGGGGTCTGATGCACGCCCGATTGCAGGTGAGGAGAAGCGGGAGGGGGGGTGATGTGAGGAGCCGCGTGCGGGACGCGGGTGGGAAGGACACCATTAAGCACTGAGCATGTGGGGACGCATCCTGGACGCAAACCCGGCCCCCCAGGAAGGGGTTCAGACCTCAGGGGGCTCATGACCAAAATAACGACGTCGGGGCTGTGGGGATCTTGCTCGGGCCCTCTGGGCTTCGGCCAGAGGGGCCTGTGCACCGTTCCCAATGACGGGCCGCGTTTCCACCACCACCGCTACCATAGGTAGGAAGGGGTGAGGAGTTTTTTTCCAGCAGTTTCATTTCTCACGTGGTGAGGTAGGTAGGAAGGGGTGAGGGAGGAGGAGAAGAAGGAGGGGGAGGAGGAGGAGGAGGAGGAGGAGGAGGAGGAGGAGGAGGAGGAGGAGCAGGAGGAGGAGGAGCAGGAGGACGAGGACAAGGAAAAGGGCCTCCCCATCCTCCCCTCTCCCCCGAGCTACCTGTGGTAGCGTTGGTGGAAAATAGGCCCCACACCCCAGGGCCCAGGATGGCCCTGGCCAGGCACGGTCGGTGACGCGCGGGCGCCCCCCCTGCGCTGGAGAGGTGTGCGAGCGGGGCGCGGGGGCCGCCCTGGAGCGCCTGGGGCAGCTGGCGGGCCTGTGGCGGCAGCTCGGCCTGGACAACAGCAGGCCCGGCCGCCGCTCCTGGGAGGGCGAGATTCCGCATCTGCGCTGGCAGAGCGTCGGTCGAGGCACGCGCCGTGCGGCGCCATCCCGCCAAGCCCGGTCCGATCCTGCGTGATCCGGCTTACTCCCGTGCTGCTACCCCGCCTGAGCGGCCCCTAATGCGGGCCAGATAGCCTTGCATCGCTACAGTCGGACCGAGGTATAAGCTCGAGGTCTGTTCGGGGAGGGTACCCCAATGTTCTTCGTGCTAGTTGGATGTTCTCGTGCATCCTGGGGAAGGTGTCCTTTGGTGTTCTGTCTGTTTGCTTTGGCCGACGGAGGGTCTCATATCCTTGAGGGGTGCTCCTCTGACCTAGGTCCAGCTGTATCACGAAGACCTCCCAGGAGTTGCCTCTGACAGAGCAGGTTCGGTAGCAAATCATGGGAGCCTGGTGTGCCCTCTTCATTCCGTTTTTAGCGTCGATCAGCGCCGAGGAGCGTCTGGGAGTCGATGAGATAGCGCCGATTTAGCGTCGGCTAGCGTCGACCAGCGTCGATTCGCAAGAGCCGACAAGATGGCATGGGAGGCTCCCAGGAGTTGCCACCGAAAGCAGGGACAAGGTCCTGTTCTCGGAGGTCTCCGGCGGCCGTTCGGGACGATCCAGGCACGCCCGGAACCCCCTCGGCGAGGCGCAGCCGCTGGAACGTAACTGTCCCGAGGCCAGGATACCGCCGAGAACTGACGAACACGCCCGACAAAAACCCGACCTCGCATCTCGAACCGTCCTCCCTCGGAAGCCGGGCGAAGGCTGCTAAATCCGTGGCTGCTAAAATCGACCTCCGGGAAGTTGTCTTCGTCCTTCCGGGAAGAAGTCCGTTGATTGCTTCGCGTGCCGCGCCTCATTCCGGGAAGTTGTTTTTTCCTTCCGGGAGGGCCGTTTTAGCAGCCACGGTTTTAGCAGCCCTCGCCCAGCTTCCTACTCCCCTCGCAGGGACAAAGTCATGTTCTCGGAGGTCTGCGCCCGGAGGCCCGGCTGCCGCCGCTACGACGTCTCCCTGGCGCTGGCGGGGCTCCCCGCCGACGGGCCCGGGCCGCCCGGGGAGGCGGCGGACCCCGCCTGGGGCGAGCTGCAGGGCCACATCGACCGGTGGGCTCGGCCCGTGCTGCGGGCTTCCGGCCTGCTCCGGCCAGGCTGCCAGGCTCCTCCTCCTCCTCCTCCTCCTCCTCCTCCTCCTCCTCCTCCTCCTCCTCCTCCTCCTCCTCCTCTACCTTCTCGTCGGCCTTCTCCTCCTCCTCATCCTCCTTCTCCTCCTCCTCTTCCTCCTCCTCCTCCTCCTCCTCCTCCTCCTCCGCCTCCCCAGGGCGACGGCGACGGGTCGGAGGGCGTGGGGCACCAGGACCGCGCCGGTTGCGTGGTGAGCGAGCCAGGCGCGCCTGCGCAGGACTTCCACCAGGACGGGATGGAGCCTGGGCTCGTGAACGCGTTCATGCCGCTCGTGCCCGTCGTCGCCTCGAACGGTCCCACCGAGTTCCGCCCAGGCTCTCACCGCTCCGCGTGGGACTTGGATTCGGGCTCCGACGGCGGCTGCGCGGCGGACAGCGACGAGGAGAGGCCTGCGGTCGCTCCCGAGGTAGGCAGGGGGGACCTGCTACTCTTCGATTACCGCGTGTTCCACCGCGGCCTCGCCAACTGCAGCGCGGAGCCGCGCCCCGTCGCCTACATAGTGTACGCGCGGCACGGCCTGAGCGATCGCCACAACTTCCCAGACGCCTCTCTGGTCGAGGCTGTGGCGCGGCTCCCGCCGGGCGACGCTCAACAGAAAAGTCAGCGTGGGGGCTTTCTCGCCCCGCAGATCCATCCTAAGTCTCGCGCGACGCTTTGGCTGGCTCGTGGTTGCCAAGCGTCGCTGCCTGCATCACCCGTGGTGAGCAGGCGGCGGGGTCTTGCGAGGGGGTCGCGGCATCGTGGGGGCGCAGCCCCACTGCCCCAAACGGGTAGCACTGGGGCTGGGTGGAGGAGAACACGCTTACAAAGACTGGCGCAGGTTTGCATCTCTGCGCAAGTGTGACGTGGAGCTGATGCGTGGACAACGTTTGCCAGCGTTGGCCCCAAGCAGCGGGTCTTGCACTTTCGATGTGCGCTATGCGTTGTACACTTTACGTGGTGAAAGCTGCGTCGTACCCACGCCGTGCAATGGATTGGGGCGATGTCTGTGGTGCAAGCCATGTGCTATAATATATATATATATACATATATGTATGAACATATCTCTATGTTCTGTATAGATATAGTGGAAGTTGCGGGTGCTTTTTTTGTGGTGGAAGCTATGAAGGCAATCTACGTCATGCAACTAGTTTGTGTCATCTCCTGATTCGTCAATCCCATTGCTCGCGCAACCATCCCGCCCTCCCACCCGCGACTTGTTTTACAAAACCCATGCGGCCGCGATCGCGATGACTGCTTTGCCCTGGCTGGTAAACCTTTGCGGCCGCGCTGGCGCGAGCAAGCTCGCGCGCAGAGCGGCCAACTGGTTTGGCACAACCCATTCGGCTGCGATGGCGGTTACCAGTGGCAATTTCCCACGATGGTCCGCGGGCGCTTCAATGCGGGGCGTTGACTCGGGCGGGCACGGTATCATGATTACGTCGGCACCGGCGGCAACGATGATGATAGTAACGATGGTGGTGGCGATGGTGACGATGACGACGGCGAGGCCAACGATGGTGCCCATGCTGGTGGCGAGTTGATCGATCATGGCGGCGATGACGGCGGTTGTCGATGGCGGTGACGTGATGCGGCGGCGCTGATGAGAGTGATGGTGAAGAAGTGCGCACGCAAAAACACCAGAATCCTTGCCAACCATTTGTTACCAAGCACGTGTTTGTGTGTTCACCTGCTGTTGACGAACTGTATGTTGATTTTCTTCGAGAGCCAACGGTCCCAGCACAGTTTCGACACGCGCGTGTGGCGGCGCGCGCGTGTGGCCCGCATGGTAACATGTGATGTGGGGTCGCGCAGCAGTCGCATGCTGGATCAACGCGGATACACCGAGCGGTGAGATGAGAGTGAGGGATCGGATGGTTTTAGCAGCAAGTGCCCGCGGGCTGAGCACCTGCACGATTTGGAATGGCACGCCCACGGTTTTTTATGTCTTTATGTTGAGATGTTTGCAAAGTTGGTGGGTTCGGTATGGCTTCAACATGTGCGCGCGCGTGGGGACTACTTGTTCGGTTGCTGTTTTTTGAGACATGATCGATTGATATAAAGATGTGTGTGTGTGTGTGCGCATCACATTCTTGACAAAGATTGGGGGGCGGGGGGACGATGCAAGGCTTGGCTTGAATGGTGTGAGTTCAACTGGAGAAGAACCGATGAGGCAGAGCAAGATGTAATTTGCAGTGTCCGCGGGGGGGGGGGGCGACAATTCTGGGGGAGAAGGGAGGGTGATGGAGTGTAATCTTCTTTTGAAAGAAGAATCAACGGGCTGTAATCTGAGGGACGTAAGGATTTGTGAGCCTGCGCGTGCGAACACCTCCTATGCTCGGAACACATCCTACCCGTCCACCCGCTACATGTTGTCCAAAGTGTCGAGGCCGTTATTCTAGCTACTGATCTGAGTTGTTCTGCATTTTCCGACCCGCGCAATTGCGCGCGGACCTTTTTTGTGTAGACCCCAACCTGGGAGTTTGAATGATGACCACGACGACCACATCGGCGACGGCGGTGATGATGATGGCCATGGTGGCCGCGATAATGTCGAGGGCGACGGACACGGCGACGACAAGACGATGGTAATGATGACGACGGCGGTGATGATGACCATGGCGATGGTGATGGTGGCGAAGCTGGTCACGACGATGGGCGCGCGATGGGTGAACAGTCGGGACTGGCTTCGCTGAACACCTGATTGCCTGCATCTGTGTCTGAATACGCAGCTCCATCCTGAAATATTTCAGCCAGCTGTGTTCGGATACGTTTGTGTAGGAACGGGCGCGCGTGTGGCCCGTACAGCATTACTTGTCAGAGAAAGCCCGGGAGATCGACATTTCACGGTGTCCTGGAAGTGCGCATATATTGTTGAATGAAGTCGGCACGCGAGAGAATGGCATGAAACATATGAAGCAATCTGTCTTTCTGTTGAGTTTAGCAAGTGTGTGCACATACTTTCTTTGCGCGTTGTGTTCATTTGAACCTGAAGAGCACCAACTTGAAACGCTTGAGGAACCAGTAGTTTTGACATGATTTCGACTTGCGCGCGCGCAAGGGCGCGGTTGTGTGACCTGCGTGGTGTTGTCTGACAGGGCGTGTAGCATAACACGGTTGCTAGATCAACGCGCGCGCACCGCGTAGCATTTTGTGGACACATGTGTTGGGGGAGGTCAACATTGGCACGGATGGGGCATACGCTGTCTAATCTAGGATGAGCCTCCGCGCTGGAGTTTTACTATGGAGGAGTCCCTGTGAGGCAGTGGTGTAGTGCAAACTATGGGATGCATGTGGGGCAGAACTCCCAGGAGACCCACCAGCGCAAGAGGTTTGCACGGGCGCCCATCAACCGAAAACGTAACAGGTCCAGCCCGCGCACGTTGCGCCTACGAGGTGTCCACAAGCGCCCACAGGCGGAAGCCTTGCAGACCCAGCCAGCTTGAAAGGCGCCCACGAGGCTTCCACGACGCGGGCAACGGACGCCCACAAGCCGACAACCCCCCCGTTCCAGCCAAGCACTACAGACCACATCAAGAACCGCTGAGTGCAAGGCTTGCTTTGGGGGAAGACTCCGGGGCATCGGTTCTAAAGTGGGAGTTTGTATCTTGTATAAGGAGCACATTTGGTGGACCTCCTTCTCGTGCTTGCGATCCCACGAGCCACGTGCCCACTTCCCCGCCTGGGACCGTGGGTCTCTGCTGCCGTGGAGCACGGCGGTGGGGCGCCGTGGGGAGGCAGGTTCCCTGTCCTTCCAGGAGGGCCAGAAGATAGCACCAGCTCGTCGACGTCCCAACTCCTGCCGAGGTCTGAGGCAGTCCAGATCGATCTGTAGGTCTGGAGTGCTATTGTTTAGCACTCTGGAAGGCCAGGGTCGTGCGCGGAAGCGGGCGGGTGGGGCCAGGCGTCCAGGGGCCAGGTGCCGCAACGGGGCCTCGGCCTCCGATCCCCGGGGTGGGGCTCGGACCTCCTGGGCGTCCCCATCATGAAAAAGGTCACGGCGCTGGGGGGTTCGGGCCCGCGCTTTCTTCGCTCGCCTTTCTTCCTCGTTGGCAGCAAGGAGCAGAGGAAAGGATCGAGTGTTGGCTCGTTGGCCCAATCCTGGCAGTCCTGAGCGTGCGCACGGCAGGCCTGGACGCCCATCCCTTCTTCGCATCCGGATGTCGAGCTTGAGCGCCCTGTGGCAAGCCGGCCACGGCTCCCAGTGGGCCGCGGCATCCGTTGGAGGAGGAGGAGGAGGAGGAGGAGGAGGAGGAGGAGGAGGAGGAGGAGGAGGAGGGGGAGGAGGAGGAGGAGGAGGAGGAGGGGGAGGAGGAGGAGGAGGAGGAGGAGGAGGAGGAGGAGGAGGAAGAGGAGGGGTAGAGGAGGAAGAGGTCGAGGAAGGGTGCGCGAGCCCCGCCGTCGCCCCTCCCAGCGCCGCTGGCCCCGCGCCCCGAGTGCCCGAGGCGGGGCCTCCCTCCGGAAACGTGAGGCGTGGCGTCTTCTCGGCCCGCTCCGGGCGGCCCCGAGGGCGCGAGGGCGGCCCTGGAGGGTTTTTCCGAAGGGCCTAGGCGACCCGTCCTCCTCCTCCACCTCCCCCTCCTCCTCCTCCTCCTCCTCCTCCTCCCTCCTCCTCCTCCTCCGCTGTTTCCGCTGTTTGCCGCGCCATGAAGGTCTGTGCCTTGCAGCGCCACTCGGCGGCCGAAACCGCCGCCAGAGGAGGGGGGAGGAAAGCCCGTCCCGCCCAGGCGCGCGGGGCGGCGGAGGAGCGGGGGCCAGGCCTGGCGAGGCGCAGAGGCCCCGCGGAGGAGCGGAGGAGCGGAGGAGCGGAGGCGCCAGAGGACCCCGCCAGGAGGAGCAGAGGAGAGCCTGCCTGGGCCTGGGGAGGAGAGGGGCGGGGTCCAAGGGCCAAGGCGGCAGTCCGAGGGCCTCCGAGAGAAGGGGGGAAAGGGCCCCACTGGGAAAGGGAGGGGGAGAAGCCTCGGACTGCCTCGAGATGCAGAATTGGGATGTGGCCCGTCGCGCTGCCGCCCAGGATATCCGCCCCTGTCCAGCAGCTTATCCGTGCCTGGGCGGCAGCGCGCAGGCGCTGGGACCAGGTGGGCAGAAGGCCCACCTGGTGTGCCTCCCCCTAACCCCTCCAGAGCCAGAAGGCCAACGACAAGGAATCCCTGGGCCAGGCCGTGGATAAGGGAGCAAGAAGGGGGTTAAGGGGGAGGCACCAAATTACGGTCCCTAGGGACCCCTATGTCGCGGCCCCCTCAGGCGCCGTCGGCCGCGAGCTCGCCGAGCCTCGAGAGCCGCGCCCTCTCAGAACTCGCCGTGCTGGTGGTCCTGCACTGATCCTTGTCGAGGACGGTCTTGTCGGCCCACCCCCTCGCCTCGTCAGCGAAGTCGGGGCACTCCTCCGCCTCGATGGACCACGTCGGTAGTCCACGATCTTGAGGTACCGCCTGATTGTGTTGTCCTCGATCTCGCGGTACTCGACTCAGTCGTGCTGGTCGAGGTAACTCTGGTTGACTCTGCAGTGCCCAACCTTGTGGCCCCCGACTCAGTCACACTAGTCATCCTGGTATGGCTTGACTCTGTAGTGCACGAGGTGTGGTTCTCGACTCGGTCGTGCTGGTCATCGCGATACTGTTTGTGACTGTGATGCCAAACTTGTGGTGCTCGGGCCAGTCATGCTGGTTTAAGCA
This sequence comes from Prorocentrum cordatum, assembly GCA_963575745.1. NCBI lineage: Eukaryota > Dinophyceae > Prorocentrales > Prorocentraceae > Prorocentrum > Prorocentrum cordatum. The sequence continues at coordinate 147,867 of CAUYUJ010017934.1, forward strand.
GTGGCTTGCCAGCTGGCCCTCGAACCTGTGGTGCTCGACACCGTCGTGCTGGTCGAAGTGGTAGCGCTTGGCTCGGTGATGCTCGAACCTTCTCCATTCAACTCGGTAGTGCTGATTGAGTGGTACGCTTGACTCCGTGATGGTGAGCTCTTGGTACTGGGCTCGGTCGCGCTGGTCGAGTGGTACTGCTTGGCTGCGAGGCGCTCGAACTCATAGTGCTCGACTCAGCCGCTGAGGTACTTGTCGTGCTGGTTGCGGGTCGTTGGGAGGTCGGCTTGTTGCTGGTGATGTGGAATAGGTTGTGGGCGCACTAGGGGCCTCCATGCACCGACTTCAAGTGGGGTTCTTGGCGGCCCCACCTCGTCCCGCTATGGCTAGGGGTCACGGTGCCCTCGGTGGGGGCGAACCCCAGGCCCAGTGATTCTTCTGTTGTCGATGAGGAATATCTCGGCTGCCCTATGCTTCGCCCATTGGGCGCTCGGGAGCTCCTTCTCCGCCGTGGGAATGGTGGGGGTGGCGAGCTAGGGCGGACCGCGGGGGCGCGGGTAGTTGCGTCCTACCCCCCCCCCCCCTGCCCCTCACCATCCCCCCTGGTGGGCGCGGGCAGTGCTCGTCCTGCCCCCCCACCCTTCGAGCCCGTCTCGAAGTTTGATCCTTGCCTCACCAGGGCAGCGTTGACTTGTGCATGGTGTAGTGGGCATGACGTCTGGCTGGTACCTCTGAGCCCTGGCTGTGCTGCTGCTATGTGCATCACTGCTGCAAAACGTGGCGACTTGTGCCTGGGGTGTTCCCACGCATTCGGGGCTTCCCCAGGACTTGCCCCCTGACAACTCGTGCAAAACTTGGCGACGTTGCCTGAGGTGTTCCCTCGCATTCGGGGCTTCCTCAGGACTTGCGTCCTAACTATTTTGTACGTGTCGTCAAAGCTCTTCGTCGCGTTCATCATCATCAAACTGTGCTCGATCAGCATTCATCGAGTTGGTGGTCCTGCCCATAGCCTTGTCGGGTCGGTCCTGCAGGGCCCACTCCCTCGCCTCCTCCAACCAGGTCGGGGCGCTTCCTCGCCTCGCTGGGCAGCGGTGGTCGTCCCGGCCCATCTCCCTGGTCTTGTGGTGGTCGAGCGGCTGGAAAAAGTGGGCCACGTCGTCGTCGATGTGCCATCCGTTGGCATCGCTGGGCGTCTCGCCAAAGCGCCATCTTATCTGCTTCATCAGCGCCGTCGCGATGGCCTGGCACAACCTGTTCGGGTACTCCTTGGCCGCCGTGGTGCGCCACTGGCCGTCGTCGTTGATGCCCGCCAGCTCAGCGTGGTAGTTGGACGTGTGTAAGCACCTCCCGCCTCCAGGCAGCCAACTTATCTCCGAGCGGAGAGTTGGGAGGGATACCGCCAGAAGGCTTGTGGACTTCCTCGAACGCGCCCCGCAGGTGCACTGGTCGAAGGTGATCAGCTCGACTCCCTGCTGGCCCAGGAGGTGGCGCGTCTCGGGGAGCCTCCAGGAGCTGGCGAAATGCTCCTCGGTGGGCTCGCACGGGTGCTCGAGCATGCATGGGGCGCCAAGGTTGAGGCGCATGTACAGGAGCTCCAGCTGTGTCCTGTATAGGCGATTGCCTGTCGCTACTTGTTCCATCTCTGGTCGGGAGAGGTAGCGGAGGCCCCACAAGCTGTTGCTGCTCCTCAGGGGTCTTGGTGGTCGACCCCTGCAGGCGTTGGGGGGCAGGTGACGCGCTCGGCTCCAAGTCTCGCACGGTGGTCCGCCGATGACTCCTGCCAGCCTCCCTGCCTGTGCCATGCTTCGCCACTTGTTGACTGCAACTTCTGATGTCAGGTCGCCGAAGGTCGGGTCGTTGGCCACGTCCAGGCTGAGCATGTGTATGTCGCATGAGGCCCGGCTGCTTACGCGGTCGAACCAATCCTGAACGTCTCCCTCTCGGCGGCGACCGCTGAACAGATGCAGCGCGTCTAATGTCCGAGCTGGCCTGGGCCTGGGTATAGTAGCTGGCGGCGGCGGCGGTTCCTCGATGAAGGGGAGCTCGAGGTCCTGGTAGTTGCCGCTGTTGCTGTCGTCGCTGTCCTCGTCCGTGTGTATCTCTGGAGGGCGAGCAGGGACTGCAGGCTTCTCTGCCCAGTCAATGGGCCTGCCAGCCCTTCTCTTCGCCTGCTGTTGGTCCCGCACCACTTGCTGGTGGTGCTGCAGCTCGGATTTGCTGAGAAGCGCTGGACGTGTCCTTCGCCAGTGTCGAGCGCACCTGCGCGCACGCAGCAAGTGCTTGACCAGTCTGTTCGTGGTGTGGTAGTCCATGCCGCATCCGTAGCAGACCGAGCCCGTTGCCCACGAGATGGGATGCCCCGACGAGGTGTGGTCCTTGGTGATGTGGGCTCGTAATACTGCTGCACTGAGCTCTGTACGTCCGCAGTGATAGCAGAGGTACTTTCGCTGCTGCTCGAATTGCTTGTCTGGGAAGGGCGAGATGGCTTCCGTGTTGGTCCAACGCTGGAGTCGTAGCCGCCATCGAGCGTGGTGGTCGCGATCGTACTGGCGGGCTTTGCCGCGTTGGCAAGCTTTCTTGACTACGCTGAGGTAGCTTTTGTAGTCGTTCCTGGCCCAGTCCTTCCAGTCGTCGAGTGTGTATGCTCCACCACGCTCGTCAGGTCCTGTGTGGTCGCGGACCCAGTCTAGATCGCGGCGGAGTAATGCCACCCATCCATAATTCCCGTCCCATGCTTGGCTGAGTAATCGGCGGAGGTGTAAGGGACCCCAGTTGAGGCATCTACCGAATAGCCGAAGTCTCTCGAGGCGTAGGACGATGTCGGGGGGCAGCTTGTCGACTCCTTCAAGGATCTGGGTGTTCGTGACCTCCTTCTTCTGTCGCACTTTCCATGTAATCCTCTGTGCGGCAGCGTAGTTCACGATGTACTGGTTGTTGAAGTTCCTGGCCTGGCCTGCTGTGAGTTCGGGTCAGGTGGACGCGTTGTATAGCAGCTGGGATAACACACTGTCGGCTAGGTAGGCCTTGTCTTTGACGGCCAGCTCTGAACGACGATGGACTTCACGATGGAGAGGCCGCGTGGATGTCGCAGCGGTAGCTACTTTCACTGCGACATCCACCCCAGGAGATGCGTTGTCGGCTACGTAGGTCCCGAGGAGCTTGTGGTGGCGGACTACCTCGACGTAGCTCTCCGCGAGGGGGGCCTCGATCCTCGGCACTCCATTGGGATAGAAGTTGGCCCGAGCTTGCCGGCTTCCAGGCCCACTGAAGTCGATCATCACCTTGGTCTTGGCGAGCTGCAGCTGGAGGCCGAAGGTGCTGGTGGCGCAGTAGACGGCCTCGCAGAACCCCGTGGCCTCGGTCTGAATGTGGTCGGGGCTGGTGAACACGTGCATGCCCGTGAGGTCATCGACGAACGATAGGCCGTGGGGTTCGTGCTCTTGGAGCGGTCCTTCTAGTGGGTCGGTGGCGCATGCGAAGCTGCTCTCCAGGGGCATGCCCTGGGCCCTGAGCCCTCGCTGTGCCAGGTAGCTGTCGATCATGCGGTGGACTCGGCCGAAGAGCAGATTGAAGTCCGCGCCGGCGAGGGGCACGCCAGGCCTCGTTCCATTGTGCGGCGCCATGAAGCTCTGGGAGAACCTGTGCGATGTCCACCTATTGCGATACCCTTCGGCGATGAGGGCAGCCAGGTGGGAGCCATCCAACACTGTGTCGAGAATCCCTGGGTTGGCCATGAGGTGCTCCAGCTGCGGCTGGGCCCATAGGGGAACTTCTAGGTTGTCTAGCGCCTCCCTGACTTCGTCCTCTTCGCCTGGGATGCCGTGGACCAGCTGGACGACAACCGAGTAGAAAGCCTCCTTTAAGTCATAGCAGCTGATCATGGAACACTTCCCTTGGGCCTGGCTTCTCTCGGTGAAGAGGCGCGCTGCTAGCACTGCCATGTCAGCCCCTCGCTTTGGCCGGCCGCCAACCTGGATGTCCTCCAGCGCTATGGCGAGGGTGGTGTTAAGCATGGCCCTCAGGTATTCATGGTGGTGCTTGCCCAGGACGTTGTTTAAGAGGATCTCGCGATCGGCTAGGAGGTATCGGGGGTCGCCCTTGCCTTTGGGGATGGCGACCAGATCCCCGCCCTTGAAGCTCAGCGGCTCCCGCACCGTGGTCGCCACCTTGGTGAGGAGGGGGTGCAGTATCGCGGCTGCCACTGCAGGAGCCGCCCTGAGAACGGCGTTCGTGAGCCCGTCAGGGCCTCCTTGCGCCCCAGCCTTGGCCGCGGCGAACTGGGCCTGGCAGACGTGCAGGGGCATCACCATGGAGAGATCCAGCGTTCCGTCGAAGGGCCTGGTCTTGCTGTCCTGGTTGTACTTCTGGGCAAGGTCGTCCGCTGACACGATCTTGCCTGTCTGTATCTTGGCGAAATGGTTGGGCTCCTGGTCCGCCATGTCCTGGGAGTTGTGGACCACCTCCCCATCCTTGTCGAGCCTCATCGGCTTTCCCGCTGGAAACCGCGCCTTCCTCCCGCCGTACCTTAATAGGTCACGGTCGGCCTTCCACTGGGCCGCCGCGTCGTTCGCCGCAGAGGCGGAAGACGCAGTTGAGGCTAGCCGGCCGAGGAAGGCGCTTCGGTCCTTCTCGACGGCCGCGGCAATGAGCAGCCCAGACCTGGTGAGGAAGGAGTGGATGGCCATGGCGTAGACCATGGGCGAGATCGTCCAGTTCAGGAAGCGGTGCGCATAGTAGTGGATGTCAAGGATGGTGCCATCGTCGTCGCCACGCTCTGTGCTCCACAGGGCCAATGAGGCGCCGACCTCTCCTCCAAGAAGGGAGTGGGCGTGGGCTACTAATCGTCCAGGTCGGTCGTCATGGGCTTCTGCTCTGAGCACTGCACGATGGACTCGAAGTGTGAGGCACCTGGCACGGATTAGGCCCATGGTGGCCTTGGTGACGTAGGGCTTCCTCGCTGCCTTGACGGCCTTGCCGAAGGCCTGGATGGCCGCGTCATTGACGACTCTGGTGACCTCCTCGCAATGGGTGTTGACGTCCACCTCCCAGGGGATGATCGGGGCCTGCTTGAGAATCTCTTTAAAACTGGCCTTGGCGTCATCGTTGTTTAGGTTTGTCAGGTCGGGCCGCGGCCCTGAGGCCTTGGTGGTCTTGCAGACGGCCCACTTGAGGGTGGCGATTACTGGCATGTGGTCTTGTGCAGCGGTGCCTCGGTCAAGACCTGGCTCCGTGCTGCAGCTCGCTACGTACGGGGCGATGGAGGAGCTCAGCAGGATGTAGTCGATCCTGTGGCACTGCCCCTTAGATCCAATGTGCGTGTAGGAATTGTTTCCTGGATCCTTCGTGGTGTTGGTGACCTCCATGTCGGTGTCGGCTGCGAAGCTAATGATGTGCTTGCCATTGCCATTGGTCGGTTCTGGGTGCCCGCTGGTGCCAACTCCTGGGGACTCGTAGTCGCCGATACGCCCGTTCAGGTCCCCCATGAAGATGTCCACGTGGTACTTGGCAGACAATCGCTGAGCAGACTCCCAGAACTCTGTCTTCTCAGCCGCCTGGGAGTCTTCATGGGGGGCATACGCCCAGGCGATGGCCATGTCCGTGCCTGCCACGCGGGTCTTGATGATCAAAAGCCTGTCTACTGGTGGAGGACAATGGTATCTTTGACACTTAGGTACCCCGCGACCCCACCCACGCTGATCGGCTGGGAGACGTTGAGCCAAATGTCGCATCCTCTGTTCTGCTGCGTGTGGCCTGAGGAGTAGCATACCTATTCTCCAACGTTGCGGACGTCTCCGTCGCTCTGCGTCTCCTGGAGGGCCACCACGTGTAGGCCCATATCAGAAAACTGTGCCGCTAGGTGCGTAACCTTGGAGATTCTCTGCTTGCTTTTGCTGGCCGCCTTGCCTTTGCCCGACTTGAAGTTGACGGCGGCTTTAAGGGATCTGCAATTGTAAGTGCACAGATTCAAGCAGAGGTCGGCCTTGATGGTAGTCGTGCTGATGGGCCGCTGGATCGCGCACTGGGCTGCCTGGGGCTGGGTGGCTCCAACGATAAAAGGCTTGGTTCCGCATGGGAGGGTAGGCGGCCTTGACTGCATCGGGCGCTGAGCGTAACCATTCCCAGGAAAGGAACTTGTTGTGCGCGATCGCTTGCACTGCTGCAATGTTCGGGTCCATCAGGTTGGTGGCCGAAGCTTGATCTGCTACCCCGTCTGCAAGCTCGTTCCAACGGTGGCCAATCTGCGAGCTAATATGATGCCACTGAGTAGGTCGAGCTTCTTGGAGGAGGCCAGCAAGCGAGCGGATGGCGGCCCCCAGCCTTGGATGTACGTGGCATTGGGCTTCCCCTTTGGCCAGGTTGATGACGTTGAGAGCGTCAGACGTGATCTCGATGGGGGCGGTGGTGCCTTGACCAAGAGCCCACATGAGTGCCCGCAGCACTGCCGTGAGCTCGGCCGTATATGCCGCCACCTTCTCGTTGTTAGCCATGTCGTGTAGAGACTCGGTGACCTTGCCAGCAATGAAACCCCGAAAGCCGAACGGGCCTCGTGAGCTACACCCGTCGTCGTACTCGTCGACAATGATTACTGCCCAGGCTGCTGTATGTGGGATGCCGTTGTAGCTGCCGTCCGTGTAGATGTGTGCGCGCTTGGTCGGCAGCTCGCGTGATGGGCACATCTCCAGCGCTAGCCTTGCCATGTTGTGGAGGGTCGTGGTGTCGACGTCGGCGCAGACATTGACGCGGCCTCGGCCTCGCAGGGTCTCTGCTACTGATTCTTGGCTGAGAACTGGTAGCACTGCAGGTTGGCCTCTGCCTGGTGCTGCCATAGTGGAGGGCTGCCGTTGCCTTCGGACGCGCCTGGCTCTCTCAGCACTGACGTGCTCGGGGGAGTACTCGACGCCGTCGTCTGCCACTGATCCCGTGACATGTAGGTTGGGGCTTGGTGCGCTGGTAGCACGGGCTGAAGGTAGCTGCGATGGCACGGAGTGGGTAGTCGGAGCGAGAGGCGAGACCCCAGCCTGAGACTCACTCCGCTCCAAAGGTAGAAATGGCGGTTGGTGGTTCCCCTCATCGAAGTTCAAGTTGTCCGATCCAGCCCGCACGGCCTGACTGAACAGGAGCTCGTGTGATTGGGCATGGAGCATGCTGTCACGTAGACGATGAGGTTTGCCAGCCCGGGCGTCGGGGTGGTCAGTGGCGCCCATGCCGTGGTGGGAGCCAGCTGATGCCGAGGTGAGCGTTGGCTTCCACCTGCCTGGTCGTGGTGAGCGGTGTGGGTTCGTCGGCGCTGGAGCCGCTGGTGATGCTGGATCCGCTTGGAGGTCGCTGGACCTGGTTGGACACCCCAACACGACATCGCTGGCGCGAGGGCACGGCTTCGACCACCCTCCCGTCGGAGGCATGCCCTCACGCCTACGCACCTGCAAGGGGGAATGATCCCGCAGCTGCTCTGCCCTCTGGGGAGCAGGTCCGCCCGTCGGCGGCCTTACAGTGTGAGGCGACCCCGCGCTAGCGCGCCAGCTTGGGCAGGCCCTAGTCGGCATTGTGTGCTGCTCTGGCTCGGCTATGTCTTGAGGATGCTCAGTGGGTGGGTGGTGGGGCTTGGTACGTTGGTCCAGCGTATGGGTGTTGGTTGGGGCAAGACTGGCTTCTTCGTCAGGCAGTGCTGTGGCCGTAGGTGGGATGCTGCGTGTGCTGCTGCTCGGTGGTGGCCGAAGCGTTGGTCTCCACCGTGTGCTCTGGGCAGTGCAGCTGCCGTTGAGGTCCTGCCTCGGGCACCCTTGGACGTCGCCCCTGGCATGGGAGCAAGGCATCGACCACCCTCCCGACGGAGGCTTGCTGCCAGGCCTTTGCACCTGCAAGGGGGAACGGTCCCGCATCTGCTCGATCTTGTGGGGAGCAGATCCTCCCGCCAGCGGCCTTGCAGTGTGAGGGGGCCCCGTGCACGCCCGCCAGGTTGGGCTGCCTTCTTGTCCACTTGATTGCTGCTGGTCGCTGGCGTGGCTGGATCGGGTGCGGGCGCTGTGCCCATGATCCATCACCAAGGCTCGGTACTGGTTATGAGTGCTGCTGTCGTCCCGACCACTGTGGCGCTCGGCAGCACGCCGTGCACGGCGTGCTCGCCTCTGGGCTGATCGGAAGGCTGCAACTGCTCGCGCTTGCTTCCACTGCTCATACTGTTGCTCCGTGCCAGCCTCGCCCTCGCTGCCACTCGAGCTTTGGCCATCGAGAAAGGTCCTGTCAGCTTCCTCAATCTCGTGGACTCGGATGGCGGAGGGAGGCGTCCTTTGTGCAAGGGCAGCCGGTAACGCATCCTTGCAGCCATCTCGGTGGCTTGTTACCTGGAGTGCTGACTGCCTGACGGGTGCGTCACTCCTCCCTGGTAGTGTGCCTCCTTCGATGCCGCCTGGCGCCCCTCGAGACGCGGCGGGCGGCACTCGTGTCGGCCGTGGCGGTGTCACGTTGGCCCCTCGAGACCCAAGTGACTGGGAACGCTCATGTTGCTGGCTGCTGCGTTTGGGAGTGGTCCTCTCACTGCCAACGCCAGCTGCGGTAGCGCCCCTAGTTGGAGTCATGGCCCCTCGGGACCCTGGACTCCTCGGAGTCGCTGCTCTGGTAGGTGAAACTGTCGCAATCTCTGCTGGTCCATGTCTTACTAGACGGCTGTCACAAATTGCCCCAGGGCCCGCCGTGCTTTCAGGCCTCTGGTGGTTGGTAGGTTGAGCATCGTAGTGGATGACCCCACTGCCGTACTGTAGCCCTTGGGCCCCGGCTGCTCTCCCCAATGCTGCGCAGGAGATCGATGCTGTCAAGCTGATAGGAGAGCGCGAAGGAAGCCCGCATCCGTCGTGCTCTGCCCTGTCGGACTCATCGGCCGCCTCCTGGCCGTGAATTCTGTCATGCATGTCCTGGTGCCTGGCGGCGCTGCTAGGCCCCCTCCCCCCCCCGGCGGGGTTCGGTGGGTTCTGCTGCTGCCTGCTCCTCGGCTCCAGGAGCTGCAGGAGGGGAGGGGGTTGCTGTGCCCCTTGCCTCGTCCCTCCTGCGGGCCACTCGGCCACGAAAACGTGCTATGCCTGTCTCACCCGAGTCTACCCGCTGACCCTTGTGGGCCTGGCTGATGTCTTCTCCTGGAAATGCGGGCGCGGGTCCAAAGGCCTCCTCAAGGGCTGCAGCTGCGGCGGCGGCTGAGGTGTGCTGGCGCGCGAGGGTGTCGATGCCCTCGTACTGCCTCTCGATGCTGGCTGCTGCCTCCTCCGCGCTCTGCTGGGATGCATGGGGAGGGGTCAATGCGAAGCTGTCGGCTCCCTCTCCACCGCCTTGGCCGCGCTGCTCGTCATGCCCGATGGGTACTGTGGGCGTGAGAGACCTCTCACTCAGAGGCGCTGGCGAAGCTGGGATGAAGATCACCTGGGATGCTGTCGGAGTGGGAGGGTCGCCTTGCTCTGCTGGTACCGAGCTAGCCCTTGAGGTGGATGCCAGGTCCGTGTCTGCCTCGTGCTGCGTGACTCCCCTTCATCTCCTCACATTCCTCGGGTGTGGGGTGGTCCTGGCTCCAGGGCGGCCAGCTGGTGGGGTAGACCATCGGCGCATGCTCCGAGCAGTCGTCAACCACTTGGGAGTCTTGTGAACCACCAGGGCCGAACTGGGTCATTGGGGCCTCCTCGTAGTAGCGCCTTTGGAACTCCCCCGCCTCGTGATCCCTCACTGGTGACTCCAGCTCCTCCCCCATCTGCACGGCCTCCCATTGCGCTTTCGCCTCCTCCTCTTGCTTGCGCAAGACATCTTATTCACGCTCGTACCTATCTGCCTCCTCATGCGGGTCGGGCCTGTCGGGGCTTGGACCTATTACGCTCTCTGTGCGAGACAGCGCCTTCGTCGGCCTGGCGGGCTGCTGATCTGGCTGACCTGACTGATGCGGGCCTCCGAGGCGAGGAGCTGCCCTGCCCGCGGCCCCTGTGGGCTGGGCGCTCCTCAGCTGCACCAGTTGGGAGAAGGGTCGCAGCGGGCGGCACCGCTGGGGCGGGAGCTGCCTCGGCTGTGCCTCTAGCCTTCTCGTACAGGCCGGCGGCCTCCTGGTAGTCATCCATGGACTCTTGGGATGTTGGGAGGTGGCCCCCGTGGACGAGGTGATGGGCTGCCCTCTTCGTGAAGTCGTAGCCCTCCTGGCCGTATTGCCTCATCTCGGCGTACAGGTCGACCATAGCTTTGCGTTCACGTTCTCTGTTGGCTGCAATGGCCTCCAGGCTCTGCATTCTTAGCTTTAACTCCTCTGTCTCGGACGCGCCATGCTTCTCTTTTTTTTGCGATGGCGTCGAGCTCGGTGTGCAGCGTGCGGGATCGCTGGAGGCTTTCTTGCAGCGCGAGGTGGATGGCCTCCTCCCTGCCAGTCCTCTGCTGGCTGGCGAAGTCTTCCATGGCGGAGGCCTCCTCCATGCTGGCGATCCTGAAGGTGAGGGCCTGGGCGAGCTCCTCCTCCAGCGCCTGCTCCTGCACCTCCGCGTTGGACCTCTGCTCGCTCAGCTGCACCGCGTAGCTGCTCAGCTCCTGTCGCAGGCCTTCTGCGTGCAGCTGCAAGTCATGTGCATTCGCCTCTTCTATCATGACTTGGCGGGTGAGATGCGACCGTATTTGCTCGGCACTGCCTTCAAGCTCCGCCCTCATTGCCTCCTTATCCTTCAAGCTGGCCTTCGCTATCTTCTCCTCCTCTGCTCTGGTCTTTAGCAGGGCGAACTGCAGTGCCTGCAACTCGTGCGGAATCTGCCGCTCCTCGTTGGCGCTCCTCAACTCCGCTGCTTCGTGGTAGGCGACCTGGACTGCACGATGTGCCGCACCCGCCTCGAGCTTGGAGTACTGCTGGAGCTCGTGGATGCGGGCCTCAGCTGCCTCGAGCTCGCTTTTGGTCTGCTTGAGCCGATCCTGCTGCCGTACTGCTGTCTGGATGATCCCTTGCAGCCTGGCCGCCTCTGCCGGCGGCAGGGCTCCTTTTCCTTTGGCGTTGGCGACTACCTGGCCCTGGGCGATTGCCTGGACCCTGGCTGACTCAGTGGCAGCCTCGAGCTCAAGCGCGTGGTCCTTCTTGACCTCCTGTAGCTTCTCCTCCATGACCACCTCCTGCCTGATGAGCTGCTGCCTGAGTGTGCCAGCTGCAGCTGTCGCTTTGGCGTTCTCGTGCTGGGCCTGCCGCGATGCCTCCTGCGCCTCGGCGCGTGCCCGCAGTAGGTCTTGGTAGACCCTATCCTGGGGCTGTGGCTGCGCGCGGTGCTCCGCACGGGCGCTCTCGAGCTGCTCTCGCAGGTGATTTGCACGTTGGGTCGCCGCCTCGGCCTCAGACTTGACTTGGCTGTATGCTGCATCATGGCTGATCAACCTGGCCTCCATCTGCGTCTCAAACTCAAGCTGCTCAGATTGCTGCTTCTTGATCTCGTGGCGGAGAGCCTTGTGTTGCTGCTGCTGCTGCAGCTGCTGCGCTACATTCTCCGCTTCGGTGGTGCGCTGCAGCTGCTCTGACTCCTCTTTCAGGGCCAGCCTGAGCTTCGCCTGCTCTGCGTTGTGGCGGAGTGCCTGCTCACGGGCGACCCCCCTGACTTCTGCCTGCTCAGCAGCGAACTCCTGCTCGGCTTCAGCATGGCGATGCTGTTGATGTGCTCGCTCCGCGTTCGCCTTAGCCACCTGATCAGCGAAGCCTCTGGTTGCGCTGCCTGCAGAGCTGGCTCTTGAGCGTGGCGTGCGCCCCGCCGCTCCCGCTGGCCATGCTGGAGGTCCGTCCCCAGGTGCCTCGCTGTTCAGGCGCCTGTCGATCACGGCCTTGTGGAACGTATCCCAGCTCGGCGCCAAGCCAAACCCGTCCGTGTCCCAGTCGCCCTCGTCGTCTGCCGCGCCGCCGTCGGCGAGCACCGCGCGCACGTCGGCGATGTTGGACTCGACCTGCCTCAACTCCTGCTGCTTGGCTTTGAGGTCGTCCCGCAGCTCGCTCGTCTTGGTCTCGAGGGCGATAACTTCGAGCTTGAGGGCCTTGCGCCTTTTGCTGAGCACCTGCAGCTGGTCGTTCGGTCTCCTCGTGACCAGCTTCTGATACTTGATGACCGCGATCTCCATCAACTGCTCCTTCGTGCTGTCGCCCGCGGCCTGCTTGGCAATGACCAGGTCGCCAAGCTTCCTCAGCCTCTGGTCGGCGGTGCTCAGAAACTTCTGGATGCCTGCACGGTCGGCCGGGGGCGCCTGCCACTTTGGGTGGGTGGTGGCCTCGTCCAGCGTGCAGGCCGCCACCGAGTCGATGACTTTTTGAGCTCGCTGGTCCGCTTTGCCGGAGCTGGCCTGGCCACCCTTGCCCACCCTGGGCTGCTGCTGCTGCTGCTGCTGCTGCTGCTGCTGCTGCTGCTGCTGCTGCTGCCAGGGAGGCTGACTGGGCTGCTGCTGCTGCTGCTGCCATTGGCGAGGGCTGGCCTGGCCAGAGCGTCGTGGCCGCGACGGCTCCCTGCGCCAGGGCGGGTCCTCACCTGCTGGCTCGGCGTGCCAGTGCTGCTCTCGCCAGCCAGCGCCATGCCACCTCTCCTGGCGCCATAGGGGCGCTGCTGGCGGTGCTGCTTCCTCCTGGGCCTGGCCCTTGCCGCTGCGGCCACCACTGCCTCTGCCCTTCCCGTCACGGGCCATCGCTGGCCGGGCAGAGTGGTGGGCGGCCAGGCGCTCGGCCGCTGCCCGCAGGCGGAGCAGGAGCCTGTCCTGGGCTCTCTGCTGCCGCTCGCGGCGGTGGGCAGCGCCCTCTGGACCTCCTCCTCGGAGATGTCGCGGCGTCCCGCCGCTGGGCCGCAGCGCGGCCGCGAGCGCCGCGGCCTGCGGCAGGGGACAGGGAGGCACGGGTGGCCCCCTGCCGCAGAAGATGGCGCGCGGCGCGCGTGAGCCCGGCCTCGGGGGCTGGCCGATGCGCGATGCGCCCTGCCACCGCGATCGATCGGGCGGCAGGCGCCGACCGACCCCGATGGATCGATCGGGATCGGCTGGCCCGCAAGAGGCCAAATGGCTTCCTCCTCCTCCTCCTTCTCCTCCTCCCCCTCCTCCTCCTCCTCCTCCTCCTCCTCCTCCTCCAGTCGCCTACGGCCCCGGGGGAAAACCGTGCAGGCGGCCCCCGTGGCTTGGCGTCGCTCAGACGTGTGCATTTGGTCTCGGTGAGAACCATCGAGGGGCATATTGGATCCCCTTGCGAGAGAGAAGAAAAATACGCACGAAGTCGGAAGAGGCACGGGGGATGGAAGTGCGAGCGATCGAAAGGTGGAGGCCCGAAGCTGTGTCAAGGGCAGTTCTGCGAGGTCACGGGCAGGGGCCAGCCATGATCACCGAGGCGGAAGCCCAGCCGTGGCGACGCGCGGCCTCGAGGAGGGCTCGAGGAGGGGCCAAAAGCCGCGCCCGAAGCCTCGACACCGTCGTTCGCGCGCGCATGCGCAAGCCGCGTCGCGTCGCGTCGCCGCCGCCGAGGGCAGTCGCCACGAACGCAAGGGCAAGCCGCAGGTACGAGAAGAGATCTTGCTGTAAGAAATCTTGGGGCACCCCTAAGATCTGAGCGTTGCAAATTCTTCACAACAGGCGATCTCGCCCAGCTTCGGGCCCCAGGACCCTCGCCGATCGACCCCGTTAAGCAAATGCTGCACAGAGATGGGGTCTATAGGGCTTTTCGGGAACTGCTGTCGATCTCTGAGGGTCTATAGGATGCCCGGGGACCTTCTGCGGATCCCTGGGGCAATCGCTGGACCGAAGGCTCGGCGGGGCACCTGCTGGCAGGCCCATCTCTCACATCATGCGCCTGCTGTGCGTCGACGAGCCGCCTTTGCCCTCTAAGGAAGTCCTGGGGCCTCGCGCGGCGCGCAGTAGTTCTATCATCTAGTCCACGCGTCCCCTCCGTAACATGTGGGTCGACGTTCGCACGGCGATGTTCCGGCGTAAGGTCAGAATGAGTCGCAGACGTGAATCCGACGTAAACACAGCGTGAACCCGACGTAGATCCGATGTGGATCCGACGTGCACGGGGTCTCGAGTTGCCGCGCGAGGTCTCCAGGAGTTTTCTCATAATTCGTCCCCCTCGGTCGCCTGGGCCACTTCAGGCACACAACCGCTTCTTTTGACCCTTTGGCGATTTCACCACCTCCAAAAGGTATTGCGTGACATGTTCATCTTGCCATTGCAGAATGTTCGCTACCCAGGAGGTCATTGCTAAACACCATTGCTGTTGGATGGTGGGAGTTATCCTGGCGAAGGACCCAACCATATGCAAGTGTGAGTACCGCGTTGTGGGTACCGCTGTCGGTGGAGCTCCCCATGGAGCGCATGCGGTTGCGGCCACTGGGGCCGTCGGTTGAGCTCGCCACGAAGCGTTGTACTGGGTGAGGATGCGGCATGCGGCCGCGGCCACTGGAGCCGTCGGTTGAGCCCCACATGGGGCCACGAAGCCTTGTACTGGGTAGGGGAGACGCATGCGGCCGCAGCCACTGGGGCTTTCGGTGGAGCCCCCTTATGGGGCCACGAAGCGTTGGACTGGGTGGGGCGGACGCATGTGGCCGCGGCCAATGGGGCCGTCGGTTGAGCTCTCTATGAGGCTCCGAAGCGCTGTGCTGGACGGGGGGGACGCATGCGGTTGCGGCCACTAGGGCCCTGCGGCCCTTGGTGGAGCTCCCGTAGGGCCACGAAGCATTGTGCTGAGTGGGGGGAGGCGTATGTGGCCGCGGCCACTGGGGCCTTTGATGGAGCTCACTACGGGGCAACGAAGCGCGTGAATGCTGTGCCGAAGCGGTTGTGCGAGGGCCGGAGGCAGTGCTGGGGGGAGGGAGGATGAGAGGAGAGGAGGGGGAGGGGAGGGGAGGGGAGGGGAGAGGAGAGGAGAGGAGAGGAGAGGAGAGGAGAGGAGGAGGGGAGGACGCGGGGCGCCATCTCTTCAAAGCGAGGACGCAAAACCACAGGATGGTTGGGACAGATCCGTCGCCGGACCCCGCCCTGAAACGGTGACCCCGCGCCGCGCCAGGCGGCGACATCTTCGGGGACGCCTGGGGCCCCGAGGCGGCGGGGTCGCGCCGGCCGGTGGGCAAGACCAGGCAGCACAACAGGGCCCGCCTCGATCCGATGGATCCGAGTCGGCATCAATATCTGACTGGCAGCCAGCCCGATCCGATTCGATTCCGATCGTCCAGCGGTCCGATGTGGCCCGATGATTGCATGGCGTTGTTGTGCACCCTGGCGCGGAGCGCGGCGGATTCGACGCAACTCCGACGTCATGCCGATGTGAACCGATCCGACGTTCATTCCGGCTCGATCCGTGTTCCCGATTCGATGTTGGCTGATCTTGGCACAGAGATGGCAATCAATCAATCAATCAATCAATCTATATATATATATATATATACACACTCATATCTATGTATGTCCTATTGGAGGCCATCTTGGCCATCCTGGAGGCCATCTTAGGGCCGTCTTGCATGACAGGCCGATGTGGTACGACATGTCGGCGGCTTTCCCGGCGGTCGGCGGGTTGGGCTCATACCCGATTGGGAATGTACATTTGGCACACCGTGCACCCCTGTGGCGAGCAACAGGGGGCGGTGGATCGAAGACGCCTACGGCGAAGCACCGCCGCCCCCTGCTTCTTGGAAGCGCCTGTGCGGCGTAGCGTCGTGGCCAGAGCTCGGCCACGCTATCGGACGGCGTGCCCCCCTCTAACCGTTGTGGGAACCCTTCGTGGAACACTTGGGGAGGAAGAGGAAGAGTTCGAGGGAGGAAAACGGAGAAGGAGGAGGAGACCTCTTGGGATCTTTTGGAGGCACTCTTTGGGCCTCCTGGGAGGTTCCCAGGGTCCTCTTGGAGGCCTCTTGGGGGCTTCCTTGGCCTCTTGGGGGCCCTCGGAGGCCCTGGATTGGCGTGCTTTCGCAGTTATGACCCCGGGGGCCCGTTGTCGGACTAGGTACAACTATGCATGACTATGTGGATCAAGATTGGCTTATGCACAGACCTGCCAGGGACGAAGGGCTGGCCCCGGGGAAGGGGTCGGAACCTCGTGGGCCGCGCAGTGAAAAGGCTTCTGTGTTCGCATTGCTGGATCTGCGCGCCTCTGCGTCGGCAACGACGGCCACGACGATCGTGGCGATCGTGGCGATCACGGCGGCGGTGGCAGCCCAGGGCACGCGCGCGATGCAGATCGCGGCGCACGGCGGGGACATCGACATGATGGACCTGCTCGTCGCGTACAGAGGACACGGCGGGGGGGGGGAGCGGTGCGGTCGAAGCTTTGGGTCAGCGTGCGTGCCGCGCCGCCAGCTCTGGCCCCCCCGCCCTTCGGCGATGCACGCCGACCGCGTGCCATGCTCCCCGAGCGTCAGCGCCCCGGCGTGGCCGAGGCCTCCCGCCCGGCGGAGCGGGGCGGCACGCTCTGCGCCACACGCTCGCGGGGCACAGCGTGCCACCGGGGCCGCCACCGCGGCACGCGAAGCAAGGGTTCCTGGCCGCAGGAGGGGGAGGGGGGAGGGGGGGGATCGAGGCTCGAGGATCGAGCCTCTTGAGCGGCTGAGTCTCACTGGGCCTGCGGAGGCCCCTGGGGACCTCTGGATACCTGGTCCGGGAAAGGGCGGAGTCGGAGGGAGGGGGCGGGAGAATGGAGCGGGGAGAGAGGGCATCCGAACCCTCCTTCCCATCCCTTCCCATTGCGCTGAGTGTGTTTTTGGCTGCCGACGCGCCAAAAGGGCCCCTATCGTGCTAAGCGCATTGAGAAGGAAAAAGGAAGCTGTGTAGGAGGGGGGAGGGACGAGCAGGAGCATGAACAGGAGGAAAGGTAGGAGGAGGAAGGAGGAGGAGGGAGGAGGAGGAGGAGGAGGACTGGGACGAACAGCTTCAGCAGGAGCTAGGGTGGAAGGAGCGGGAGGAGCAGGAGGAGCAGGGTAAGGCGGGGAGGGAACATGTCGGGGTGCGACAACGATGAGGAAGGACTTGGATCCAGAAATGAGGCCCGCACTGGGGCGAGAGTGCCATTCTGAACGACGAGAGCAAAGCGTCAATCAATGAGGCCCACGCTGCAGTGGCAGCACCATTTTGAAGGACCGATCGTAATTTCATTGTAAACCCCATACGACACACAACTTGTTGACATCCTGTGTGTCGGAAAGTATGCGGAGAGGGCCGAATATCGTCCGGACAGAATCAGGAGAGAGAAATGATCTTAGTATGCAGTGTTTGTAGTTGTAGAGGGTAGGAGGGGGATGGGGGAGGGGGGGAGGAGAAAATAATCAGCGTGGTCCCTAAACAGTGAGGTTGGGAATCTGGATGTGCAGGCGATGCGGTGGAAGCTGTCAAACCTATGCGGTGCATCATAGGTGATGATGGAAGATGTGTGGCGGACTCTTGCGAGTTGCAACATCGGCTGTAGAAGCTAAGTGTCGCATCCATGCTTTGGTGCAGGTCATGTGATTCAAGCTATGTGGTGCAATCTCCGTGGTGCAATAAGAAGTGGCGGGAGCTACGTAGAGGCTACGTGGTGAAAACTGATGATGCGGAGGTTGCATGGCACCTGCCGCGCGGCGCAGCCAGCGCACAATGGCGCCCAACGCACAAAGGCCACGGGCGAGCACCCGGCGCGAGTCCTGCCCGCGCACGGGGGACGCCCACGAGGCTCCTCGAGACGGCGCCCACCAGGCCGGCGACCAGGCGAAGATTTAAGTGGGCCCGTCCTTCTACAGGATGAATGTATTCAAAAAATGCGAAAGCATAATCCATGGACGATGTTTTATGTTTAGAGTATTTCTTTTTTTCGTCCAGAATCCGCCTGTAGGGGGACACGCCCGACCTAAGCGAAGACCTAGAAGCCCGTGCCTGCGCACGAGGCTGCGCAGCGGGCGGCGACCAGGCGACCAGCCTGAAAACGGCAGCCAATTGCTTTTGAAGCAGGCATGGGAACCCCCAGATGCAGGCACCCCTAGGAGGAGGCGCCCATACTGCTACCCTTCCCTTGTGTTTCCCTTTTTGGGGCCTCTCTGGGGAGGCCCTCGTCGCCACCGCTGGATTCGCTTCGAGACTCTGATCGGAACGCACCCCGGGAGAGGTCTGGGGAGTAGCGGTATCGTCATCTTTTGGTTTCCCCACCTGGAGGAAAATTCAAAATTTGGAGAACCATAAACCATAACCATTCGAGAACAGATGCGTGTGTCGCTCTATTTGTCTGGTCCTGGAGAGCCGAGGTCGCCAAGACACCTACCGTTACCGATGCTGTCTGGACGAAGAGGCACACTGATGTTAGCCAGCGTGGGCCACAAGCAATGATTTCTTGTATGCTACGCGGTGCAATCCATTGGGTGCAATCAATGTGGTGCAACCTCGGAGGTGGAATCCATGCTGTGCCATCCATGCGGTGCAAAGCAATGAAGAATCAATACGAGAAAAAATCAGCAATGCAATGAAAAGCAACGCACACCAATGCAATGCGATGCACACCAATTGCAAAGCGCTGCGATACGATGCCAAGCAATGCAAGGCAGCGCAGAGTAACGCAAAGCAAAACGAAACACACCAACACGAAGCAGTTCAAAGGAGTGAGAAGCCATGAAGAGCGATGCAAAGCAATGCAGAGCATGGCAGTGCAAAGGAATGCACATCAAAGCAACGCAATGCCAAGCAATGCACACCAGCGCACGGCAACGCAAAGCAGTGCACAGCAACTCAAAGCAATGGAAAGAGCAATGCAAAAAGCTGTGCAATGGCAACGCCGCGCGAGTGGCGGCGCCGGACGGCGGCGACTGGGCGCCCACGAGCCGCCTGGGGCGGCAACGGGGCCAAGTTCCGGCTGAGACGGACGGCGGCGACGGGCGGCCATAAGCCAGCCAGGGCGGCACCGGGCCCAGTTACTTGAGAAGCGAGCAAGAGCTGGACGGTTTCTCCGAAGGGCTTAAGCGACCCATCCTTCTCCTCCTCCTCCTCCTCCTCTTCCTCCTTCTCCTCCTCCTCCTCCCTCCTTCTCTTCCTCCTCCTCCTCCTCCTCCATCTCCTCCTCCCCCTCCCCCTTCTCCACCTCCTCCTCCTCCTCCTCCTCCTCCTCCTCCTTCTCCTCGGGTCGCCTACGGCCCCGGGGGGAAACCGTGCAGCAAGAGCCCATCAGTGCAAGTACTGTTCGGGTAGATACTTTGGGGAGCAGGAAGGTTAAGAAACATCAGAAGCTGGGCGGAGGAGGAGAGAGAACGAGTGGAGGATCAGGGGAGGAAGGAGAGAAGGAAAGGGAACGAGTGGAGGATCAGGGGGGAAGGCCAGGAAGAAGGGGAGGAAGGAGAGGAGAAGGAGGAGGAGTGGCAGAACGTACCTGGATTCCACTTGTAAGTTTTCAAATGGTACTTGGGGCAAGTCTGACAGCGTATGGACTGGTGGAAGCGTGCACGTGGGACGGGGCGTTCGTGCGATGGGGGAGGAGCAGCAGCAGGAGGGCGAGAAGGGAGAGGAAAGGGGAGGACGAGAAGCGGCAGGAGACGGGTGAGCCCGCCCTCCCTGCACCCCCCCCTTCCTCCGCCTTTTTCTCCTGCTGGGCCTCCTCCTCCCCCTTGTCGTCATCTTCCTCCCGCGCCTTCCCTCCTCTCCGCCTCTTGTATCCTTCTCGTCCTTTTGCCTGCCCTTGTCGTTGTCTTAGTCCTCGTCCACCTGATCTCCGTCGTCGTCGTCGTCGCACTCCCCCACACGTCCTCGTCGTCGTCCTTTTCGCCAGAGTCGTGCTCGTCCTTCTGGTCGTCGTTTTCGTCGTCCTCCTCATCGTCCTCGTCCTCGTCGCCCGACGTCCTCGTGGTCCCCCCGGTGTTGTGGTCGTCCTTGTCGTCATCGCCGTCGCCTTCGTCTTCGCTGTCCTCGCCCTCGCCCTCGCCCTCGTCGCAGTGATTGCCATCCCCCCGCGTCGCACGCAAGGGGACGTGGCGGCGTCCGACCCGACCAGCGGGATGGCCGCTCCGCCCAGCTTTGGGGAGGGGACACGCGCGCTCCCCCCGCCGCTCGAGGTTGGCCGCCGGTCCCCTCCGAGACGGAGGCGGCCCGGGGACCTCTGGCGTCGCGTAACAATTGGAACAGGCCCCCTCTCGTGATGAAAAATTATGACGGAAGTTTTTGTTGCTGTTGTTGGCCATTGGCGCCCCCCTAGACTGTCAACAAAACAGCCCAGGATGGTGGTTCGCCCCTTCTAGGGGTCAACATTGTGAAAGAGTCATGAAGTCGGGGGGTTGGGGGGCGCAGTATTGATACGCGGCCTCATGCACACGTTCCGCGCGGGGCGTACCGTGTAAGGCAGCCTTGTGTCCAGGGTGTCGCGGCCGAGGAGTCCAGACCATACGGCCGGGGACGTGGATTCCCGCCCCCGACGGCCAGTTTTTGCTCACGACTTTGGACTCCGCGCCGAGGATCGTGGAGAATCGATGGTTGGGCTCTTGGAGTTCTTGTTGGGGACTTTCTTGGCGGTGCCCTCGTCGCCACGGCTGGAGTACCCGCTACATTCAAGTGGGTCTTCCTTGGCGGCGCCCTCGTCGCCACGGCTGGATTCCCCGCGACACTCAAGCTAAGACGCAGCCCTGGACAGGTTCGGGGGCGATCTTGGACCCCCGGCCCCAGATTTGCCGCGTCACAGCGACGGCCAGCTCCACGGCCAAGCCGCTGCAAGGAGGACCCGTCCTGGGCTCAGGCTGGGCCCCGGCTTCCGGGCCGCTCCTCAGGCCTGCGCCCGGGGGAACGGACTGTTCGTGGCCGCGGCTCGCCGAGAAGAGAAGAGCTCCATCCCTCCCCTACTCGGCGATCCTCGTGTGGCAGCCCGGTGACTGCAGGGCCGAGGCCCGAGGCTCGAGGGCCACAGTCCCTCGGCAGCCTCCGTGCACCCGTGCTGTTGCCTCTGGGCTCGGACTCCGTCGGGCGCCCGCAGGGGCCTGCGACCCCTGGAGGCCCGCGGGGACCTCCCGGGCCCCCACGGGGCCTCGGGAGGCCTCCCGTCCGCCCGGGCCTCCGGCTTTGCACGGGCCAGGTCTTCGGGCTCCGCGGGCCCTCTTCGGGCCCAGGGGCCATCTCGAGGTCGGCCCAGGACCAGAGGCCGGCCTCCAGCAAGACGAGAGAGGGGCGTGGCCAAAGATGGCCTCGTCATCGTGGTTCCAAGCCTCGTGTTCGGTGTGTCTGGCCAATGTTTGGGGGAGGTAACGTGTCTTGCAATGGCTGTCGACCGCCCGTTGCCCAATGACCGATCTTGGACCGAGCGGGCCCCATGGAGAGATCTCTGGAGCCCACTCGAGGCTCCAAGTCGGGGAGCGCTTCCCCCACCCTAGCCACATCATTGTGGCCCACGAGCAGGTCCCTCTTCTGCAGCAGCTGCGGCTACGTGTGTGCAAGGGAGGGCGGAGCCCACAGGAACCTGGCCAATCCGTGCAAGCCGCAGACCAAGGACAGGAGATGGAGCCTTGGCCATATTGCCAAAAGTATATGGCCAGGGAGCTCTCGTGCCGCCGCAGAATGCAACGACAGGACAGGCCTCCGCCCACACAGAGGGGGGGGGCCAAGGCAAACCCAGAAGTCCGTCGTCAATAACCCGAGCAATGCTCGCTCAGCAGCGCAATGCTCGCTCAGCAGCGCAATCCAAACAAATCTCCTTCCATGCCACATCCTCCTCCTTCTCTCCTCCTCCTCCTCCTCCTCCTCCTCCTCCTCCTCGTTCTCCTCCTCCTCGTGCGCCTCCTCCTCCTCCTGCTCTGCCTCCTCCTCCTCCCTCTCCATGCGGCCCGGGAGATGAGGGCATAGGGCGCCACTTGCACCGCTCCCAGGCTGTCATCCTGGTGTTGTTTCCTACACGTCAGGTGGGGCGGGGCGTGTCCGCGGGAATGCGGTGTTTCTTCTCCGCCCGTTGGGCTTCAAACCCAATGTAGGCGAGCGGCGACAGGCTGAGTGAGAACATAACGGAGACGCGCACTTTCGACTCCTGTGTGGTGGCGGGGACCAAGAGTGTGGATCATCATCAACAAGGGGTCCCGAGTCATTCGACAGCGATGCGCATGTAGACTTGTGCTCGGATCTCCCGTCAGCCTGCTGCCGCACATCAACAACACTTGTACTTGTGCTTGCGCGATAGGGTTTGGTAGCCAGGCTCGTGAGAAGCATCTTATTCGTAGGTGCCGAGTCCTTCGGATGTGGGTCATTTGTTTGCCCAATGGTTGTGTATTTTCCTTTTCGCCCACAAGTGCGAGCCCATCGCCCCCGAGACTTTGCCTCGGTACGGTTGTTTGTGGATTGGGTGCCTGGAATTATGAATCCTTTGCCTTGTAGATGCACGCCTCTGTTTTTCAATGCGACCTGAAGATGGTACGGGCTTCACTCGTGGACCACATGGTTGGGAGAACACAGGCTCACCACTGATTGTTGATGCTCCGAGGAACAGCTTCCTCGAGGTGCGGCGCAGGCAGTCCGAGAGCTCATGCAATTCCAACTCACTGCGGCGCGCAGCACGAGCGTAGCTGTCCAGCAAACGTGTTCTGGGCTGGCAGGCGCTTCGTCAAGAACCGATTGCGATTTTGTTGGTTTTGACCCTGATGTCGATGCAGCACCTGATGGAAGGATGGTTTCCGCTCAAGTGGCTGGCCGCGAAGTGGCAGGGTGGACCTCCTGTGGGGAAAATGGCGTGGAACCGGGACCCCATGATGGCATCGATACGTTGAGGCACATCCCGTGCCGACTTCCTGCGAGCAGCCAAGGTAGATGTTCACAAGTTACAGTTCGCGTTTCTTCTGGGCCAAGCTTTCCCCGATGAACTTTTGAGCGTGGTGGGCATGCAGTGGTCGCAGCAGTGCAGCAAGTTGTTTGTTCCGCTTTCGAGTAACACGATTTTTGAATGGAAAGGTAGTTGTGCTCTCCAGTGCCGGCTTCTGGCAAAACAAGTCCTTGTGCGAGGCTGCGAGCAGGGTGTGGACGACCACGGGTCTTCAAATGTAGATGAGGAACCACGGGCTCGTTCCTATTCTCCCTCGGATGCTGAACGGTGTAACGCCGCTCGAGCTCTTCGTTCTCCGTCGGTGGAGGAGGCATCCGAGCAATGGAGGGACAGGTATTGTCGAAACTATGTCATTACTTTGGCGAGCTGCGCGCTGTAGAGGAAGGCCGAAGGACCGTGATGACCGTCTAGTGCAAAGGGGCCACCTCCATGTCGGGAAGAGCTGTTCCAAGCGTGGCAAGCAAACCTCTGGGGGCGAAGGCGGCATGATGGTGGACGAGGCAAACTAGGAGGAGCAGAGAGCTGAGAGGGACGGGGAGTACTACATGTACGGGCTGACGGAGGCGGAGGCTGAGCTAGCGTAAAACGACCTGAAGCAGATACGGCCATATGTTCGAAAAGTTCCTGAACGTAAGACGGTCCCTGAAGGCACGGCACATTTCAAACTACGGCATCAAGTTCTGTATCTTGATTGGTGGGCTCAGAAGGCGTGAGGCGTGGGATATGACAAGGCTATGTCGGAAGCTCCAGGCCAACGAGCAGCAGCCCCCAGACAGCTTCGGCATGGTCATGGTGTTGGCGGGCACGGTGCTCTTCCTCGGGAGGGTGCTGTGGCGAATGCGGTGGGGATGGCGGACGTCCCGTACTTCCTCTACTGCGAGCTGCGTGGGCGGTGACGATGTCACGAGTTTTGATGGGGACGAGATGCCTGTGCATCTCTACTGGGAGCCCTGCGACGTGAAGGACTACCCTGGGGCCTGGGTGGTGTCTGAAGGTCGGCGGCCTGTTGATCCTCGAGATCATGTGCATCACGCTTTCGATCGCCATGATCATGTACACCACGCTTTTCAATTTTGTGATTTTCAGGGAAGGGATTGCTTGACCTCAAGGCTCACTTCGAGGGATAAGTATGTCGAGGAGATCCATACGACGAGCACGGTGGCAGCTTGTGCAAACAACACAAGCGGGAGCCCTATGAGTACGTGGAGTGCACTTCCCAGCGACCCCCTCTACGGTGGTGGTGGCAAGGGAGGTGCAAAGAGAACGACGCGCCGATCAGATCAAGCTTCGGTCCTCCAGGGGTTGGTGAAGGCCGTCAGCGCGATCCAGCAGCACATCGGGCTGCGGCAGGAGTCCCCTGCCGCGGCGCGGCAGGCGCCCCCTGCCCCGCGGGCTGAGAAGCCCAAGCCCAAGAAGAAGAAGGTCAAGCATACGGATATCCAGATCGTGGGGCGCTTGCGGAGTCTCACCGGGCATGTGGACACCGCCGCGGGCGCCCAGAGGCAGGCCATCACGACGGCGGCGGTCTGCAACAAGTTGCGTGAGCTCGTCGCCATCTTCAGCACGGCCAAGGCCGACAGCCCGCTGGAGGAGGCGACGACGACGACGACGCCAACGACGACAAGTACGGAGCGACTGGTGGCCGAGCCCTGGGGGACTGCGGTCTTAGTAGCCGCGGGCCAGGCTCGCACCAAGCTGGAGACGAACACGGAGCCGCTGGTCATCTTGTCCTCCACGGAGGCGGAGTTCACGGCGGCGGAGCAGGTCAGACGTGCATACGGCAACAGGACGAACATCACGCATGTGGTCTTGGATGCAGCAGGTGAAGATTACGCACTCCTCCATGGGCCGAAAGGCCCGAAGAAGATGAAGGCCCGCATCGTGTACCATGGTGCGGACTCTCCGAAGCGCGCGGGCTTGGATGCGGCCATCAAGGACGACGAGGCCGTGCAGCATGAGAAGTTGTCTCTCGTGAGTTTCCGCATCACCGTTGTGCAGGAGCTGACGGATGAGACCCTCTACCAACAGATCTACAACCAGCCCCAGGCCCTCCCGACGGTGGTGTTGGGAGAGTCGGCAGCGGCGCAGATTGCGCGCACGCGGGGTGCTATTGCGCATGAGGCCGAGACGACTTGCGCTGTGGCGATCCCCAAGAGTTTCGAGCCAAAGTTGAGTGAGATTGTGCCGCCATTGGGCTGTTTTATCATGGAGCAAGCGTCGACGACAACTCCGAAGTGGTTCGCACAGAAGGATGAGGAGGCGCCAAAAGTATCTCAAGAGAGTTTGTGGGTTACTGAAAGAGCAGCGGAATTGATTGGTCTACCGTCCTTTCGGCCGGGCCAAGCTCGGTGCGATCACTGAGATCAGCGCCCCAGGCATGCTCGAGCGCACGAAGTACTATATCAAGCGCGCTCCCCCGACCTGGGCGACCCCGCAGCGCGTGGCGGACTGGGCGACGGAGAGAGGGTTCCTGAGAGCGCAGGAACCTACCAGAGCTGGGCCCCGGGCGTGGCTATTCCATCCTGAGCCGCCGCAGGGTGTGGTGGCGACAAGTTTTGCTTTCACGAGTGGTGCGCTGATTACCACGGCGGCGCGACCCCAGGTACCAGCACGAGAGAAGCCGAAGGAGGGATCATCGCCTACGACACGGAGCGCGTGGGGTCTGCAAAGCCGAGGGTCCAGAACATCGACGACGAGCCAGTGGAGGCGCCAGCGTCGGCGGCCACGCAGACGGCAGCATCGACAAAGGAGACCGCTGGAGCGGCTGATGCAGCTAGGAAAGAAGACGTCAAGGTCGAGGCCAAGGACGAGCTGAAGGTGGAGTCGAAATCCAAGTTGCAGAGAGGGGGGGACGGCGAAGCAGTGGGCAAGCACGTTGCGCCGTTCGCCAGGTGGTTCGAAGTTGTTCAGCGCGCGGGAGAATGAGATTTTTTTACATTGCGGCAGGCCGTGGCCTGCATCATGTTTCTCCGAGCGGGCGGGTGCCGCCAGTCAACGCCTTCGAGCCGAAGGGCCCGATCAAGGGGCACTTGCGCATGCTGGCGCAGAGAGCTGGACTGAAGAAGGTGGTCGGGACTACGAAGCTGCAAGCGGAGCATCACGGCGCGACGGGGAACCCTGCGGGGGTTCTGGCTGCACGGTTGCTGGCGCACGAGGCGAAGACGGACATCTATGTTTGGGCAGAGGATGCGAATGGATAGTGGATTTTGCACGGACGAGGGCCGAATTCCAAGACGAAGAAGAAGGAGATCTGGTTGACCCTCGAGGACCAGCACTACCAGCGGCTGGAGCCTCGGTCGGACATCCAGGACCTGCCTGAGTTCCAGAACACGCTACGTCTGTGGCGTGGCCAAGCTTTCCCTTACCCCCAGCATGGACTGCAAGGGGGTGGAGAGGAGGACGACGGAGCAGATGTGTTATCTTTACTTGGTCTGCGGAGCACACCGACAGCACATACGGGTGCTACTGCGAGCATCCTGGGGCTGGACGAGCGCGCGGACGGGATGCGGAGCATTCTGGGCTTGGAGTCAGGCGGGGCTGAAGCTCTAGCGGTGGAAGCTACTGGTGACGAAGACGAAGCATTCAAACAGTTTTGGTCATGGCAGACCGGTGAATACTATAAGTGTGATAAGTGTGGTTGGACGCCCGACGCGTCCGACAGAGTGATGATGGACAAGCGCAAGTGCAAATCCTTGCTGAGCGCGCAGGCGGACAGGCACTGGAGGAAGTGTCAGGGCAAGCCTGCGCCGAAGATCGGGAAGATCGTGCACTCTCACATCTCCCAGTTCCTCGCCAACTCCGCCAGGATCCGCGAGAACGTACGCCAGCGTGGTTTGCCAAGCATTTGATGTGGAAGGCAAAGTTACCCATGCGTATTCAAGAAGCAGTATGCGAGTATGATCCTCGGACGGTGTTGACGATCCCCAACTCTGTGAAGAACTACACGGCCTACAGCGGGCACTTGGACAAGCGCCCTGGAACATATGCAGTGGGAGGCATAACAGAGTCACGCGGAAGCAGTTTTTGACAAGTACAGTCGGTCTATCACGTATGCGGCATTTCTTTGAGGTGGAGCAGAGGCGCATCCAGAAGAAGAAGGCCAACTTCGGACCCGACAAGCGCGAGAAAAGGGAGAAGTACTGGGCCGAGTACTCCAAGCGGCCCGAGCACAAGGATAGGAAGCGGATTCAGAACAAGAAGCTGGACAAGAGGAGGTTGCAGAACGGCCCTGAGCGCGAGCGCTACCTGGTGCAGAAGCGCAAGCGCGGGAAGGAGGCCTGGAGGAGAAGGGTGGCTGCGCGGACGACGTCGGCTTCGGCGTCAGCGTCTGCGTCCAGCCCTTCATGCTGAGGGCGCCCCGACCCCCGCGACCCGCTCCGCGGGGGTGGGGAGGCACCGGTGGGGGGCGGCCAGATGCGGATGGCCACGATCAACGTCGCAGTTCTGAACGCCGCCAGGCTGGAGGAGCTGCTCATGCACGACGACTTGAAGGAGGTGGACTTTCTTGCCCTGCAGGAGGTGCGCCTCCACGCCGAGCGACCGCGCTGGGTATCAGCTGCGGCCCAGAGGCTGGGATGGAGGTGCGCCGTCAGTGTCCCGCCTGGGAAAATGCGAAGTCAGTTACTATGCAAGGGGGTGCGGCTTTGTTTTGGCGACCCCGTGTTGGTGGAGTCAAAGTTTTTCGATCTGAGAGTCACAGGTACATCGGTGCACGAGGAGACTTCGGTATGGTTGTATCTGCATACGGACCTGCGTCGGTCCCGAGTACGGAATGGATGGATGAAGTGATTGCTGCTGGGAAGCCCTGGGTTATCTTGGGAGACCTGAATGGGAGGCAGTCTTACCAGCAGCGTGTACCTATTGATGCTACTGTATGTCAAATGACAGCGCCGACGACACTGGCGGGAACTACTCCTACCAGATTGTGTGCGCCAAGTGTCGCTGTCCAGCATGCGTCAACGGTGTTTGCGCAGGGTGTCCCATGCCACGGCTTGGTGTCGTGCACTACACCCTGGAGTGCGATGGTGTGCCCTACGACGAGGTTGAAGCGTACATCGATCTTTGAGTTGGATCAGAATACGATGGTGTTACCGCAGGATATTGAAGTATTGCAGTCGGACGTGGACCAAGCGCTACCTATGCTGGGTACGGCCTACACGATGACGCAGAGTTGGGAGCGTTGGCATGCACGGGCCAACCGTGCAATGGAGCTGGGGGTTGAGGCGGGCCTACTCATGCGGAGTGGGAGCGCTGAGAGACCCAAAGGATCGAACCCCGAAGAGAGGCCTGTTGCATCGACTCCGAAGAGAAGGCCGAACGAGCCCATCATCCTGTCCAGGTTGAAGAAGTTGGCCCGGAGTATTGCAGAGCGGTTGAAGCACTGCCCACCGACCGCGAGATTGGATGGGCATCAGCTCGACGTGTTCATCGATTTCTGTCTACGGCATGTTATTGATAATGGATGTGCTGGTTTACCGAGTCTTGGTCGAGCCTACGACCGAGTATCTGATGCTATCGCCAAGATGGAGCGCCGTCTGCGGGCGGAAGATAGTTCATCCTGGAAGCAGATCTTCGCTAAAGAAGTTATCGATTCGGAGTGGTGGAGAGCGGCGAGTTCGGTCATGCACGACCCGACGGAGTGCCCAGCCTTCACCGCCGACGACATGTCCGAGGAGTGGCGCAAGATCTGGCGCCCCGAGGGCTTCAACGGAGCGGCGTGCGCGACCTCTTGGGTGGAGCATGCTCGGCGGATGCGTCGCCCCCTTCCTCGGAGCAAGGCCCAGGCGGGCTGGGTGCCGAGCTGGGGGCAGCTCCTGCGGGCCATGGCTCGTGGGAAGGGAAGTGCTGGCTACGATGGGTGGACAGCTCGTGGGTTGAAGATGATGGCCGTGGCGTTCGAGTTCCTGGCGGGACTTGCACGACCTGTGGCTGGACACGACGAAGTTCCTCGGCACCAACGGCATGTTCAAGACCGTGCCCCTGGAGGAGAGGTCGCTTCGCTCATGCCGCCGGCCCTGGGGCCCTCTTTAGGGCCTCTTGGGGGCCTCTTGGGGACCTCTTGGGAGTCTCTTGGGGCTCCTTAGCGGCGTTTTGGAGGCCCCCTGGGCCTCTTGGGGGGCTCTTGGGGGTAGTCGATTGCGGCTCCCCCCTCGGAGGCCACGATCCTCGTGAGGGGTGTCGAAAAATACCTTCCCCTGGAGTGGTCTGGTGGCTTCTCCCGGGCTTCTCTCGGGACCTTGCCGGGGTACTTTTCGTCCGGGGGCCCCCAGGGGCCGCTCCGCGCGCGCGAATTAGAAATATTGTTAACAAGTTATCGGAGATCTTAGGACGCCTCTGGCCCGTTGGGCCGTTGAATTCCTCTCTTGGAGAGTGGTGGGTATCCCAGAGAAGTGCGGGGCGTCGCGGCCGATTGGGGTGGCGAGCGTCTTGTTGAGAAGTTGGTTGACAGCGTGTGAAGAAGCTTTTCCCGCCCCGCAGGCAGCTCCGCACGCCTGCAAAGCGGAATCGTCAGCATGTCAAGCAGTGTGTCGTTGGCTGAAGGCGTGTGTCACCGCGCAGGCGGGCATGGAGCGCGACCTCAGCAAGTGCTACGACCAGGCGCCCCACGAGGTGGGGATTGCTTCGCTCCGTGCCGCGGAGGTGCCATCGGACCTGGTGGCGGTGTCTTTCGCAGCGCGGACAGGGCCAAGACGATGCCAGGTGGCCGGTGCTCTTGCCCACGAGGCGGTCTGGCCGTCGCGAGGTCTGGCGCAGGGGGACTCCTGCGCGCCCAAGGTTCTCTGCTCCGTGCTGGCCCCCTGGGAGGTCGAGGGTGGGCAGTTCTTGTTCATGGATGACCGCTCGTTGGTGTGCGAGACGGACCAGCAGCTGATCAACGACATCGACACGACCGACCGCTTCGACTCAGAGACGGGGGCCGTGGAGAACAAAGCCAAGCGCCAGGAATGGCATCGTGGCGAGTTTCGCCGCATCGAGCACATCGGAGTCGAAGCTGTGCCAGACGATCCCACGGCCCCCGTCGCCCCAGCGGGAGGATGGAAGAAGGTGTGCGCAGCCATCGCCGCCCTGCGACAGCTGCCTGGCAGCTCGCGGATACGGTTGCGAGCTGCTGGTGCGCATGTCGTACCGAGGCGGCTTTGGTGTTGCCCTGTGTTTACGCTCCCGCCCGCGGATGTGGCGGCGAAGCTTATGAGTTCGATATTGCGGATGAGATGTCTCTGGTGGTGCCGCGGGCGTTTCTGGTCTCTGCATTTCCAGTGCCATCCAGTGTTTTCTAATGTCCTGACGGCGGTGCGTCGTCTTACCGACTGGGAGATGGACTACAATCCCTGGGTCGAGCACAACTTGCAGATCTTCTTCGTGGCTGCGGGGTTGGTCTTCGTGCAGTACGATACCGTGATCGAGCTTTTCATGTTCTTCGTGCTGCGCGTCGCCTGACGGCCTTGGCGAAGGCGACCCCCGCGCGACGAGACTATCCTGGAATGGAGGACGTGGACGTCGAGGCCCTGTCGGGTAAGGCTTGGAAGAAGTTTCGCGATGCCCTCGCCCCAGGCGAGCGGCAGAAGGTTATGATCTACATGTGGATCAGCCAGCTCCCACGCGCGCGGGGGAGATCACGACTTTGATTGTGATCCATATTGTCCGTGCTGTGGAGAGGCTTTATGGTCATCTGTCCGTCACTGTGTGACGGAGTGCGCCGCCTTCGCGGATTTCAGAGAGCAGCTGACCGACTTCTACGGTGCGCCTGCGAGCTGGTGGACATCACAGCCGAAAGTTACCACGAGTTCGGGATGGATCACATATGCAGCACACCATGTGGCGGAGCGCAGGTCAGAGTTGATGGTGATGCAAGTCCGAATGGGAATGTACTGTGTTTCGACAGCCGAAGGTATGCGAAGAGCGAACAGACCGCATGCGAGAGGCAGACTTACACCGTGAGGTTTCACTATTGCAAGGGAGTTGTTCCATGAATGCAAATGTCGAATTGATCTTGATCTTGAGCTTACTGGGATTATCTTTTCTGTGCTTGAATTTCCACATCGTGATCTACGTGATACACTGATGTCTTGGGAAGTTGCAGTTATGACTATCTTGGTTATCATGATGTATATCCATGTTCCAACTCACGATCGGTTGTTCCTGAAGTACAACAAACCCCCGTCGGAAGCTCCAGGGCTCTTGTGGACCTTGGTGGGCGGACTAGCAAAGATACGACACTATGGCCGGACCCCGTTCGACTGGCATCGTAGCCGGGGAGCGAGTCGACTTAATGATGCACAGTGCCGACCGAACGGGGTTCGAGTAATCCATGTCTCCCCTGCTTTGGCCAATCTGCCTTACGCACTCAAGTTGACGATTGTGCCGTCGCAGCAGGATCACGAGATTGTGTCTCGCCGACGGCGGGGAGCAGCTATTTTCATTGTTCAAGAAACCTGCTTGAGGATGTGTAGAGCGGGTGGTTCGTGATCCATCTGAAAATCGGCAGTGTTGTTTGCCCTGAATGAGAGATCAAAGTCGCCCACTCCGCCTCGGAAGAGAACCGCAACCTTTGTGAGCAGCCTTCTGAGAACAGTATGATTGAGTTAGTGGCTGGGGAAGGACTCTCCTGATAGATTATCATCTGGGCAATGTCATTGGGGCCCCCTTCACGGTGGCGGTGTTCCCAGGCACCTCTCTGGCTACTCTTCAGTGGGCTTATCCATGGTCTTGGTTGGATCATATGTCTCGTTCTTGGTTGCGAAATGGCCAAAGTTCTGGAGTGATTTGATGTTGCTGAAGTACACGGATGATGCGAGTGAAACGACCGCGGCGTCTGTGGTTACGACAATGCCTGACATATTCGGGAAGATCCTCAAGATGGACCAGTTGTTCGATGATGCGATGCGTCCCCACGGCTACCACCAGAACGTTTGAAGCCGGACTTTCTGGCGCATGTTGCATTTCAGGGGTTCGGGTTCGGCGGGCTGTAAGACGTGGCCTTGAAGGACTTGAGGGCAAGATCGAGGATGTTGCGCGCCACTTGGGCCCGCGTCTGCGGGTGCGGGAGCCCTCGCCGCCGGGAGGTCGCGAGAAGGCTCGCTGCTGCGAGAACGGCGTTGTATTGAGTCGGGGGCTTTTGGTCACCCGATATACTCCTGTCAGGCAGCGAGAGTGCCTGTGGGTGGGCAATGCGCAGAAAACGCTGCTGGCAGGAATGGATTCGCATGTCCTCAGTGCTGCAGTTGTCCGTCGATCGGATTCTTCTTTGGCCTCGCTCGCTCGGATTGAGGCGCGAGGACAGGCCACCCTTCGAGAGGCAAATCGAATTTGCTCGTTCACGCATGCTCAGGTCCTGCTGCATTGGCGCGCGCGGGACTGCGAGATGCGTTGATACGGGGGCCGGGCCAATCAGCCAGATCATCACACGCAGCCCGTGCGCGCTGTGTTCGGACTGGAAGCCCCAAGCCGGGATGCATCCGCAGATGCAAAGGCGGGAGTTTCCGGAGGCCGCCTCACGTAAGTTCAGCCAGCTAGTGCGGGACTTGGGATCGGGGGCGATTGACAGCGAGGTGATCGATGTTCTCATGAGAAATCTCAAGTTGCGCGGGTATCACGGGGTGATGGAGGAATTCGCGACGTTCGATCTGGATGGGGTGTCCACGTGCGGCGGCGTCTCCAGATGCAGGTCCCGCCGCCAGGCTGCGTTGTTCCTGAGGCTGCAACTGAGCTTCCTCCACCGCCCCCGCGGGTGGATCCGCAGTTCTCCTGCCCGGTTTGTGCTGATGGGGTTATTGATGGGCAAAGGTTCATATCAGGAATGCGATCCTTAATATCCACCGCGCGCGGCATCATGCGCGCAGCCTTGAACGCGTGATCACACCCACGACTCATTGACGGCAGATATTCTCCCGCACGGGCGCAGCTTCCAGACAGGTCTTGAGCTCTCGCCGAAAGGGCACTTGCTGTGACTAGTCGCCCATAGGCTTTCGGGAAACTCTGCCACCCTGGTCGCCCACAATGTGCACCCTGCGAGTGCCAAGCAACAGACTTGGATGGACTATGAGGCCGTTGGCCTCAGATCACTTGCCGTGGAGGCTCCCTGCGTAACAGAAACTACGCGTAAGCGCTCGGTCTTCTCTTGATGGCGGACTTGGCGTTGCCGTCGCGGTGCAGCCCGGAGAAGCGGGACGGGACCGACGAGGGCGCGAGCGCAGAGGGGCAGCAGCGGCAGGCAGCAGACGGCAAGGCCCAGAAGAGCCCCGACAAGGGCGATTGCGACGGCAGGGGCGGCAATAGCAGCCTCAGGCGCGTCGTGGTTCTAGTCGCGCGGCTGCTGCCCGCCAGCGCTCGCCAGATCGCCGACGTCTCATCCTCGCCTCTCCTCAGTTTGGAGCTCGCGACAGATCGAAGCCTCCCTCGTCAGCTTCTGGCGTCAGGCAAGCAGCGCGACGAGCGCGGCAGGGACATCAGGGAGAGGCAGGGCGAGGGCGAGGAGCAGGGCTCCGAACCGATCGCGGCCTCCACATAATCCACGTCTTCACGTCGGACGCGCAATGCTGCGGGTCACGCGCTCGCACAGCGGGTCCTACCACAGGGGAGGAGGAGAAGGAGGAGGAGGAGGAGGAGGAGGAGGAAGAGGAGGAGGAGGAGGAGGAGGAAGAGAAGAAGGAGGAGGAGGAGGAGGAGCTGGAGGGGGGGGAGGAGCTCCTGCAGGAGGGGAAGGACTGGTGGAACCCGTGTATGGGCGAGAACTTGAGCCTGGCGGCGATCGGGCGAGCCATTTCGTACTTCAGGTGCAAGGCGCTCAAGAATACGAGCCTGTGCATCTTCATGTTGAGGGCGGATTTCAATGAGCTGGTGGGCGTGCAGGCGGCTCCTACCTTGGAGAAGGTGGTGACGTGCGGGGGGCGAATTTCCCATGGGACCAGCGCCGCGGGGGCCGATCGAGCGCGAGCTCGTGCAGTGGGTCAACAGCAAGCGACGAGACTGCTGCATGCCAGTTCGCAGCTGCAGGAGCTTATTGCGAGCGGCCGAGTGGCGGCATACGTCCTGGAGAGATTGGGCAATGCTGCTGCCGCCCATTCCAACATTGATCTTGGAGCGTAGCGGCCAGCAGCATAGAGGGAGGGAGAGTCGGGGTGGTGGGTCGGAGCGGGGGCGGGGTGGGTGGGGGGTATTCAGTCAAATCCTGGTTGATGGTCGACTGCGCCAGGATCTCCAGAAGCATCACTGTCCGCGCCGAATTCCAGGACATGTTCACTGGGAGCTGAGGCTAGATCTTTGTAACCATTCTCCCTTTCACTTACGTCTCGTGCCTGATGTGCCGTACTCCCTTCGTGGGTTGCGTGCCCTTTGGAGTGCCGAACGGGCCAGTGCCCTTGCTGCTGTGGGCGAAGGCTCCGCCTTTCTAGTTTGAGGTGGGGTTCGTAGAGACCCACCTCAGAGTCCGAGTGCGCCCCAATGTTTTCGTTGTGATAAGCGCAGTAACGCAGCAAGATAGACAGTGCAGGCAGGACCTTGCGAGCTTTCGAATAGTTATATGATCCTCCCTCTCCTCCCGCTCTCGACGTCTAGGGTAGGCCGTGCGTCCGGCTCTTCGCTCTCGTTGGGTCTGGCATGAGTGCCTTCCCTTCTCACCTTTCTGCCGTGGCATGAAAGCGCGAAGGCGGCCTGCTCCCGGGTCTGGGTCGGGAATTGCGGCCCGCAGGTTAGGCTGATGCATGTGGAGTCTGGGCCCAGGATGGGTGCACCAGTAGAATGGGCCCGGTCGCCCAAGCAGCGACCCCATGCTTTCAATTTTGCTTGGTCATTGAGGATCCAAACCGTTACAAGTCCGCGGATTATACAAGACCCACGGGGCCAAGAGTAATACATGCCTGAGCGTCCCAAGATCGCCGACACCGCGTTTTTCGACATTACGCGAACAACCTCGAGAGCGCCAGTTGGGGTCACGATACCCAGGGGGGGGCAGACTGATAAACCTTTTGCCGCCGGGGGCGTTGTCCCCCCTCCACCCCCCCCCGGAGAGAGGACGGGGTGGTCCTCCGTTGTATCATCCTGGGGCTTACATCAGGTGGCTCACAACATCCTCTTGGTCGTGCCCCCCGAGAGGACGAGAAGGGAAGAGACAACCGCCTGGGGCCACCACGCCTGGAGGCCCGTATCCCAGGCCCCCGACGCCGCGCTTCAGTCACGACGCTCGGGATCGAAGTGGGTAGGGAAGGAATGGGTACGATGCCCAACAGCAGTTCCTGTTCGTTTTGAATAAGACTCGCTGTCCGCGCCGCAGCGGGCGTTGTTCACTGAAGACATGAAGCTGCCTGTCCAACAGCGGCCGCTGTTGGTTTGGAGAACACTTGTTGTTGGGCATTGCGCCCAGTTTTCTGCACCCATCTCGGGCGTCCAAAGACGCGGATAGGTCTGGACCCTTTCCCGGGGACTGGGTTTGCATCTGGAGTTGTTGCCCGACGGCCCCGAGACCCGGTGAGGGCCCCCAGAGGCCAAACAATTGCTGGAAACCTCCCCCATCGTGATTTGTTGTCACGAGGCGAAGGGTCTCGTCGTGATTTCTTCGCGATGCGAGGGGGTCCGCGCTTACAGGCCCGCAGCTTCGCCGGCCCAATATTGCCAACACACATACACACTCATAAATGTTGCTTCTCGTGAGGGAATGAGAATCGGGAAAATAATAAAAAATCTAGGGAATCTTTGGATTTGTGTGGATTTCTTCGTGCCTCCTGGGTCCCTTTGGGAATTCGGCGGCGCGCAGAGGGGGGCGGTGGCCTTGTCTGTAGATGCAAGGCCCGCGCCTTCTAGGAAGCAGCCTGCTTCTAAGAGGCCCCCCCCCCTCCCCCCTACCCCCCTCTCCCCGCCGCCAAGGAATGCCCTTCCCTCCCCTCCAGCGGCCGCCGGGCGCCCCGCCGAGACAGCCATCCACCACCAGACGGCATCCCTCCCGGCCCTGGAGTTCCTGCTGTCGGTGCGTGCGGCGCCCGGCGTGGTCAACACCAGGACCCCTCGGCGCCCTGAGGAAGGGAGTTACCGAAGCCAGGACGAGGATAAATTCGGATGAGAAGAAATCTCAGGCGATCGCAACCATGGATTGAGGGGGCGTGGATTAGCGACGGGTCACGCTTCTCTGGGAAATCGCGGATTTCAGCCGCCGAACGAGGCGGCACCGGCCGCATTTTGGGGAGGGCACCTCCCCCGATCCATCGATTTGGCGACCGCGCGCCAATTCCATTGATCGCTAATCCATGTTTGCGCGCCCCCGAAAATCGAGAATCTCTTAAACCCGGCCGCTCTGGAGGATGTCTCAAGCGCCGCGGCCTTCTCAGAGCGTTCCAGAACGCTCTAAGAGCGTTTCAGAACGCTCTTGAACGGATTCGTCTGCGTCCTGGCCTTGTCCCGTGGAGGCGAGGATTTGTAGGCATCCGACGACTTGGAGAAGTCAGGGCTGAGATTCCCCCCACACTGTGAGTGGAGTTTGGGTTTGTCTTCTCACCCGCGTCGCGCCCGCGTCTTGCACCCCTCACCTCCCTCTTCCTCTCTCTCCCTCGCACCCCCCTGCTCCCTCCACCCTGTGCCTCTCGACATGCGCACGCAGACAGTGATCGGTCCCCCGCACAGGCACCACGCTCGGTGCTCCAGCTGCACTCATCTCTTTGCGCGCGGAACGTATCCCCTCGAGCTGGCCTTTCATCCTAGCCCCCCCCCCACTTTCCGGAAGGTGCTGCTAGTGAGGGCAGCGGCGGCTGGCCAGAAATGACCAATGGCACATGTGGCACTGACGGCTCCGGCGGCCCGCGGTCTGCACTTGCTCGACCGTGTCGTCTCTGCCCCGAGCCCGCTTGGGACGTGGGGGGGGGGGGGCACAGCATTTGGGAGGTGCAGATGGCTTCGAGAGTGGGGCCCCCGCCCCACCTTTCCTCACCCGAGGCAAGCCAAAATGCTGCAGCACAGACTCAACTCAACACGCACAGTTCACATCTAGGCCCAGCTGGGCCTCCATTACTTCAGAGGTCATCCAGAGGGGGCCCGCTAGGCCCGCACGTGTCTACACAGTCACTACGATTAGCAGGAGGGCAGGCGGCGGGCCGTGCATAGAGCTGAATTTGGCTGCAGTTGCCGAGGCTGGTCGACGTGCTGTGCCAGGCCAGGATCTTGTCGTGGTCGCGGACCACGAGAGATCCACGTGCGAGCGTTCCGCAAAGGGTGCCATCACACCCTAAGCCTCCAGAGCGCCAGCCTGCGGCTCGAGTTGTGGCAATAGCTTCGCGAGACGAGTGCCCGTTTGACTGACGGTAGAGCACATTCCGAGTCATCCGGCTGAAGACGAGACCAATTTCAACAATCATTTCTCTTTGGGTTGATCCGGACTCTCTCTCTCTCTTTTGCTCTCTCTCTCTCTATATATACACATACATCTATTACCAGCA